>QEPC01010671.1:2219298-2244981 GCA_003113815.1 Sphenodon punctatus
CCCCCTATCCTCCATTGGTGGTGTTTCCTGCCCTTACCAAACACCAAAAGTTTGGACTTTGAATGGTTTAACTGCAAGTGGTTAGTATTACAGAACCTCTGCAGTTCTTTTAGTTGTTTAAGTAATCCCACCTTTGTCTGGGATAAGATCACAGCGTCATCCACATACAACAATACCCTCACGGCATGATCCGCCAGCTTGGGAGGGAATAGATCAGGGGTGGAGACTCTTGGAACTAAGTCATTTAGATAGAAGTTAAATAAACTAGGTGCCAACATACATCCCTGTCTTACTCCTATTTGAGCTGGGATTTCTTTTGATAAGTTGCCGATGTTATCCATTTTAACCCTTAGGACATTATCCAAGTGGAGAATCATAAAAAGATATAGCAGTCTTCGGTTAATTGTAGTTTCCCCTAGTTTTTCCCAGAGCCTAGTTCTGTTGACTGAGTCAAACGCCGCCTTTAAATCTATAAAGGCGGCGTACAACTTTGAGCATAAAGTTGTATGCCAGAGCTCCCTGTTCAAGCATGTTGCTGCCATGACCAGAAGCATTGTTTCTATGGGATAGGTACCATGTTCCAACCCCCACCAGCTATTCACGCCCCACCCCTTAGAATCCGACTGCCAGTACTAGCTTCCCTAGTAATCCAATCCCTAGGGAAAGCATCCAAGCCCTCTCCATACTGCACTCACACCAGTGAACAGTTCCTGGGCCAGGTACTCCTACCCCCCGCCAATCATTCCTGCTCATCTCTCACGAACACTTCTTGACAGGCAAATCTGTAGTAGAATGATCAGGAAAATGTCATGCCACCCATGCGAATGCACCCAGCTGCCTGCAAAAGGGGCAGGCAGAAGAAATAATTCTTTAAAATATATATATTTTTAAGAAATAACTTTTAAAGAACTTTAAATTATTTGTTAAATAAAGTTCTTTAATTTTTCATAATCCATGGCTTTCATGTTTCTTCTGGAAAGGAAGGGATGTTTGGGGGTGGGGGGCTTGGAGAATGATGGTATGGCATAGTGATAAATCACTTTGGAGCTGGGGGGTTAATAGGGAAGGGGGGTGATGGTGTGGGGGCACATACAGAGGCCATGGAGAATGATGGTAGTATGGCATAGCAATAAGATGCTTTGGGGGCTTGGTGTTGGAAGCACATGCAGTTGGGGGCCCATAGTAGCTGTTAGCACACCTGTGCCTCTGTGCTTCCTATTGCTGTTTCCAGACCCAGCTAGGCTGGAAGTGCCAATAGGAAAACACAGAGGTTTAGGCCTGCAGCTGGCTAGCCTGCAAATGTCAACTAGGAATGCACAGGGAAAGAAAAGATCAAAAAGTAGCAGAGAGGAGTGGGGGCCCAAGGAAGAAAAGTATGCCATCCCAGTGCTGGGTGGGGCTGGATAGACCAAAGGAAGACAATAACACACAAACGTTTTAAAAGGCTTTCTTGATATAACAAAAATAATTTGAAATGGTTCATGAGTACCCATTGAACTGTCACTGATGTTGGGTGCTTGCAGTAGCATTGTGACTACTGTGCTGGCACAAGGTGTCCCAGATCTCTCCGGCTGTGTGCTGCTCTGCTTGGTTCAGCTGGTCCCGGAACAGGGGACTGGCTTGCCAGAGGTCACTGACGGAGGTTCTCCAACACAGCCCTGCTGGCCTCGCAGATGTTGTAGAGAACACAGATGCGACAACAAAACAATGCACTACTAGTGACAAGAAGTTCAAAATAAGACTATCAAATAATGGGACGATAAAGAGTACAGAAACAGAACAACAAAGGGATATATTTGTAGCATGTAATAAAGCTATACAGAGAACCAATTGCCGCTACACACCAAGTGGATGCAATCCATAAAAACCATACAGAAAAGGGAAAAACTCCCTAACAAATTGTATACCCAAATAGATGGTAAAAAAAAAAGACAGACCCAGACAGACCCAACGTTTTGCTGTTTAAGATAGCTTCTTCAGGGGTTCCTTACTGTCTACAGAATCAATGAACTTCTTGTTACTAGCAGTGCATTGTTTTGTTGTCGCTACTTTGGATAATTCACACTGCACTTTTATATCTCTGTGTTGCATACATAGAGAACACAGGCGGCAGCTGTTAGCAGGGGAGCAGTCTCCAGCTGGAAATCAAACCTTGCAGTTATTTATCACCAGTGCTGCTTTAAAAGCCCTCTTCACAACAGAGTGGGTGGCACTGAGGTGTTGTTTAAAGTAACATTGCTCTGGGGTGCAGGCGGTGCTGTAGGTCTTCATAAACCATGGTTTTCAGTGGGTAGGCAGGGTGCCCGAGAATAACAGGCTACATGAGCATCCCCCAATACATGCTTCTGTGGAGGGTTTGAAGTCTCCAGTGTACATACATCCAAAGAAGGGACACTGATGGAAGATGCAGGTGTCGAGGCTCTTCCTGGACCACCTGGCCAGCACATCCACAAATTAGGCATGGAGGTCCACTATGGCCTGGAGAACCATGGAGAAGAACCCATTGTGGTTCAAATATAAAGACTTCCAATGTGTTTAGGGTGTGGCAGTTGCAACTAATTTTCTTTATTTCACATTTATTATGCTCTACACGCTTAACATGCGAGTGGGGGCTGTACAGACTGAATGCAGACTCCAGGGTCCTACCATCTTGGCTGTTAACACCCAATATAATCCCTATCTCACCCAACTTCCCCAGGGCTACAGCACAGCTTCCTGGGCTTGTAAACACTGCCATCTACTGCCTGGGAAGGAAGCTAGAAGAAATATAGCATTCATCACAAAAAAAACAGATGGCTTGTGTGTTAACCAGGGGCCTAATCTACTTAGCTTTAGAAATAGGATTGCAAGGTGTCCCAGTAGCTGTCCCTTATTCTGAACACCACAGCTCCATGGAACATAATGAACATCACTTCTTTCAGTATCCCTCAGTTCCATAGTGTCCCCCTATCTTTGAAATTTTGGTCTGGCAACCCTACTAAAGGATTAGATTATAGCCACAAATAGAGAGATGGGCTGATTATGGTTACTGACAGCAGTGGTTGTTTAGCACCAATGAGTCCCATTCAGCACACCCTAAAGCTTCCATCCTCGAAACGCTCTATGGTAAGTGGGTAGAGGGCGGTTGGTGTGATTTGCATATTGGGGCTTAGCTCTGAGAGGCCTGGGTTCAAACTGTGTTCTTTCTGCCTCTATTGTAGGAGTACCACTACCACCACAATGTCTTCAAGTGCAGCTTGGTATGGTTATTGAGTATGAATGACACACAGGTGTCTTGCCATGGGCTATAACAAAGACCAATAGCATGACAGGGTTCAAAAAAGGATTGGGAAAAGTTCGTAGAGGTCGGTACCATAAACAGGACTGTTAAGATAAATTTGGGGGCCTGTTACATCCCATGCCAATAGTGGCAGCAGCTCTACGGTTAAGGTGTGTGCCCTGCTCTGTTAAAATCATGGAAAATCTAAGAGTTGTAAAAAACCATGTATCTGGAACCATGTATCTAATGGTTTGAAACTTTGCAAGAGGGATCCTTTGGGGGAAGGATGTGGAATGTGGCCAAATTTGATGAAAATCCTTTAAAGGATGACTGACTTGCAGCAAGTCAAACTTTTGATGCAAAAGTAGAAATCTTGCCTTGATTACTTTATTGCTGATGGATATCTAGTGCAGCGAATGTTATTAATGAATGATGAGTCTCCTGGAGATTGGAATGGGCCTGTATTTTCTGTCCTTGTACAGTCTTTAAAAATTGGGGCTAGGTATATAAAGTTGTGCTGTGGCAAAATGTCCCCCCACCCCCTTAACCACCAGTAAGCAGTAAAGATAGTACTCACGTATAAGTTGGGCTCCATGTATCCACACTCTTGCCTTGGTCTTTCAGCTCTAGTCTTCTTCCTCTGCTAGTTGGGGGCGACACTGGGGCTGGGGACAGTGGGGCGGGGGGGGGAGGGACCAAGCTGCTGTATCCACATGATACTAATTGACCTCAGGCTGGCCAGAATTCTGGGTCTTGGGAGAACACTAGGTCTGAGGACAATAGGACACTAGGGGGCCAAGGGCCACTTTACTGCCTCCTGCTCCAGTGCTGTCCCAATACTGTAAGATTGAGACCATGGTTGGGCAATACTGGAGCAGCATTCCTGTACAAACAACAAACAAGCATCCCTGTATCACAAAAAGCACTTGTATCCCCATCATACAGAATGTCGGAGCAAGAGGCAAGCTGCAGGTGCCTCCAGTCTAGATCCAGGGGTATCGTTACACTGTTCCGCTATAAATGCATTGTGCGAAACTCATTGCTATACAAATGATTATCCGCGCCCCACCAGGCTGCAGGGAGTCAAGGAGAATAGACACAGGAGTGGGAGGAAGTGAACCCTGCCCAGAATCATTTCTCAACAGTGACCACTCGGAGCTGACTACCACGTTGTTGGCAAACAGATTAGTGAAAAAGCAGTTACTCCCATCCGAGAGTCAGCTGAATTGTCACTCCTGTGTGAACAGCTGCACCCACACCAAAGGCAGCTGCATCTAAGAACTGGGCCTGTAGGCAACAAAAAAGAGGGTGCAGAAACAGGGGAACCTGGCCCCACCAAACAGTATTGCCAACACTGACCCACCAGTCCTCCCACAGCCATAGCCCTATCCCCAGTCCTGCCATATGGAGACAGCAGACAACTGTCCCCTGCCCCAGTGTTACCCCCAGCCTGCAGAGGGAGAGGATTGGGGCTGAAAGACCATGGCAAAGTGTAGGTGTAAAGAGCCTAAGCTTTATAAGTGAGTACAATATAATAATCTTTATATAGCACCCCCCTGCCATGGCACTGGGAGTTCTTTACATATAATAACTTTTTAGTCCTCATAACAACCCTGTGAGGTAGGTTAGGCTGAGAGAAGATTGTGACTGGCGCAAGGTCACTCAGTGAGTTTCTAGTTACGGCAAGACTTGAACCACACACCCTTCTCCTGATCCAAGTATTGCACACTTAGCCATTACCCCACACTGGCTCTCTATGTGAGACTTGACATTATCTATTATTTACTATTACTAATAATAATTTCTACATCACTACTAGGTATATGCAGAACTTTACAATCTGAAATTTTTGGAGTCAGGTCCCTGCCCAGTGGGCGTTACATTCTAAGATGGACACGGGTGAAGGAAACCCAGAGAGAGACAGACACGCACGCATTTCCATTTTACAGATGAGGAACTGAGGCTGAGAGGTTGTGACTTGCCCAAGGCCACCCACTGAGTTCGTGGCTAGGGCAGGATTCGAACCCTGGCTTCCCAGGACCAAATCCAGCACCTTATTCGTACTAATGACTGTTCCATCAGGCTTTTGGCGAGCAAGGTGGGGAGAGGGAGAGGATGAGGGAGAGGGAGGGAGGGGTTTTCTGTTTTGTTTTTGTGTCTCCCCCCTGTAAGTGTTTTGTGTAAGAGTTTTATATTTGTATTTTATTGTTTTAGATTGTAAGCCGCCCCGAGCTGCTGTGCAGGAGGGGCAGAGTATAAAATTTTCTAAATAAATAAATAAAATAAATAATGCTTACTAGGCGTGATCCTCCAGTAGAAATTACAGATATGGTTCCATTGCAGTTTGTATCTGTAAATTTCTGGGTTTAAGTTTGGATTTGTATTATGGATCTGCATTTAAATCCATTTAAAAATAAAAACTAATTTAAAAATTGTTTTAAAAAAAACCAGTGCATGTGCAAAATGTCTACCAGACTATTCTGTGCTTTTTCAAAATGGTCGTCATGTTAGAAAAGGGCACATATGCACAGAATGGTCCGGTGGCCATTTTGCTCATGTGCAGTTATTTAAAAAAATTATTTACAGATTTTAAACCGAACCACAACGGGCGTTTCTGCCAATTACGGGCAGTTACAGTTTAATCCGAATCCAAACTTCCCACTCCTGCTGCTTACGTGGTGTGTAAGTTATAGCAGCGGCCATAACTTGCAATTCCTATGTTTTGTGAAGCTAAGTTAGTTACTTAGCCTTAACTACTCCATTACTGTTGTAAGTGTTTTTAGGCATTAATTATACGCAATGAGTGAGATTTTGGTTATAACATTGTCATGACTCTCAACATTTTAAGTTGGTATTGTACTCCAGGGTGGCAGACCGGAGCGTAGCTGCAATAGGTGCAGCTAAACTGAGGCCCATGAGCTGGGGGTGGGGGAGGGACCAAGGTAGCCAGATATGCAAATTATAGAGTACACTTATGAAAAATACAGCTTGCAGTGCTGAACTGGAGCCAATGCAGCCCTGTGACCTGTATTTTTCATAAGTGTCCTCTAAAACTTGTATATCTGGCCACTCGAGGAGGGACATACTCATGAAGAGTGTATTTTTACGCTGGAGTGGAGTGCCGCAGGACAAGGGGGGGCGCGTTCCATCTTCTGCACCAGGACTCATTCCAGCCTAGTTATGCTCCTGGTGGCAGAGGGATATCACCACCCGGCCTTGGGACATGTTACCAATTTAAAATGTTGGGAGCCATGCTGTGGAGGTGGAGCAGCACTAAGAGAGCAGGGAGTGAAACCAAAGCTCAAGCACCAGCAGTCATAGGCGACTGATAATTGTGTGGGGGGGGGGCACAGGAGTGGGGGGGGGGCTGGGCTGAAGTTCTATAGGTTTCTAAAAATCAGGGGGGGGGGGGCATGCCCTCCATGAGTTGCCTATGCCAGCAGCAGCAACAGGAAGCCAATGCCTCAGCATCTGCTTTCACTCCTGGCTCTCAATTAATGTGAGTCCCTCCACTTGCTCACGAGAAGCCGGAAAAGGGACTAGCACCAAATGACAATCGGGGAATTAAAGCAGAGCCTCTTCTTTCACTCCAAGGCTGTCATTTGCTTACCTTTTGTCATAACACAAATTTGGTTAGAAATTGGTATGGATCATGGTGCCCAAATACAACAGTATTTTCAGAAGGGAATTGCCACATAGGTTCCAGTGGCCGTTGAGAGTTGACTGTTGGAAGCTGGAAACTGAGGAAGATAGCAGCTGACTTCAAGTTTCAGTGGCCTCTGTAAATATGTTCTAATGTTGCTTAAGAGAGACCATTTTTGTAGTTATAACTCTGGATCACAGAATTGCTAGTGTAAAAGAAGGGAGAGCACAATGGCAGTTGGCCAGATTCGAGTCCTATTGATGTGAATGGGACTCCCATCCATCCTAAGTGCTGGTACATGCACCCCAACACTTTGAGCACCCAAAGAGGGACAAGCTGCAGTGCCCCACCTTTCAGCCTATAAGCTCTGTCCCCTCACACTTTTAAAAGTACATATCCACACCTCCCTACTTGGCTTCTTGTCATTCTGTCATCTCCCCATTGTCATCTCCAGTGCCTTTCTTGGGAACCAACCAGGAAAAAGGTGCCTGAGACTTGAGTACCAGCCTTTTTGTCTTTCTCTCCTGAATGAGAAATGTTGACACCTCCCTCCCCGCAAGATGTGCTGTGGGGTTCAGCACCCAAAGAGGGGTTGTCCCTGCTAAATAGGGACTGTTGAGAGGTATTCTTGTATGGGCGAGTCTCAGTAGTCTCAATGGAGGACTGATGCCTTAGTTTCTCTGTGTCCCCCTATGTAAAATAATTGGGAAAATAGCACTTTTATGCATTTATCCTCCCTTCCAAGGCCAAAAAGATTGTGAAGTTCCCAGATACTATGCTAGTAGTGGCCCTATAAGTACCTAAGATGGATAGCAGGAGACAAATCAAAGAGGATTTTGCAATGCAAATTCCAGCAAGAATGATCAATGAGATCCAGGACTGCTCTTTGGCCACATTGTGGTTTTAAAGATTAGTCTGCTTTGCCATAAAAGAAAATGAATTTAGTTAGTCAGCTCAGAGTTACTGTCCACTGTTCCTTAATGCTAATAAAAATCTGCACTCATGTGAGAACACACAGAAAGGAGGAGGTCATAAAAGTCATGGCATAAATTTTAACTTGGAAGGCAGCAGTATTCTAAATACAGGAGTGGATCTCTCCCCCCACCCACCTCCGCACTATTTTTTGCATTTTGGGGTTGAATTAAGCCTAGTTTTGTACCTAGAGATGAAATGGGTACCTGCCAAACTAGACAAAGGGTGAAAACAGACATGGGGCCAGCGTGAAGGCTTCCCAGCCCAGGTCAGGAAAATGCAGCAGCCACTCTCCAGGTCGGCAGGCAGCACTTAACTAATGTGCCTGCAACCGAGGTGGCCAGTGAGCTGTCCCAGCACTCCGCCATGGCAAGCACCCATAGTGGCCCATGATGGGCAGCCATGGTGCTGCCTGGCCATGGCGACTCATGGTGGAGATGGCAGGGCAAACACACACACAGCCCACCTGGTTAACCCTTGGCCTGGAATGTGTGCCCGGGATCTTCATGAGATGCATTCTGGGTTGGATAGGGCACTAAAGGGCCAACATCTAGTGGCTGGGGGACAGATGTGTGGCTGAGTCCCTGGTCCAGGCGACTCGCATCATGTCTCATTTTACCCATTCTCATCAAATCTGAACTAACCAGAACAACACAGGCACTGCGAATAATAGTGTCTGACCGCTCAGTTGATTACCCACTTTTTGTCTTGTTCTGTTAGTTCCCTTCATTCTGCTTGTTTCCATTTTGGTTTTTACCCCAGCCATTGGTTACTCGTGGTTCTTAGTTTCTGGCTTCTCATGAGCAAGTTGAGGGACCCGCGTTAAATGAGAGTCAGGAGTGCTGTATTCTTCGTTTCTGTACACAGATTCTACAAATATCTGACCCATGAACCCCAGCAAACTAGTCTGAGTTCACTACTTCACACTTTCATATAAACTTAGTATAGTGAGTCCAGCTTCTCACTGTATCCTAATTGATCTCAATACCTTCAGTTTTTGCACCTCACACTGTGTGTACATTACATGGAATATCGGCCCTCGAGTCCCGGAAGGAGTGATGACATTTATGTAATATACCTTCCCACCACCCTTGTCCCTGGCCATACTTTTTAGGACAGTTCATTCCTAAACTGTTCTGAAGTGCTGCTAAAGGCCTGTTCCACTTCTCTGAGTGAAATGAGTGGAGTTCCAGTTAAAATGCATTCAGGTAATTCTGAATGAGACTAATAGGTCTGTAATTTTGTGGATCATCCCTAGCCCCCTTTTTATAAATAGGGACCACAATGCCGGCCTTCCAGTGGTCTGGAATTTTAGCAGAATCATTGATCAAGGTAAATAAATTTGCCAAAGCATCTTGCCACCAGCCAAGGTTTTGTTTAAATAGCTCTCCAGGTAAGAAATCCCCACCCCCCAGGAGCTTTTCCCATTATATCAAAGTTATATTCAGGATTGCTACTTACTCGCCTTAATCATTAGGTTCAAGCTGGAGGGCTTTTGGCTACTGAGCAAGCAGGCTTCCAGGCAGGGAGAAGTACTATTGATCATTGTTTTATCTGACCTCAACCATGTAATTAATCAATGCAAGAGGAAGGAACTTGATTTATTTGTGACTTTTGTAGACTTCTCCTCAGCCTTTGATTTAATAGACAGAAATATTTTGTGGACAAAGCTGGTCCATTTGGGAATTGATCCCCGTTTACTGGCTTTTTTTATTGTCCCGTGAAATTCCAACAACTAGAGGTGTCAGGCAAGGGTGCCTTTTGGCACCGATGCTCTTTAACCTTTATGTCAACCAGCTGATTCTGGATCACAGGAATACTGGGCACTATATGGCTCCAAGGATTGGAGACCGACGATTAGCCACCCTGATGTATGCCGATGATACTATATTGATGTCTACCTCCAAATTGGGTCTCAAGAGGTTACTATCAGATTTCAGACAAAAATGTCAGTTACAGGGATTGAAAATAAATTATAAGAAAACCAAAATTCTGGTTTTCACTAAAAGCTTCAAGTCAGTTTCATGGCTCCTAAATGGTACCCCAATAGAGCAAGTTCGTATTTTCAAATATTTGGGGATTGTCTTCTATAATAATTCATGGACGCCGCATATTCAGTCTGTCAAACAAGAAGCTTTAGCTAGTCTGGCTGCCATTTATAAATTTTATGTTACTAGAGGGGGTTATTTTATTGCCCCAGCGCTTGAGATCTTTAGAAAGAAAGTTGTGGTTAAACTAAGGTATGGAGCTCAGGTCTGGGGCAATGCCCCAGCCGCTATTTCTCTCCTGGAACCTGTCCAGAATAGATTTCTGCGCAAGCTCCTGGCTGTCCCCTCCGGTACATCCTCGGCACTGGTAAAACTGGAAATGGGGTCAATCTCATTTGGAGCTATAATGAAAAAAATAATTTTATGTTATGTGCTGAAGCTGATTTTGAACCCTGTGGATTCTATCACAAGGGCCTGCCCTGAAACAGAGAGGCAGGAGGACGATTATCCCTGAATTAGAGGTATTCATAATAACCTGAGTAACTTAGGCTTTTCGCTCCCTTTTCTGTTACAGTTCCCACTAAAAGCAGGGGTCCAAATGGTAAAAGAGAAACTGTGGGATATAGATTTACAAACCCTAAGGGCCCAAGCCAGGATGGTGAGGGCGGTCCCTTGCTACCAATATATTCTTCCCCCCCCAAGAACTGGCTGTAAAGATCTAATGGATCTAATGGACTTTGGTTTAAGACGGGTTTTTACCACCCTCCGATTTCAATCATTTGTCTCTGCCGTCTCTTTAGGAAGGTACGCGGGTATCCCATATGTTGAGTGAAAATGCCCTTGTGGAGATGATATGGTTGAAGATCTTACCCATTATCTCCTTTTTTGCCCATTTTATTCTTTCAAACAAATTAAACTATGGGCCAGAATTAAACCAGCTTTGAGTTTATCTCCGCTGGGACAGTTGGTTTTCTGCCTTGCGGACAAGAAACCACAAATTACTGAAGCTGTGGCTTATTTTGCCTTGCACGCATCCAGGTTACGGAAGAAGAATTTATCCCTATCGGAATAATATGTTGATGTTGATGATTTTATTATTTTATTTTTAAAGTTCTGGAATTCTGGGATGAATACAATGTTATTTTCCTAGTTGAATTTTATTAGTGTTGTGTGTGTTAATTTTGTACATGCGATTTATCTGTCATGGCTGATGGCCAGTACAGAAATAAATAAACTAAAAATTCTGAATGAGAGGAACTTATAGGAATAAATATAACACTCTTCCAGACCGGTAGCTAGGTTGGAATGGGCCCTGGTGCCGAAGATGGGATGCCCCCTTCCTGAGGCACTTACTTGGCAAACATTTAGTGGAGGCTAATAATCACCCATTTGCCTATGCACTCATTCTGCATTGGCATAGGCCCCCTAGACTTATGGATGGCAGAACAGCTGTAACACCTATCCCTATTATAGCTACCTTCTTGCATACTGTGTTATTGTTCTAGTCTGCATTTTTTCTTATGAGAGAAATTTGCAGTTTGCCCTTTTTGTTGCTGCTGCTGCTGCTGTTGTTTATTTCTCCTGTTTTTCCCCCTACGGGTAGCTCAAACTCTAAGGCTGATGGTCAGATTCTAAAGTAGGAGTTTTAGTTATTCATGTGGCTGCTTGCTTTTGTCAATAATTAATGTAAGAATACTATTGATTTCTTCTCCCTGAGCCAGTATCAAAAAATTGAGCAGACAAGCAAGTAGGCAAAGGCACAGTGAAGAATTAGAGTCCAATATCAGAGAAATTGATGTAATCCAAGACCTTATTGACATTATTGTACTGGGTAAATTTAATTTTCTTTTATTTTCACACATTTCTTTGCACCTCCCTACATTTTTCTGTTGCCTAACTGAATATATTTTCTCCTTCACAGCCTGTCCCTAAAATGTTGCTGTACCCTCTTATAGTGACCTTGGGGTGAGTTGATCACTTTTGCTGCAAGCTACAAACCACTTACTCCAGAGTAGCCTCATTGAAGCCCATAGAGTTTTCTGCTGGTTCTCAGACTTTGATTATATCCTACTTTATGTTGTGAGGATGACATCTCTTTAAGACCCTGTTCACTTGTCAACTCAGTCTAGCTTTATGGAGGTACAAACGTTGTTACAATTACCCTGAAGGGACAGAGTCTCCACCAGGAGACAGAGAGACTCTTGACAAAGGGCCTGGGCAAAAACGCTAATAACTGTCCCCCTCGAATCCTCTGTCTTAAGACACCTCCTCTTTAGGAAGTCACCAAGCACCACACATGTATCATACAAAAAATAAACCAGACGTGTGTCAGCTTATTAGACAATATCTTCACAAAAGAACTTCTCCGAACAAACCCTCATTAAAAATTCTACTCTTTCTATCTTTTAAATAAAACTCCTTTTAATGATGCTATTACACAATGTAATATATAGATGTTAATGCCTACATCTCCCAGGGATCCTAATCTCTCCCCTCAGGACATAAGTAACTCCCACTGAAGTCATTTAACTGCTCTTTTTTTTTTTATTTATTTAATCTTGTGCCCACTGACTTCAGTGAGGATTGCCCAGGTGTCCTGTGGGCAGAGAATCAAGTGCCCTCTGGGGAAAGATAAAAAAGAAGATAAGAAGATAAAAAAAGAAGTGGGTCAATGAAACAGCAAGTAGGATGTGAATATCTGTAAAGAAGCTGTAAGAAGAGACGCGTGGTGGGTGAAGCCCAAGCTCCACTAAGGCTGAAGGAAATTTTGTCTCTACCTCAGTGGAGCCAAGATTTCACCCAAGGGGTCAAATTCTGCCTTCAGCAGGGATGCAACCAGGATTGTCTTAAAGGGAGTGGGGGGGGGGGGGAAGACATCTAAACCCCTCCCCTGGGCTGTGTTCCTGCTCTTCTGAAGCACATGCTCTCTGTCCCCCCACTCCAGATGCTGTTTAATCCCAGAGGGGGCAGCGTGCACTTCAGGAGAAGGGCCAGGGTGTGTGAGGCACAAGCAGGAGCCAGAGCTCCATAGTCCTGCTTGCCACAAGATTTCCAATTCACAATGCCCTAGACTGGAGGCTTCCAAACTGTGTCAAGAACCCAAGAGGAATTGCAGCATCTGCAGATGGGGTCTTGGTGCTGCTTTTCATATGTTTCCTGCTGTCCGGGATCATGGTATTATATTTAAACCTCAATATGTGGTCTTAAGGCTAAAAGTGCGAGAACCAATGTGTTAGAAGAAATCAGATAAGGTTGTTTTTTTTCCCATCCCCTACATTTAGGCAATCAAAGGGTTGTCAATAGGGCTGAATGGATATTCCTTATGGAACTTCTTCCAATTGAAAACAGCTATTTTCTTTTGCCTGGAAGAATTTCCCATTGGCATGAAATTTCCTTCTGATCCCCAGTGCATGCATGCAGATGCTAAAAGAATCATGGGATGTGTATTTAGCACACAGACTACATTTCCCATGATGTTCTGCATCTGTGCATACACACGACACACTACTAGAAAGGACACTGAGCCTCCAGCAGTCTGCAGCTGAGCTCCACTAGGAACGAATGTTATGACGCTTTGTAGGAGCATGAGCACCAGGGGAGGGGTAAGGTGAGATTCTTCTCCTCGCCCTCCAGGGCAGGAACTTTGCCTGCCCCTTCAGAGGATGTCGTGGTGGCAGCTTCCAATGATGGAGCTCAGCTCAGGCCAGCACCTCATGTAATGCCACTTGTGGCCAGATTTGCAGAATAAGATCAGCATGTCAAGTGAGTGAAAGCGTAACTGATTGAAAATGCAGCCCTGAGTGCCTAAAACAGGGAACTGGGTGTCAGTGGCAATTCGATGTGCCAATAAGTAGGAGCATTCAAATGTACAGATACAAATGGCATAATGTTGTGGGACAGATAACATCGTCTCATCCCAAATTTCTGAGGGGAAAAGTTCCCTCCACCTCAAATTTAGGACCAAGGTCAGGACTGTTGTTGGCTCTGCCACTGAAACAATTCTTCTTCTCCAGTGCCAGAGTATATCTCAAATGGTGGCTGCATCCATGTCATGGCTCAGGCTGCCCTCTCTTGTAGTTTGACATTGGGACTCCCATAGGCCAAAATGGGAGTCTCAGGGTCAAACCGTGAGAAATGGCAGCCCTAATCATGGTACAGCCACCAATCAAATCCAAAGAGGGTGGAGCTTCCACCCTGCCTACCATTTTCAAAAGCTGGTGGCAGATAGTGCTCCCAGATAGTGCTGAGGTTCTCAGGACCAGGGGACTCTGCAGCAGTAGGGAACTGGCCAGTAACAAAGAGGGGAACCAGGAGCAAAGAGGAGTTAGTGCAAGGATGTGATATGGGGGCAAGTGGAGGCACTAAGAGCAAATGAGGGGTCTAAGAACCTGTGGGAAAGGAGGAGCACTTGAGTCAAGGGAGAGGGCTTCCAGGGTAAGCAGCAGCATCTGCCAAGGGTTTGGGTGTCTGTGCCTGGATTGGGGCTAGGTTGCCCAGATATGTAAATTCTAGAGGATACTTATGAGAAATACAGTTTGCAGGGTTGCAATGCAACCTGTATTTCGCATAAGTGTCCTCTACAATTTGCATATCTGGCCACGCTAGTTGGGGCCCTAAGCTCTTGTCATGCCTTTGAATCTGAACCTGGATCACAGAACTATCATGGTTTAAAAATTACGCCCACTGTTACAACTGGCCCAGATGAACTATTTATTTCCTTATTCCCCCCCCCGCCTTAATTATTTAATTTTACTTCTTCATTTAACATATAGCTTGAAAATGTATTCAGCTCTTGATTAATAATGTAAGGACAACCACACGGGAAGTATGACTGTAAAACATGTGTACAAAGACAAATGTACCTGAGAACTTAATTCAATAAAGTTAATTAAGTTAGAAAAAAAATGGTGTCTTAAAATGGGAAGGCTCCCAATCCCATTAGTAATGCTCTGTGCCATGCCTTCCCCCAGTGAAAGAACAACGATAAAAATTATTTCCTTCATAACGAAATTAATCCTTTTTCCCCAGGATGCAGGAAGAGATGTTGCTCAGCTTGTCAGATCTCATTTAGTTGTACTAATTTTATGTTTTTAATAAGTAATTTTAACATTTTTTTTTAATGCAGGAAGCTAGTGACATTTGTACAAAGGTTAACACAATTAATTGATAATAACAAACCCGGTACTAATCTACCTGCTCTGCTTTGCACTGCCCTCTGCTATTGAGCCAAGATTTGAAAGTGCTTTGTAAACATTCATGAATTAAGCATTTACTACTGAATAACTGTGAGCAAAAAGTTACAGAGGGGTTTTTAGAGGGCTGTGTCAACTACAGAAGCATGAATGGGCAAGCTGTACATTTTAAATCCTGGGAGTTCTAGGCATGAGCAATAGGGAACTGATTGCTCCATATATGCCAGGGGTGGGCAAGGCACCCAATCCAAAGACTGGCTCGGTCAATCAGATTAGAGTACTCGGTACTTCGAATGATCAAGCCTTCATCAGTGTGCATGTTGATTTTCACCTTAAGTCTTGGTCCCTAGTCTCACCACCTTAAGAAGAGGTTCCTGTAAGATAAATCTGAAGTTCATTGGCAGGATACTACGATGAGGCTTGCACTGTTACCACTCATTACTACACCTGTACACATTATTACAACTGTTTCTACACCTGTCTGGCCTATAACTATCCAGGTGTGTCAATCTGGCACTAAATTCACAGAGATAGGGACAGGCCTGTAAAAAGGGGGGGTGGGGGCATCGCTGCTTTTTAAAAGGAGTAGGTGACGAAAGGTCTCTCAAATGTTACCAAATGCTGTTAGCCTTAGTTTTTAATAATGTTATTTCCAGAGGTTTTGCCTCTCTACTTTACCCCATACAGTAAAGTGATGGGGTAAAATTTAGTGAGAGTGCTGTAGCTATATTAATCCTAAATGATCTCTTTTATTGGACCAATTCTGTTGGTGAGAGCATGTGCACTTTGAAGACACACATGGCCCTTCCCTAGGCATGGAATGTATGTTCTGACTTTTTTCATGTTCGAGGAAGGGGCCTGTGTGGCCTGAAAGCTTTACACCTCACCAATGCACATTGGTCCAACAAAAGACTAAAGTCTCTCTGACTTTGGGTTTAATCAAATGAGATGATAGCCTGCTGGAATCCGTGCACACTGTGTGCAGCCCCCACATGTTTAGCACATCCAATGTAGTAAATGGTCAGCCCCCTGCCCATATTTCATGTGTTTACGGTAGCTTCCATCAGTGGCACTAGTGATCTCCCTCCCCACAGCCACCCCTCAGCTGAGAAGTACTCTAGAGATCTCCTCTTCCTGGGTGATTTCAGACGTGACATGGTGAGATTCACCACAGTGAATCCCACCCTGGTGTCAATTGCTTCACCGCAGGCCATGGTGAGCAGCGCTGCCCCAACAGACGTGACAGGGGCGGCACCACCGCCTGGGGCCAACCAGAGTGAACCCGGGCCAGGGGAACCCAAAAGACGTGACGTGGTGACGGCGAGAACGCAGTGGGAGCCCCACAAGGCACCGGGGTCGCGCGGATGCAAACATGGCCACCTGAGGGCAAACGAAGCCACAGACAGCGGAGGGCCCCACCCAGGAAAGGGAAATACGAAGGGAGGGGGTGGAGGGAGCTGCAGCGCGAGCAAACAGCGGCCGCACGGGAGGCGCACGCACTTCAAAAAGAGAAGCGCGCACACACAAACGAAGCTGCACACCCACACAACAAAGGGGAGCCGAGCAGGGGGGCAGAGGGAGGCACGCACCGGGGGGAAACAGGGAACCCCACAGCCGGTTGGATGCATGGGAGGTGGGGGGGTGGCGAGGGGCCGGCACGGCCAGCCCAGGGGGAGGGGGCAGGACCCCCGTGGGCAAGGGGGACCCAGCAGCCCAAGGAGACAGGAGGCAGCACAAGGCACAGTGAAGCGCAACAGGTGTTTATTGAGGACACAAGTGGCACCGGGCCGGCACAGAGCCATACACAGTGGAAGCGTGCGGGGCCAGGGAGCAGGAGAAGGGGCTGCAGCAAGGGGGGCACGGGGCCCAGTCCGGGAGGGAGGGAACCACCACAACGGCCGACCACGGAGGCCACACAGAGGGGTCTGGGGCGGCTGCAGCGGGTCCCAGGTGAGGGGGCGGCAGGCAGGCGGGCGGCAGAGGGTCCCAGGGGGTCCAGCCATCCTGAAGAGGCAGCAGGTGGTGGCGCGAGTACCCAGGCCACTGACGGAATGGAGGCGCTGAGGAGGCAGACGGATGACAGATGGGGCTGGAGTGCCCTACACCCAGCTGCAGGGGCTCCCATCGGGTGGGGGGGGCGGTTCCGACAGCAGGTGCACATAGCGGGGCCACTGCCACAGTCCCTGGCAGAAGCCGTGCCCGGCCATGTGGAAGCAGATCAGGTAGAAGGCCTCGAAGGATCCGCACAGCTCATCCCAAGTTGCACATCAGAGCGGCTGCACACCTCTGACAGAGTCGCCAGCTCCGGCCCGGAGAGGGGGGGGGCATGCCATAATCGGCCGCAGGGGGCCAGGGTAGGTGGGACAGCTCCAGCAGACGGTAGTAGGCGGAAGCACGGATACCCACATGCACCCTGCACGCTGATGAAGTAGGACACGGACACGGCAGGGCCACCCTCACACAGTCAGGTCGCATATCCCGGGAAGGCGCACACACACTGAGCGGAGGCTGTCTTGGCAGAACTCCATGCTGCAAGGCTCCCCAGCGTGTCTGGTAAGCGCCCCTCAGGGAAGGGGGTGAGCCCCAGCTCCTCACAGTGCATGCAGCAGTCGCCAGCGGTCACGACATAGTCATAGCGCAGAATACCAAAGCTCAGGCACCGATAGGCATCCATCTGGGTGGGCAGGGAGTGCAGGCTGTGCTGAACGATGGGCAAACGCTACAGGTTGCACAGGGCCATGCTCTCGCGGGTGGTCCAGGCACGGACAGAGCCCCCGGAACCTCCAAGCGGGACCTCGGACTGGGATGCAGCCACAATGGTACAGCTCCTGGAGGGTCTGAGCTGCAGCGGCCATGGGGGCAGCATGGGATGCGGGACCAGGGGGCTGGGCAGGCAGACAGGGGCTGCCAAGGCCAACAGATAATGGCTGGATGGGAACAATGGGGCCGCTGTGGAGGGATGAGAAGGGAGTGGCCAGCACACAGCCGCCGGCATGCAAGGCCGGACAGCCCCACACATACACACCTGCCTATGGAGATAGCAACAACTGCATGCGCAGGGAGGGGCAGTGGCCCGAGCCCTGGGGGCCTGCTCTGGGTACTCCCGGTGTCGGACCATAGCCATTACCGTGGGGTGGGGCACACAACCGAGTCGTGCCTGGGGCAGGACATCTGTGAGGCCGGGGGGAGGTATGCACCTGTAGGGAAGAAAGCACTTGGACACAGTTAGGTGTGCGATGCCCCAGTCCCCGGTACACCCATGTGCCTCCATGCCCTTCCCCCCTCCCACCCCCTCAGTGATCCCGGATGCCCCCTCCTCACCCCATCCCCTATGCTGCCCTGCCCCTCCCCCATCCCCTGCTGCCCCATGGCTGTCCCCGTACCCTGCCAACAGGGATGGCTGAGGCTACCGAGCCCCCCTTGTCTGAGGTGGAGGAGAAGGTGCTGTCAGACGGAAGGGCCGCGCCTGCCCCTCGACCACTGTCCCCGGGGGGGCCCTGTCCATCCCCCACCCCCTGCGCTGCCTGCGGCCATATCGGGACCCAGCGGCCCGGCTGCTGGCGTCCGAGCTGTAGGGGCATGGGTCCCCGGATCCGCAGTCCCAGGTGCTGTTGGGGCAGTGGGGATTGCAGCGCCGGCAGGGCCTGTGGTACAGCCAGGGGTTGGAGGAGGCACGGGTCTGGGCGCTGGCACGGCACCCGGCGGGGCTGCTGCCAGTATGAAGGCACTCAAGGCCCCGGCCTGCAGGAGGAGGGATGTGCCCTGCTCCAGTGAGCAGTCCATTTTACGACCGAGCTCCACGGACCGGCGGTCCTGCCGGTCTGAGTGGGCCTGGAGTGCCTCCAATTGGAGGTCCATGTCTCGCTTCATCTGCCGCCGGTCCTTGCGCATCTCCGCCACCAGCACCTGGTCCCTCCCCTCCACCTGTTGCAGGGCTCTTGTGGTCCCCTCCTCCAGCCGGTGGACAGATTCCATCATCTCCTCGGTCTGCCGCATGCTGGTGGTGACCAGCTCCTGGGCTAGGTCCTCCCGGCGCCTGCGCACCCACACTCGGTGCTCCTGCATCCTCTGGGCCAGCAGTACCGGAGACCCCCAGCTGCAGCCCTCCCATGCCCGGTGTGGCTCTGTAGGGGTTGGTTAGGCATGTGGGGTGCCATTCCCCTGGTCCCCCACCTGTCCCCATGCTTGGGACGCTCCTTCACCCCGGGATGGGCACCGCTGGCCCCTGTGTGGCTCCCTCTGCCCGTGCCCCTTCCCAGCATCTGGGACTGGGGGGTGGGGGGTTGCTGCCATCCCCTTCCACCCCCTGTGGCCCCCCTCCCCTTGTGGTCCCTGCGTGTGCCCTGCAGTGCTCCTTCCTGCTTCCTCCATGTCCGTTCCCTCCGAGGCCGGTCGGTCGCTGGGGCTGGTGTCCACGCGGTCCCTGGGGCGGCATGCCATGAGGTGCAGGATGACTGTCTCCTCCTCCTCCGCGTCATCTGGGGCATGTGTGCCCTTGCCAGCGGTCGGACTGGGGGTGTGCCGGGTGCATGTGCCCGAGGTCCCTGGGAGCTCCTCCGGGGCTTCCATGCCCGGGCCCCGGCCGTTCCTGGGGCTCTCCAGCTGCAAGGGGGGGTGCTCGTCCACAGGCCGCTCCTCCTGGGCACCCCCTCCTACCGGGCGCCAGGCGACTATGGAGCCCTTGCGGTGGAGCACCTGGCTCAGCGCATCCAGGTAGGGGGAGGCCTGTGTCGCCCTTCCGGAGCGCCAGTTGTTGTCCGTAATGTCCTTGTAGCCCATCTTGAGCTTCTTAATCTTAGTCCAGCACTGTGTGGGCGTGCGGTCGTATCCGGCCTCCCCCATCTCCTTGGCTATCTGGGCGAACACCTGTTCATTCCAGGCGTTGATCACCAGCTCGCCCTGCATCTCTGGTGTTGCCCAGATAGCAATTAGGTCATGTGTCTCTTGGAGCCGCCGCCTCCTCCTCCTCCGCGGCCCCCGCTGCCTGTCCCTGGCTCCCTCCAGCCTTGGGTTCCTCCTGGGCTTGTACCCTCTTGCTGGTCTGTTTGTGGGTACAATGGGGGCTGCTGGTTAGGCTCCTGGTGGCTGTGGTCCTGTCCTCCTTCCCCCCCTCCCACGCCCCCCCTCTCCCCGGCCCCGAACCACCCGCTCCCAGATGCACCCCCTATTTTCTGGGGTTCCCCCTGCTGTTGCTGCTGCTGCTGCAGCTGCTGCTGCTGCGCCTCCTTCTCCTCGCCCTCTCGCTCCATCCTCCGCTTGTCTTCCGCCTCCCTCCTCGCCATCGCCTTCTCCTTCACGTTCCCCTACTGCTGCCTGCCCTTTAAATCTCCCTCCGTGTGCCACTTGTTGTTGGTTGCCTGGCAGTGACGCTATGTGCCGTCACCACGACCCGTGGTCATTTCCTTTCACCGCGGCTGGGGGTTTCCCTTTAGACGTTACTTTTCATTCACCACTGCCGTGGGTGAACATTCACCACACTTCTGGACCTCCTCGCACCTCGACTTCACGAAGTGTGGTTAGATTCACCCCGGACCGCGTTTGACTGTGGTGAACATCTGGATGCGAGCAAACAGACGTGCATGGCTCATTCACCACCATCCGCATTTGACTGTGCTTGACTGTGGTGAATGCCGCAAACATAACGTCTGAAAGCACCCCCTGTAGCTGAGAGGCATAGAGGCATCATGGTACTAAGGAGTGATTGTGGACAGAGGAAGCATGGAAAATACTTGTGGTGCTTCTACAGCTGTTCACCTTTGCTAGTGACACCATGTGGTAGATCTCTTCAGACATCATCAAAAATGCTCCAAAGAACTTAGGGTTTAAGGAGGCGTATGTTTTCCATCCATAGTCTGTTTAGGGACACATGTTCCCCATTGGTGGCAATGAGGAAAATGTAGCAAACTCTGGTCCCTGAGTATATTGTTGCTTTAATTTTCCTGGTGGATTTGCAGAATCTGACACCTATCCTACCTTTTTTGTCATCTGTGCATTCCAGCTAAAGATTTTATTTTACCCGTATCACCATATCATCACTGTGCTCCATCATCGTTTTCTTCACACCGTCATAACGTGAGAACAAGGTGTCCCTTAAGGAAAATAATGGCAAGTACATTTTAATAACTCACGAGGTATAACCCTGGATGTAGCCAATTGTACAAAAAGTTGTTGTAGTGAATTTTATCAGAAGTTTGGAGACATGCTTCCTGGGATAGTCATAGGAGCTGATGAAAGTTAGAAACTCAGTAAGAATGAGTGTCAAACTCCCACTGAGTTTTTAAATCCCAGCCATAATTTATAGCTATGTTGACTAAAATAAGGGTTAATCCAAATATTATGCAGCTGGACATTTTATTTATTTATTTAAATTGTTATCCATCCTATCTCTAGGGCTCAGGGCTTGTAGACTGATGACCTCATTGGTCAGGAAGGAATTTTTCTCCTCCAACCATATATCCACATGCTTTATGATAGCAGGAGAATGAATCTCTCAAGCACTGAAAGATCACAGTCCAGGAAAGAGAGTGGAGGAGATGAGGGCATGCACTCAAGAATAAGGACTGGATCCATGGCACAGATCCATGATCTGAACCCTATTCTTCTCCAGCCTGAGCCCATCCAATTTTAGCACCTCCAGCCGCAATTCCTATCTGACTCACAGACCTTGTATTAATTTTCAAAGTGGCCCATGGGAGAAAAAGGGTCTTCCCACATCTGGGTTAATGCCTCCCTCCCCTCTCCTCCTGTTTGGCTTGCTGTTGCAGTTTTAAAGAAATAGTACACAGATGCAAGTCTTCACGCTGAAGCAGTAAACACAACTACCAGAGGCAAAGTGCCAGGCTTGGCTGACCACCGGTGTTCTAGACTGATATGAGAGTTACGTATTTTATTTCCGTGTTTGATCAGGAACACTGTTGCTGCATCTGCTTCTCCAGGTAGCTCTGTTTCATCTCGAAACTTCCCTAAAATATCCTGACTTTTATTTTTTGATCTTCCCTGGCATAAGTCAACGTGCCATTCCCCACTCTCCCTGTGCTATGCAGCACAATTTAGTTCTTGAACTGACCTTGTTTTCATGACACTGCAGTGTTTGCCAAAGAGCACCATGTTCCAAAAATTTCCATTGCTTTCTCATCTGCTGGCCTTTGGGGTCCAATTTTCACACTCAATAAGAGCAAAAGAAAAGGAGATAAAGGGCTGTTCTTAAGCTATTAGCTGTATCCAGGGTTCTGGAAAGGCAATCAGCTTCATCTGCTGGAGGCATGCAAATATGACATAGTATTTTGCTGTTTTTAGAAACACTGTATTGTGTAGGAATGGGACTTTCAGTGTTGAATTCAAGCATAACGGCCCAAGAAAAGCTGTTATCGTTTAATCTGAAGCAGGCCGTAAATCAGCCTGCCATTTTTGGGCCCTTATTTTTCAGGTACCCCGCCCCTGGGATGTATTGTCTGACCTAGAAGGACTTGGTTGAAGCTCTGCCGGCCTACTGCTACTGTGGGGGGCTTCCTGAAAGGTTCCCTTTCCACAGTGCACTTCCGAGCACCCTACTCCACAGCGCACTTATGCAAAATGGCTAACGCCCTTAACCAACATGGCAGCGACATCAGTTTGGTTAAGGGTAGTAGCCATTTTGCGCATTCACAAAACAGTCCTGGTGGCCATTTTGTACAAATGCGCGCTGTGGAACAGGCAAGTAGACCGCTCGGCAGCACACCGCGGCAAGAGAGCCTGCCAGGAGGCCCCCCGCAGTAGTGATGGGCTGACAGAACTTCAGTCAAGCCCTCCAAGACCAGTAAGTACATGTCAGGCCCCAGGGGATGAGGGGTGGGGGGGGAATGGTTTCAAGGTTTCCATGGATTTAAATACGGAACCAAAATACAGACCCATAATTAAATCCCTAAAAACCTTTAAACCAAAACAAAAATACCTGAACCCATCATTCTTCAGTGTGTCTCACTCCTAGTATTGTGCATGAAATGGAGACAAAGTAGTTCCACTGATCTCTTTTATTGGACCTACTACTGTTGGTGAGCCAAGGCAAGCTTTTAGTCCACATAGGACTCCTTTTCAGGCAAAGTCAGAATTATAGACTGAGTAAATGTATAAACAACTTACATTAACTGTGGATAGGGTTACGGTCCTTATTGATATTTAATAGATTTCACATATTTTGGTTACTAACGAGTCAGAGCTGCTTCATGGTTGGGGTGGAGTGGTGGTGCAGAAAGCACCGGCGCTGGTAACCTTACTGGTGGCAACAGCACCATGACAAGACTCTTCTGCTGGCAGGGACACAGCACTGCTCTTGCTCCTGAGGTTGGCTTCTGCCCCCTTCCCTGATTTTCCTTCCCTGCCCTCTGGTAGTTGGACCTGCAGGGCCCTCCCGACCAATGGTGGACATTCCTCTGGCCAGTGGTGGGGTTTTGGAGGGAGCCTTTGAGGTGCTGGCACAACAGGACTCCTACTTCACTCCCAGGAGAGGAGGTGGGGCTGGCAGAGACTTATAGAAGTGCCTGCTTCCAGGGCCACAAACTGCTTTCAGGAGGGGAGCAGAATGGCACCCTCCCCCTTGCAGGAAGCATCCTACTGGGGCCAGCGATTTCTTGAGAAGGTAGGAAGGTAGGCATGGGGTGCCATGCCACTCCTGAAAGTAGCTCTCAGGATAGACACTTCTGCAGGGCTCTCCTCAGCCCCACCTCCCAGTCCCTGCCCACGTAGGATTGCCACCTCTGAGAAGGCTGAAATATGGACAGGGCTGAAGCCATGGGAGGGTTTATAGATCCGTGTAGTCCGCCTCCAAATTCATGAGAAATATCTTCTGTCCATACGACATGGACAGGTGGCAACCCAACCCCAGGTCTTGACTTTTCTAAGGCCTGCTCTGACTAGGGTCGTGGGATTATATTTAAATCTCACAATGGCACCACCTAGGCAAAGCATAGGAAGTTGCCTTCAGGGCTTTGAAACATACCGCTGGATCCCCCAAATGGAAAGGGTGGGAAAGTCCAGTACCTCACCCACAGGGATACTTAAGGCACAGCAGCTGCCTGCTGCAGCCCCCTGCTTTACAGGGGAATCTAGGCATTGACATAAATCTGCTAATAGAGGAAGAGATAAAACACCTGCCGTTCCATGCGGTAGGAAAATAATTACAAGAGATGTCAAGCCCCATGCAACTCGTTCTCTTTGCCAATCCATCGTAGCCCAGATCTAGTGACTAGCAGAACACGGAGTAAGATCATTAATCAATTTCAATTTGATTCATTAAGCACCTATGGTATGTTCAGTTGTGTACAATAGGCAATCAAGAAAGACCCTGTATTTTTTGGTCTGGAAGAAAGACAAGTCACAGATACAGAGATGGGGAGATGTGTTAGATATTGTAGACATTCATCTTTCCTTTATTTTTCAGTCATCATTTTATTTTTAACTCTTCAATCTCAACACTTAAAATGACTTCACTTTCAGACACTTTCAAAATAATAGTAAAACAGATAACAGACAGTTTCATAATAATAGTAAAAAAATATACCCATCTTATTGTTTTATCCTTCAGGATACTCCTCCTCTCCTTATAACTAAGCATGTGCACCTACAACTTCTTGAATGTACTCCTATCTCTGTCAGTGTTCCCATACCCCTTGTCTCTCCTCTCTAGCCCATCCTAGACAGCAAACCTATCCCTATGCAAGCAGAAGGCTATCCCAATTCATGACTGTTCAGCACTGGGCACATTGCTAGAGTAATAGTACTAATAATATAATGTGCTTTTAAAAAGCCCTCAGGTTTCTGGCCATTAAGATGGTCAGCACAGGGGTGGATGGAGGGCAGGGGTGGGGGAGCACCCCATTTCTCTCTCTCTCACACACACACGCACACGCACACGCACACGCACACACCCCGCCTCACTCTTCCATCCCCTAAGCTTCCCTCAGCCAGCCTGGCTCGGCCCCAGCTGCCTCCCAGCTGTGTTGCTCAGGCACATGTAAAGCAAGGGAAAGGGCCGAGCACACCCCACGGCTAGTAGGGATGGCAAACTGCACCAAATTATAGGTAGGTACGGTTTGTTATGGTTACAGATTTTTTTTCCAGATTTAATTACAGGTATGGTATGGATCCATAATTAAATTTTAATTGTGTAGAGGAGTCCCCCAGGCAGGCTCTCTCATCATGGCACACTTTGGAGTCCGTGCTCCATTTTGTGCATGCACTCTGTGGCCACGGGCCATTTGGCACATGCGCAGCTCTTTTGCAAAATGGCACCAGCAGTGTTGGCACCATTTTTAAAAAGGGCTGCGCCTACACTGAATGGCCCCAGTGGCAGGGGTGGCTGGTGGGTTTTGATGTTGGAGGGGCACTGGGGCAGTAAGGCCGGTGGGCTTAGGGGCGGAGCCAGGGGGATGGTAGGCAGAGCCAGGGGGACAGTAGGCCAGTGGCATGGCATAAGCCAGCAGCAAGGAGTTCCCAGGGTTAACATCAGATGGAAGAATACACAGTCTACATGCACATCAAGCTTAAAATAAATAATGTATAAACCCAAAACACAGGGAAACACAGAAAACACTGGCAAAACACAGCAGCAAGGAGTTCCCAGGGTTAACATCGGATGGAAGAAAACACAGTCTA
>QEPC01010671.1:2276400-2310993 GCA_003113815.1 Sphenodon punctatus
GCGCAGAAGGGCGCGCATGCTCACTCGCACTCTGCGCCGTGTCTGATCAGCAGACACGGCATGCAGAGACGGCGCGGGGGGAAAAGCCGGCATTTGGCGATCCCGTTTGTAAGCGGGATCGTCTATAAACGCCCTAAGAGTGGCAGAGAGGGAGATAGAGATAATATATATGAAGGAACTAGGTATAATATGAGGAGGAATGAAAAAGTGGGGTTAGATAAGATAAGGTGGCGGTGTGTGTGTGTGTGTGTAAATAGTGCCAGACATTAAATCAGAGCTATAAAGACAGAGCTGTTAAGGATGTTAAGGGAGGGGGCAAGGGGAAACAGCTAGGTGAAATGAAATTGCATAAGAAAGGAACTGGGAACAAATGACACAGGGTATAATTCTTCTTCTAGTCTATATTATTCCTAGCTCTGTCTCTCCCTCTCTGCCACTTTTAGACTCTGTCATGTGTAGATTCTCCATTCCAAGATCCTTTCTTATACAATTTCACTTCAGCGTAGCTGTTTCCCTTTTATTCCACACCCATGTCTGTCTTCTACGCATCCTTAACAGCCCTGTTTCTCCCTATCAAATAACCCCTCACTGCTCACCTTGTCTTATCTAACCTCACCCTTTCCGGTCTCTTTATTTGCTCAGTATATATATTTGACTGGCTACACTACCTGCCTGAGGAAGGGACCTATGGGGCTGGAAAGCTTGCTGATTTCCACCAGCAGCAGTTAGTTCAAGAAATAATATTATTCAAACCCTTTTGCGTTTCTCTCGGGCACTTGGGACCAACACAGCAACCACACCATCTCTCCGGATTATTAAAGACCTTTTGAGTTTTGTGGGGGTTTAATGATTTGTTTTACATTTGTATTTTATGTGTCTTGTGAGCCATTCTGATCCTTCAGGGATAGGGCAGGGTATAAATCTAAATCAAATCTAGAGAGCTGGGTGTTGTTTGGCTTTCATTTAGGTGTGGGTGGTGGAGTTTTCTGCTCGTTTCATTTTCAACCTTGAAATGGCCAATGTCAGGCCATTTCCCAGGGCTCAGCCCCCTCTGAATTTAAATGCCAGTGCTGAGCTCTGGAAAGCCCCACCGTACACACAAAAAAGCCCTGGCTGTAGCCTGTGAAGTCCCTATAGAAGGGGTTCCTGTAACAGAAAAGTTGCTGGTTGGAAGGAGCTGGAGATTCTGGGGGGCTGTTCTGATTTAATCCACAGAAATTCACTCGAGTTCCCATAGAGGGAAATAAGCTGCTGCCTGCAATCCCAGCTGGAATAGCAACGATTCAGAGAGCAAGGTTCACAAGAGATTCCTAAGGGTTAAACAGTCTGTGTCCGAGCTGGTGGGAGTGACTTCCAGTGCCTTATCTCTGCAGGAGGAGGAGCCTGGAAATCCCCTTGACAGAGGGCGTCACTGGAGTCAGCTGAGCGGGGCAGGGCGGGGTGAAAGGGCTTCATAACAAACCGTCTTCATCCTCACGAGTTGCTGTTACTACAGCTAATAATAATCTTCTGCACATAGCAAAGAAACAGCAACAGCAGCAGCCACCCTTGCTTAAAGCACGGTAGGTCGCTGTCATGTGCGTCATGGACAAGCAGTAACAATTCACCGTTAACGAGAAGCAAGCGGGTGCTACTGGTAAGCCCGGAGCTGTGCTATTAATAGAAGTTGGGGGCTGATCGGGGAGGGGAGAGGAGTTTCCTAAATGTTGCTGAATGGACTGTGAGCTTTGGCGAGCTTAGTGATCGTTGAGTGAGGGACCGTAGCTGCAAACGCACTAGCGAGCTGCTAGCTCAGCGTTGGTAGAGAAAGTGAAACTCTTACCCCCGCAAATACGAAAGAGGAAATGAAGCCATTACCTGTAAATTGCACCTTGCTGTGGCCAAGTCCCCCCCCCCCCCCAAAAAAAAAAAAAAAAAAAAAGGTTCTAGGTAAGTGCAGATTGCGTGACTGCACCGGGTCCCATGTATTGGTTGGGGGGGCTAATATGGTGTGTGTGTGTGCGCTGAATAAGCGTGTAATGATAACACGGGGGGAACTGGTGTCAAACACGGGTTCATGGGCCCTAACCAATCAGGAAGGGGCTCCCAGCACATGGGCCTATGAGTAAACTAGAAATAACATATTAAAAACTAATTACAGCATTTCCCTTTTTCTAATGGGCAAGTCCGTACAGTGTTGAACAAACAACATGACTATGTTATGACAGGTCCCACACCACCAGTTTGTACAGGTCCCAGCCACACAGGACTGGTACTGTTCCCCAAGCCAGATTTTAAAAGCAAAACAAAATGGCTCTCTCCTGTTTAGAATGGCTGTAGAAGAGACCTTGGAGGATGTTGTCTGCTCTACTGCAGTCTGACCCGCAGGCAAATCAACTCCTGAGGGAGGCTGTAATAGAAGCCTTCTAAATCTCTGAATGAAAAAGTGGGTGCAGGCCTTCCTAGGTCAGTGGCCCAGTTGGCTAATTGGCCCCAACAAGGAAGGAGTTGAGCTAGCTGGGAGCTATGGCTGTTTCTAGGGCGGCGGCAAGAGATAGGAAGTGTGTCTCAAGTGGGAAGGACCTGCGTGATCCGGGCTTGTCATGGAGTGGGCTAGTATAGGGAGTGCTTAGCAGGTCGCTGTCTGGAAAGTGGGCTGGTGGATTGGGAATTAGAATGGTATTTTGATTTGGCTGACACTACAAATAAAAGCACCTGGTGATGGAAGAATTGGACTGGTTGGGGACTTGATTCTGTATAGACTTATGAACAGATAGGTCCATTATATTTTAGTCACTTACTTTTTGCCTCCCCTCACCCAACATACGCTTTCACTATGTCCCTAATAAAAGCAGAGCAGAGGAAAAACCACTCTAGCAATTTATCTGTGAAAACATGAATGAAACCTTCTGTCTTGTATCTGTGGCCTTCATACTGAGTAGCTCTTTTTGGGAGGCTTTCCCTGAATCCTCTGCCTTGGTTCCCTTGATGCCTCAGAATAGCTTTTCAGCTGGCAAAGAAAAATAGTGTTTCATGTTGTTTTGCAGTGATGGATCAATGGATTTTGCAGGCTGGATTTCTTCTTTTTAAATCAGCTACTGGGTCTGGTAGCCCTTCACACCATAGCAAGGCTATGGTGGGCCTGGGATCATGCCCCAATCATGGAGCCCCCTATAGGAAAAGGGCTCCCCAGAGTCAGGGGGAGGCAGGACTCTTCCATGAAATCACCCAGCAGGCCATCTGGAGCAGCAGCAGTCTTGCCCCAAAGGAGGAGGGGCAGCACTTCACCCCACCTACTCTTAACTCTTTCTTAGCAGAGCCCTTCGCAAGGTCCAAAGTACCACTGAGGAATTTTCCAAGTGGGCAGAGGTGTCGTGCTGGCAGTGGCTCTGCTCCCTCCCCTGCCCAGTCTGAAAACTGTCTAGCGGTGCTCCGGCCACTTGCGAATGCCCCCTCGGGGTCTGGGGCCCAGGCTCAACTCAGCCCCGTCATTGCTCCATGGTAGCTACACCCTGGGGGCATCGTGAGAATTAACACTTTTCTGTGGGATGTTCCTGGTTACTAAAGAGAATCTTTCAGCAAGTGAGGCGAGATATTAACTGTATATTTCAGAAGTACTGTTACACTAATACAATAAAGTGATGCTCAGGAATGCCAATAAAACTACTCCTGACTGGGCCCCAAGTCAGTCCCATCAGAGTTGTTCATGTCCAGAGGTAGCTATTATGCACTGAAGTCTACCCCTTAATCTGTAAGGCGTAAGGGCAAATCTAGCACTCGGGTGACCAACATCCAGTGAAAATTGGCAAAATGCCATATGCACTTTGGAAAAAAATATTTTATTTATTTATTTCAGTTTTCTTTTATCCCACAACCCTCCTGCTCATAGAAATACCTGGCAATGATATAGCCAAAGGGTAACAAGCTAATGACTTGTTTGTAACATGCTTCTTTATGATCACACTCTTTCCTGTGTACTTTCAAGGCCTTGGTTGGTATCATGGCCACTCACATTCTGGAGTACTTTTGAGGTTTCCATCTGAGGTTCGTGACCTCCTCCTTTATCTGTTTCTGCATATGTGAGTCCTATTCACTTCAGTGGGACATGCGTGTGTGTGCACACTTACTGAAGCTGTGCAGATTATCTGCTGGGAAACTGGGCTGCTCTAGTAGTACCTGATGATTTGGAGTTGCTTCTGGAGCTATATGCCAGAGTGAGGAACCTGGGGGCCAAATGCAGCTGGTGGCAAGTTGGCTTTCTTTTCTTTTCTTCTTTTATTAATGTAGCCCCTTTCCAGTACCTGGATTTGGTCTCTTGATCCAGTTGCTACATTCAAGCACTGAAAAACTGAGCTCAAAGTAAGGGAGCAGAAATGAGGGCACGCAGACAAGGAAAGGGGACAATACCATGACCCAAATCCATTATCTGGGTCACCTTTTCTTGAGTGCACCTTTAAGCACCGTTGCCCCATTGTCTGTGCAGCTCTCAGACCTTGTGCTAACTTTCAAAGTGCCTCTTGGAAGGGGAAAGGTTCCCCACCCTGCTATACTATCATTCCCAGGACTGAAGTTTTAATTTCTTCAGTCCTCCTTGCCTTCTTCGAAGACCCTGGAGTCCTTCGTCTCCATTGTGACTTAACACTGTTGTTGCTTGGTTGGCAGGATACCAAAGAGTTTCAGGTTATGTGACTCTATCGTGGCAGCAGAGAGTACAATGAGGGTTTTTTAAATATTCTGTTAAACCTAGATATGTGTTTATATTTGGGCAGTGCAATGTTACTTTACAGGCTCACTCTGTACAGCTCTGGGTGTGACTGCCTGAACGACTGCCTGTGAATGTGTTTGATCAGATAAGTTATTGCTAAGTAAAACGGACTCTTCTACGGTATGGTAGTGTAGAGGGGGCCCATTGGTAGTGGCAGGTCCATGGCATGACTATCTGTGTGAGTGTCTATTGCTGGCAAGATGCGCAGCTTGCCAAATGTTCATGATGTGCAGCCTTTCAGTGGGAAACTGTCTTTCTTTCCAGCAGCTGCAGCGATGTCCGCTGAGCAACTAAGCAGCCCTGCTGAAAATGGGGAATGTCACAAGAGTGAAATGGGCAATGGGCTCCACAACCAGGCTCCTCCTACGCTGGGCACATATACACCTGAAGAGATGGTACAGCAGATGAAAGAACTCATCACTGAGAACAATGAGCTAAAAGGTAAGAGCCTGCTGTTGAGCTAGAGGCTTTATTTTTTTTCCCCCATTGACCTTGCTAATAAGATGTGAAATGTGACCAAATCGGAGTTCTCAGTTTTCTTTTTGTAGCCTCTCACCCATGCTACGAAAAGCAAAGATGCTACTGGAACCAATGTACTAGCCTGGGGCTTGGTGGAGTTGGGTTAAGTTTCTTTGCTCCATTAACCGTTTCCTGTTTGACCTTGGTCAAGTGGTGCTTCAGTGATACGAGCCCCATTTGCTGCAAAGAGGCTTGTTCTAGAGGGCTGCTTTGAGGGTTGGAATACTAGTCTTTCTGGGCCTAAACTCCCCATCTGTGAAAGGGGAATAATAGCACTTTTCTCATTGTGAAGAGAAGTAATTTAAATTGCTGCAAGGCATTTGGGTACTATAGTTCTTCTTTGAGGATCTCTGTGATTCTCACTATTGGGGATTCACTTCCTGCTCTGCAGGTACTGGAAAACCTTTTGTTAGCAGTTTCCAGGCAGAAGATGTCCTGGAAAGATCTAGAACATGGTGAGGGCTATGTCTCTTCCCCCACCCCCCCCGCCCCGAGAAAAGTGCGGGTTCCAGATCGTGCGAGAGCGGGAGTATATAAAAGGGGGCAGAGCCCTCACCGCCTCAGTTCCTTCCAACCGCATCGCGATTGGAAGACCTCTGTGCTTCTCAGCACCGTCAGTAGTTTACCTCACAGAGAGAAACACTTTTCTCTGGTAAGTTCTTGCTGTTTGTTTCTTCCTAAAAAGAAGAAAAAAGAACAGTTCAGCGAACTATGGTCGGTCTGTGCCCCACCCTGCGGAGACTCCCCCCGGGGCTTACCGCTTACGCAAAGTATGCCCAAGCAACTGGGCTTCAAGCAGTGCGCCTCCTGCCCTGCCACGCTCTCAGTGAGTGACACTCATGAGCTTTGCCTTTCTTGCCTGGGAGAAGGACATAACACGAGGACTTGCTCTCACTGCGCTAATCTCTCCTCTCGGACTAAGAGGGCATGTGCTCTGCGGCTGCAGGAGCTCCTTACTAAGGGCGGATTCAGACGTGTCTTTAAATCGCACAGAAGCCTCGGCGGCATAGTGCGATTTAAAAAACCCCGCACTTCCGGGCTGGTGTGAATGCGCTGAGTGCTCACATTTTCACCTAGTCCGAATGTTTGGAGCGCGTTTTGAAAAGCTGCTCGGAGCAACTTTTCAATCCGCACTCCAAACATTCGGGCTAAGTGGAAATGTGCGCGCTCAGCGCATTCACACCAGCCCGGAAGTGTGGGTTTTTTAAAATTGCACTATGCCGCCGAGGATTCTGTGCGATTTAAAGACACGTCTGAATCTGCCCTAAGAGAGCCCTTCAGGGGGGTGAAGAAGGGCTGCTGTCCTTTTTCATCCAGGCACCAGACCTCCATGGATCCGTTGGCTCCCCCCCCAGGCCGCTCACTCCCACGCTCCGGAGACAGCATCTGCTGTCTCGGTACCGTTACCTGTACCACCGGTCCCAGACATACCCGGTACCGTCACCACTGCTCCCAAGGAACGCCGCTCTAAACGACAGGGAGATCATCACAAAAAGAAAAAGAGGTCACTCAGTGCCGACGCAACTGTTACTCTAGAGGTGGACACTGTTTTCTTCGAGCCGCTCCCGGTGACAGAGTCGACGGGACAGAGTCCAGTACCGCAACCATCGGTACTGTCGGTCCAGCAAGCTCCAGCCACACTACAGTTGACAGAGGATTGCCACAGGCACTCCCGGTCCACTTCACACACCTGGTACCAGCGGCACCATCGCTCCCGTTCTAGATCGCCTAGAAAGGAAACCTTGGAAGTGGATCTCATCTTAGAGGGAGAGCATACTGACTCTCACCACCTCCTCAGATAACCGCTCAGTTTCCATAGAGATCAGCGCTCCCGATCGCCATGCTCCTGTTGCTCTCCATACAGGGACTCACGGTACCGTCACAAGGACTATAGCTGGTACCATGGGTACGAGCTTATGGACTATCGGTGCCGTTCCCAGAGCAGGTCTCCTTATCCCTCAAGGAGCGATTTTCAGTGCCTGGAATGCGATCAGCACCAGACCACTCGCCAATACAGACCTCCCCGGCACCACCTTGGGCACCGCCTACAGCAACAGTGTCCAGACCTCCTCCTGACTCTCCTCCATGGGATTTTCCCCTCCAGTCAGGGATGCAGCCAAACCAGTCCCGGAGACAGCTTCGGATTCCGGTACCGGCGCTGCAAACGGAGCCGCAGCAGCAGAATATCTCCCCTGCACAACAAAGGGAAGCAAGGTTAGACCCACTGGCGGAGTCCTCGTTCTTTAATGTGCTGCTGGGCATTCCACCGCTGCCCATGGCGACTCCCACCGCTGCAACAGCTCCCGCTGCCCCTCCTTACGTTGAGGCCTTGTTTGAGTGCTCGGCTTCCGTTCCTCCTTGTCGTCTTTACAAGAGGAAGATGAAACCATTTCTCCTCCTCTCCCTGACACCATATCGGACCGTAACCCCACCCTCTCCATGGAGAACAGTAAGGCTTTTCAGGCCATGTTGACGCACCTGGTCGCTGCCCTTCCCAAGTTACCCACGAGAGTCGTAAAGAAAGCACAGTCAGGACCCGTCTTTGGCATCTTGGGGTCAGGGGACTCTGACCAGATCATGATCCCTATGCTGGATCAGCTTTTGGCACCTGCGAAGGCTGTATGGGCAAAACCTTCCTCTGTTCCACCCACTAACAAGCTAGCAGATTCTCTGTATGCTATCCCCAGGAAAGGGGCAGCCATATTTTATAGACACCCAGCCCCAAACTCCCTCCTCATAGCAGCAGCTTTTTTAAAATCTAGGACCGGAGGTATACAGACTTCCCCCGCAGATAGGGAGGGTAGACGCCTAGACGTGCTGGGCAGGAAAATCTTCTCCTCAGAAACCCTCTTCCATTGAGTCGCCAACTACGGCTCCGCCTTCTGCAGTTACCAGCACTGGTTGTGGTCACAATTGGGCAGAGCATTCGATCCTGCTCAGATCCTGGCCCTCCAGTGAGAAGACATGAAAATAGTGCAATGCCAACTCACCGCTAACATGCACATTGCCGACTCAAACATTAGAAGTATGGCCTCGGCCATTACTCTCAGATGGCATGCCTGGCTCCGATCTACTGCCCTAGCCCCTGAAAATAAGACCCACATTGAGGACCTCCCCTTTGATGGAGAAGGACTCTTTGCAGCCTCTACAGATGACACTTTGAAGAAGGTCAAGGATATGTGCCAGACTGCTAGGTCTACAGGGTTTATCTGTTCTGTTAGAAAGAGGCCATTCTATCAGTCCTCTGCCCCTTACCAGGCCAGACTGCGCCCTCATTACTCCTACCAATCGAACAGATGGTATTCCTCCCCAATACCAGCAGTCTCACACTCCTGCTGTCGAACCTCGTAGGAGATTTTCCAAACAGAGGGGAAAAGGCAGATCCTCCTCCACCTCGTCAGCCGGACCTCTGCCCAAGCAGCGGTTTTAGGTTACCTCAGATCAAAGGAGTTTTATGAGCGTCCCCGTACCTTCCTCAACCATCTCCGGCTCTTTTACAATCAATGGGCTACCCATTGCTGGGTCAGGGAGATAATATTTTGTGGCTACTCCATCCAATTCCACTTTCTCCCCCCAGACTTCCCACCTCCACCCTCCCACGGGTCCCCCCCCCCCCCAACGCTCAAATACTACTAGAGGTACAGGAGCTCCTTGCTAAGGGGACCATTGAAGAGGTTCCCCTTATTGAACAAAATACAAGCTTCTATTCCAGCTACTTCCTAGTCCCCAAGAAGGACAAGGGGGTTCAGGCCAATTTTGGACCTGAATGCCATCTTAACAAGTACATTAGAAAGTTTAAGTTCCGTATGACCTCTCTCCCTATTATCTTTCTCGGCCTTCAACAAGGAGACTGGTTGGCCTCCCTTGAGCTTAAGGATGCCTATTTCCACATTTCCATTAATGTTTCTCACAGAAGATACTTATGCTTTCTTGTAGGGAACCGTCCTTTCCAGTACTCGGTCCTCCCGTTTGGCCTCTCTACAGCCCCAAGGATCTTCACCAAATGTGTTGCAGTAGTCGCAGCTCCTCTAAGGACAATAAAAGTAAGAGTGTTCCCATACCTGGGCTGGCTCCTCGCTGCATCCTCCAGACATGCTCTACTAAGCCACCTCCACGAGATTCTATCTCTTTTACAAGCTTTAGGCTTCATTATCAACCACAAGAAGTCACAGCTGATACCTACTCAATGGCTCCAGTTTATTGGAGCCGTGCTGGACACCCTACAGTCGAGAGCCTACCTTCCTACAGACAGGTTTCACGACATCGTAGCCACTGTTTCAGCCCTGTCAGTCCGAACCACCAGGCCTGTACGCTACTTTCTCCACCTTCAAGGACTTATGGCGGCAACTACAGCCGTGACACTGCATGCCCGCCTACATCTCCAACCGCTACAGCAGTGGCTCGCACGGGTCTACACCCCTATCCATCACCCCCTCTCCATGAAAATAACCATCCTTTAAGAAGTCCTCACAGAGCTTCTTTGGTGGACCGACCCGTCTCACCTCCTCATTGGAATGTCCTTCGATTCTCCTCAGGTAGAGATGTCCATCACTACCTATGCTTCCCTCACAGGATGGGGAGCTCACATGAATCGCACAAGGATTCATGGCCTCTGGTCCCAAGAGGAGAGCCTCCTGCACATAAATTTGCTCGAGCTCAGGGCCATCCGTTGGGTACTCTAGTCAACCACATCGCAGGTCGCAATGTCTTAATCCTCACAGACAACACCACAGCGATGTGGTACATCAACAAACAAGGCGGTGCGAGGTCCACTCGCCTCTCTCTTGAGGTTCAGGCCATTTGGGCGTGGTGCATCGAGCGCAATGTTCACCTACAGGCCATACATCTTGCAGGTCAAGACAACACTCTCGCAGATCAGCCGCAGAGGCTCCGACCAACACGAGTGAACTCTCAACAACACTGTGTTGAACGACATTTTCCGCACATGGGATACTCCTGCAATAGATCTCTTTGCAACAAAAGGAAATGCAAAACTTCAAAGATTTTGCAGCAGAGCGGGTCAAGCTCCAGGGTCAAGCTCCGATGCCTTCGTCATCTCCTGGAGTGGTCCCTTTCTCTATGCATTCCCTCCTCTACCCCTACTGTACAAGGTTCTCCACAAGATTCAGGTAGATCGCGCCCACGTGATCCTGATATTATTATTATTATTATTTATTATTATTAGACATTTATATAGCGCCAGTCATGTGACCTGGTGCTGTACAGAACACAGAATTAGACGCGGTCCCTGCCTGTGGCTTACAATCTAAAAGGGAGAGGGGACAGTGGGGGAGACATGGAAGAAGACAAACAAACATTCAAGCGGATGCGAAGTCTCAGGTGCGTATGCTTGGCTTGGTTACAAAGAGGTTGGTAGCATCAGTCAGTAGAGGAGGGAAGACAGTAAGAGTAAGGGGAAAGACTAGCAGGCTGTCTCTTATACACATCTAGATGTGTATAAGAGACAGGCATAAGGGGAATGACTAGCAGGCATTGGGAAAGGCAGCAAGGAAAAGGTGGGTCTTGAGGAGGGATTTGAAGGAGCAGAGGGAGGAGGCAAGGCGGATGTGGGCAGGGAGGGAGTTCCAGGCATGGGGGGCAGCGAGGGAGAAGGGTCGAAGGCGGTTAGGTGAGCAGGAGAAATGAGGGAGAGCGAGGAAGGGGACAACGGAAGAGCGGAGAGTGCGTAGGGAAATTAGGTCCGAGAGGTAAGGGGGAGCTTGGTTGTGGAGCGATTTGAACGTGAGAACCAGGAGTTTAAACAGGATACGTCCAGGAAGGGGGAGCCAATGAAGAGAGGAGAGGCTGCACGTGGTCGAAGTGACGGGCAGAGTGAATGACCTTGGTGGCGGAGTTTTGGTTTGCGACAAGGGGGGACAGGTGAGAGCGAGGGAGGCCAGCAAGGAGGAGGTTGCAGTAGTCGAGGTGAGAGAGAACCATGGCATGAACAAGGATTTTGGCCGAGGAGAGAGAGAGAAAGGGGCTGATGCGGGCAATGTTGTGGAGAGCGAATCGGCAGGATTTGGCCACAGAGTCAATGTAAGGTTAAAAGAGAGGTGCGTGTCAAAGATGAAGACCAAGCTGCAGGCTTGGAGAACAGGACGGATGGTGACCCCATCGATGCAGATGGTCAGGTTAGAGGGAGAGGAGGGGGAGGGAGGAAAAATGAGGAGTTCGGTCTTGGCCATGTTTAGTTTGAGTTGATCTCAATAATAATAAATACGATCTAAATGGATCCTCCTTTGCATCCAGAAGTGCTATGAACGGACGGGGAAGCCTCCCGCCTTCAAGCTCACTCCACTAGAGCCGTTACCTGCTTATTAGCCTATCTTTGTGGGGTGCCTATTCTGGACGTTTGCAAGACTGCTACTTGGTCCTCAATGCACGCTTTCACCAAGCGTTATTAATTGGACCTGGCGGCCAGAGTGGACTCTAACGTGGGTAGAGCAGTATTACACTCTCTCTTTGACTGACCTCCTTTTCACCCTCCTCCTTGAGGTAGGTCACTTTACTGCTACTCGCTCTCCCAATAGTGAGAATCGCGGAGATCCTCGAAGAAGAAATAGAGGTTACTTACCAGTAACTCTGTTCTTCGAGAGAGCTCCACGTATTCTCATGACCCGCCCAGCCTTCCCCGCTGTCCTGGAGGTACCTTAACCAGGTCTTCCCGGGACGGGATTGGAAGGAACTGAGGCGGCGAGGGCCCCACCCCCTTTTATATATTCCCACTCTCGCGTGATCTGGGACCCGTGCTTTTCTCGGGAGGAGTGGGGGGGGAGAGAAGGGACGGAGCCCTTACCATGTTCTAGATCTTTCCAGGACATCTGCCTGGAAACTGCTGACAAGAGGTTTTCCGGCACCTGCGGAGCAGGAAGTGAATCCCCAATAGTGAGAATATGCGGAGCTCTCTCAAAGAACAGAGTTACTGGTAAGTAACCTCTATTTACTGGAGACATATTTGTACTTTTAAGTGTAAATGACTACAAGAGTAAAGCAGTGGGGAATCTGATCTATTCGTATAGGGTAATATTTAAGATATTGGTATGGCACTGAATTTGTCCCTAAGGAAAGCAGACAAGCTTGATGTAATGCAATGTTTACATCCAGGGAGGGGAACCTTTTTCTTCCCACGGGCTACCTTGAAAATTAGCGCAAGCACCATGAGCTATATAGGAGTTGTGGATGATGATACTTAAGGTGTGTGCTCGGGATGGGGAAAGGAAGGACAGGGTCAAGATCATGAATCCCTCCCTTCTCCCTGAATGCATGACCTTTTCTCTGCTCTCTTGCCCTGAGCTCAACCCTTACAGTGCTTGAAGGTAGGGACTGCATCCATGGGCCAAATCCAGAAATTGGAAAGGGACCAAAAAAACAACAACGTTGCAGGGCCTACAGGCCAGAAGTTCCCCCACCTCCTGGCTTACTTGAATAATTTGTGTGGGGGTAAGGATTTCATAAGAAGTTGTCTTTGAACCTTTTCCTTGCAGCCTCCTTGATCTGGCACTACTGTGCTGGCACGTTTGCTACTTGGTGATGGGAGAGGTTGGGAGTTGTGTTCTGGGAGTTAATATGAGGGGGAGAAAAGATACAAGGACATTCATTCATTCTTAAATTCATTCATTCCTACAAGGACATATTTTCATGGATAAAGCTCCCCCCCCCCCCCCCCCCCCCCCCCCCTGTGCATTTCCATATAGATACAGCTCTGCAAAAATCGCGGTTTGTAAAGCAAATCCACAACAGCATCCCAGGGAATGTTTTATGGCACTCAGTTGCTGCTGTGAATTTGCTTGAAACTAAGTTAGCAAGTCTTCCCTTTTTTTTGCAGGTCGGGAGGGATCTGGGGCTTCCGGCTTCCCTTAGGGTTGCTGAGCTTACTGCTTTTCACAGACTTCATGGATTCTTACAATTTCACATGAGAATTGCAGATATAGATAGCGTAGCCTTGCAAAACTGGTCTGGTAAGCTTTCATAACAAACAAAAAAAGCTACTTTGTCATGGTGGCTGATATGAATTTCCTCCCCCCGCAACCTAACTCTAATACGTTCAAAGGTAGGGGGAGAACTTGCTTACTGTGGGCGAGGAGGATATTATTCTCAAACTGAGTTAATACACGAGTCGTGGCTGGAAAGCTTTAGCAGTATCTATCCAGGCTTTAAAGTCTTTTCTGAACACCAATTTGTATTCTTATAGCATTGGTTGTGCTATAAGAATCACCATCGGGTGATTCTTTTTAAAGGTTTAAATCAATATACCTAGGAAGTCTGTTATGATAACATAAGGAAGCTCTTCCAGATTAAATGCTAGAGCGACACTTTTAATTAATCACAAAGATTACATAATGCAGACCAGATATCTGTAAATACTTACCAGTTGTCTGTCTTCTATGAAATGCCCTCTGTGATAAGGTCACACAGGCTGTGATTCGTATCATACAAGTGTATTTCATATTGCAGCCTAATTCAACTAAACTGCCTGAGTCAGACCAATGGTCCATCTTAGCCCAGTATTGTCACAACCTGACACGGCAGCAGGGGTTTCAAATTAGGATCTTCCAGGGTCTCCAGCAGAGGCCATCCCGGCGTGCTACCTGAGACCTCTCCAAGCCCCCAGCAGAGGCCTCCCCCAGGCATGCTACCAGGGATCCTGAAGTGGAGATGCTGAGGATTGAACCTGGGACCTTATACATGCAAAGTATGCGCTCTTACCACTTGAGCTATGGCACTGTGATCTTGCAGAGGGTTTGCACAGTGATAGGGAGAGAACCTTCCTACTGATAAAGCTGAAAAACAAAATCATGAAAAACAGGATTCCTCTCCTTTCTTGTTCTGCAAGATCTGTTAAGTCTTAACAGAACATACGTAAGAACATAAGTATTTCCGTACTAGGTCAGACCAATGGTCCATCAAGCCCAGCATTTTCCCTCCGACAATGGCTTTGGGGGTTGGGTTTCTGAGACTTGATAAGGGTTTCAGGGAGGCATTTTCAAGATACAGAGAAATTGGAGTAGGGAAGATCGTTATTCCTTTAAAAAATGTAGCACATTTGATTGATGGTGGGGATGGAAAGAGCAGTTTGACTTAAAAATAAAATCTAGTTAAGCAAGTTAGACTTGCCTACTTTCCATTGCATTTTTAAGTGGAGGGGGGATGCCACCAAAATGGCCTTTACCTATCAAATATTTTTGCTGCTTTTTTCCAGTTAAAAGTACTTGTCCCCCACCCACAGTGCAAGCTAGAGCTTGGGGTTTGGATTGGGAACAGGGGAGTAGTCCTGATTCCCTAGTGGAACAGCTGATCTTGGGAACTAGGAGTGCCCTTTTCCCATTGCAGAGGCAAGCTCCTAGCTGATTCGCAAGGAAGTGGCAGTTCGTCATTGCTCCCCCCCCCCCCCCCCCCGATGTTAGTGCAAACGCTTAGCTCAGGGCTAACGTTGCCTGTGGAAGAAGGAGAGTTGCTGTTTTTCACAGAACAGCTCAGTGGGGAAGCAGCAGTGTGCAGGGAGGGAATGTGAACAATTATTTTCACCATATATATGGTGAAAATAATTGTTCACATTCCCTCCCTGCACACTGCTGCTTCCCCACTGAGCTGTTCTGTGAAAAACAGCAACTCTCCTTCTTCCACAGGCAACGTTAGCCCTGAGCTAAGCGTTTGCACTAACATCGGGGGGGGGGGGGGGGGGAGCAATGACGAACTGCCACTTCCTTGCGAATCAGCTAGGAGCTTGCCTCTGCAATGGGAAAAGGGCACTCCTAGTTCCCAAGATCAGCTGTTCCACTAGGGAATCAGGACTACTCCCCTGTTCCCAATCCAAACCCCAAGCTCTAGCTTGCACTGTGGGTGGGGGACAAGTACTTTTAACTGGAAAAAAGCAGCAAAAATATTTGATAGGTAAAGGCCATTTTGGTGGCATCCCCCCTCCACTTAAAAATGCAATGGAAAGTAGGCAAGTCTAACTTGCTTAACTAGATTTTATTTTTAAGTCAAACTGCTCTTTCCATCCCCACCATCAATCAAATGTGCTACATTTTTTAAAGGAATAACGATCTTCCCTACTCCAATTTCTCTGTATCTTGAAAATGCCTCCCTGAAACCCTTATCAAGTCTCAGAAACCCAACCCCCAAAGCCATTGTCGGAGGGAAAATGCTGGGCTTGATGGACCATTGGTCTGACCTAGTACGGAAATACTAGGAAGGGGACTACATCTTGTTTGTTCCTTTACATTGCATTTTTACACTGTTTTATTTCTCATTGTACTTTATTTCCATAAATTTATTACTCTGATCCATGGCACTATCTTGACTTGCATGGGTGCAGTTTGTTGTTCTTTGATACTATACACTGCTGTACCATTACTAACAAGTTATCTGCCTATGGTCCGCCACTCTTTGATATTTATTTATTTATCTTAACATTTATATGCCGCCCCCTCCTCCCTCAGGCATCACAACATTTATCATCCTTGACAAGTAAGGTAGAGTGGCCGACTCCGTCTTGCACTTTATATATATATATATATAAAAAATAAGAAAAAATACTTTATATTTTGGTATGGTGTTTGGTATAGAATGATTTCTGTCAACACCTGTTCATGATTATAGTGGGCAGTCCCAGTACTGGATACAGCGAAGTTGGGGTCCTGTACAAAATTGTGATATGGTCCCCTTCCTACATCTCCGTGTGCCCTCCATCAGACATAGCACAGGACCCTAAACATAGGAAGCCGTCACAGAGTCTGCATATGCCTGGATTGAGCTTTGGGCAGTCTTATGGTCCCATAGCACGTGACATATTCAGGACTACCTCAAATGATATAATTCAGTGTAGCTTCACTGGTGCTGTGCTTGCTGATCTAGAGTAAGTGAGAAAAATCTGTACCTCCATGCATGTTACAGCTTCAACAGATATTATTAGTGGAAACAAAAGAAGACATTCCATTTGAAATCCACCATTAGTCTTAGAAATATGACTCTTCTTGTTTAAGTGAGGTCTTTAAACTTTTTGGGTCATTGCCTTTTTAACTGATTTTTTTTTTTTTTTTTTTTTTTAAAAAGAAAACTTGAGTGTCCCCTCTCCCCCCCTTTATAAATAGTCGCCAGCTCTTTACTTAGTTTCCCCCCCCCCCTTTTTTTTTTCTAAATGTTTATAAGAGCCATTCCAGCAATGGAGCTATTTAGCTATATGCAGGAGAGCAATGAATTTATCTGACTCTACCGAAGTGTTATCCATTCCACGAAATATAAAGCTAGCTGCTTTTTTTGTTCTTGTCTTCTAAATGAAATGCTGCTTAATGGAAATGCCAACTTTCAGATTGATAGTGTCCCTTTCTAAGTGCAATTACATCTGTATGTTAAACTGTCTAATCATTCACTTAGCCCAGAATCCTGTCTCTAGCAGAGGCGGCTTCAGTTGCTTCGGAGAGGTGCTCAACAGCTCATTCATTTCCTGCTATTCACTCTCAGTCCCTGACACTACGCCTTGCTGATTGACTCCTTTATTAATCCTTATTTAAGCCTCAAAATTGTTTTTGGATTTAAAGTAAATATGGATACTTCTGTCCCCTCCCCCCAATGCCCCTTCATGCTTTATCAGTAAAAGGTACTTATTTGGCTTCGTTACCACAGCAGAATCTAAGCATATCAGTCTCTTAATATATTTATCCTTGCAGCATCCCTCTGAGAGGAGGGAAGTACAGTTGCCCCCATTTGATAGACGAGGGGCGGAGTGATTAAATGACTTGGCCAAGGTCACAAAAGATGTCTGTGGCCGAGTAGCCTGGGACTCGGAATACCTAGCTTTGATTCTCTAATGTCCCAGCCACTACAACAGTGGTTCCCAAGCTTTTTGCCTGTCACCTGCCTTTTGAAACTTAACAATAATTCCAAGACCTTAAGTCATGTAAAATATATGAAATATCCATCCAAATCTTGACCCCACCTGCATAGGCTGTGTCCTTACTTGGGGTCTTAGTTCTGAGTCTGGGAACCTCTGCACTTGACTATCATCTTTGTGTGTGTGTGTGTGTGTGTGTGTGTGTGTGTGTGTGTGTCACTAATTTCCCACACTTGTATCGGTTCCACTGAGGCTGCATCTTATTATTCTAGCCCCTAATTTATCTTGTCTAATGAACATTCAGTCTGCACTACTGTAATTTAGGATTTTACAGTGAAACTTGATGAGGTGGGGTGTGTGTGTGTGTGTGTCAGAGTTTAGTTTTCCTCTACCTTGCATTTTGTGCAGTAACAAATAGTTGTACAAAGTGATTATAAAATGCTACTGTTCTGATTTGCAAGTATTGCATACCTGCGTTCATAAAGTGCAAGACGGAGTCGGCCACTCTACCTTACTTGTCAAGGATGATAAATGTTGTGATGCCTGAGGGAGGAGGGGGCGGCATATAAATGTTAAGATAAATAAATAAATATCAAAGAGTGGCGGACCATAGGCAGATAACTTGTTAGTAATGGTACAGCAGTGTATAGTAAGAAAGAACAACAAACTGCACCTATGCAAGTCAAGATAGTACCATGGATCAGAGTAATAAATTTATGGAGATAACAAAGTACAATGAGAAATAAAACAGTGTAAAAATGCAATGTAAAGGAACAAACAACAAAAGTATATGCAAAAAGATCCCTTTTTGTGGGGGTAAAAAACCCCATGCAGGAAAGCAAAATTCAAATACAACAAACGTCAAAAATTCCAATAGGGAACAACCTCAAGAAACAGCTGAAAATGCCCATAGCTGATAAATGTCCATAAAGGTCCTGAATATCCAACGTTTCGCTTAAGAAAGCTTCTTCAGGGATATTTTTTTACCGATCTTATAATACTTCCGGTTGGTCTCAGCAATAATTCCTAATGGGATATATTTTCCAGTCCTAGAGCCAAAATAAAAGACTAGCTGAGTAACAGGTGAAAAATCAGCACAAGGCTCCCCTTTGGAAGGCGACTTCCCCCTCTCTTGGGCTCCTCATGTGTCAGAGGGTTATAGCGCAAGCAGTCAACGAAAACTCACCCATAGGTGTAGACTAGAAGGGAACCCAAAACGCTCCTCTCCAGAGTAAGAAAATATTTTTTGAATCCACTCCTTAATAGGGTAAGAAAAGTAACAAGCTAACTTCCTTATATTGGCGTAGCCTGGTCACGTTTATCTCTTTCTTGGCATTTATTTGTATTTATATACTTTTGTTGTTTGTTCCTTTACATTGTATTTTTACACTGTTTTATTCCTCATTGTACTTTATCTCCATAAATTTATTACTCTTATCCATGGTACTATCTTGACTTGCATAGGTGCAGTTTGTTCTTTCTTGCTTTTGTATTCACTGCACCTCTATATCTGTTGTTTGCGACAGCAGTGTATGTGACACTGGTCTGTTAGGCAGAGTACAAACATGTAAGAGATGGTCTCTGCCCCGGAGAGCCAGCAATCTATGCTTAAACTGGGGTGAGGGGAGGGGGACCTCTGACTCATGGGCCAAATCCAGCCCATGCTTGTTAGGTCCCTTTCCAATTGCTGGATCTGGCTCATCGATCCAGTCACTATTGTCAAGCACTGAAAGAGTGAGCTTGGGGGAAGGGAGTAGAGAGAAGGGGATGCAGTCAGTTATAGGGGATTGAACCATAAATCTGGACCCTCCCCTTCTTTCCTCCATCCTAAAAGCACCCCCAAATCCTATCCAGCTGGTGGAATGTGTACTAATTTTCAAAGTGGCCTGTGAGAGAGAAAAGGGTTCCTTACCCCTGTCATAAACCAATAAACTTGTTCTGCCATATGACCAAACAGAACATTGCCAGTGGGCCAGTGCGCTCTCCAAGATACTGGCTTATGCTGATATTGTGTTCCTGCTGATGTGTTCCTGACTACCTTTTCAGAAATGATGAAACTCCATAACCAAGCGATGAAGGATTTCTATGAGGAGCTTTCTGCATGGCGACAGAAACAGAAGGAGGAGCGGGAATTTTATGAGTCCAAATTTAAAGAGGCTAAACAGTGCTTGTTAGCCAAGTGCACCGAAAATGAAGAGCTGCAGCAACAACTTAAAAGTATAAAGGAGAAAGATGGAGAATCTTCAAAGGTAGATAAAATAGTCCTTTTAGACTCCTTGTGATTTACAAGCCACTTTCTTGTCTGGAGTAGCTCCGTTTGAATCCCAAGGCCATGATTCACAAGCCGTTTCCTCTGAAAAAGGATGATAAATAGACATTTTCAAAAGTTAACATAACAATTATGCTGGTGTTCCCCTTATTTGCCTTTAAAGGACTCTGTCATAATGGTAAGTGTTGATGTGCTTTCAAAGATGATTGATTTCTCTGAGGGTGTTAACAAATAAGACGATAGACACCTGGAGTCCAGGTTCAGTCTGTGTATACCCCACATACATGTTAATCGTGGAGAGCTTAATAAACGGGCAGCCCCTGCCATGTGTGTATTGTTTGGGAAGTCCTCCCTCAACCTCCACTCGCAGGTTTAGTGTGACAAACCTAGTACATGGGCAGGCGTTCTCCCCCCGCTGCGCTCCACCGACGCTCACTCTCACTCTCACTCTCACTCTCACTCTCACTCTCACTCTCACTCTCACTCTCACTCTCACTCTCTCTCACACACACACACACACACACACACACACACACACACACCCTCCCTCTTCCAGTATCCCTTCCCTGTCATGACTCACAGCTGCGGTGAAAAAATGGGAACAAGAAGCCGCACCAGCTGTCTTTTTTCCAGGCTGTTATGACTCCAGGTGGTGGTCCAGCTCCTGCTATCGCCACCAACCCATAGAGGCTCATACCTGGGTTTATACCTGCCAGCACTTAGTGGCTGGAAATAACCTTTTGCTATGCACAGAATGCTGAATTTATTTGAGCAAATGGCACACTTTGAGTGCCTAAAGTGAAAATTGAAAGCAAAAGCAATCAGTCTTTGCATGTTGTCAACCCAGTTCCGCGTATCCATGGCTTGCAGTGATGTACAGGCAGGTAGTAGCATACGGTTTTGTTGGGGTCTCGCCCACTGTGGTGTTCAAAATCCCTCACAGTTCACATAAACCCTCCAGTCAAACGTGCACCTCCTGTACCCCTTTGCTAGCATCTTTTGCATTACATTATGTTGGGGCAGAAAACATCCCCACTTACTAAGGTGCTCTGCACCTATTGGAGTGTCAAAACCTCGTATAGGGCAAGAAGCTCTCCATCGGGGGCTTCACATTACCTATACCCTATGTTGCTTGTTTCCGCCATCCGATCAAGACACTCCTGGTGGCCACATCGGTATCCTCTCGCAGTTATCAAGGTAGTGATGAGGAAAACGGCAGGGAATGTCCAGTCTCCATTAGTGACTTTTTCTTCTGGCAGTGCACAAACGTCCAGAACAGTTGCAGTCTCGATCATATCTCGCTTTCTCATCTCATCTGGGGGTCCCATTCTTCTGAACTTGAATGATTCCACTCTTTCCTGGCTGGAAGAACTCGGTACTCGGGGATTATTTTTCATCACCCTGGGACCTCTTGTGTGGAGTCCCGCAAGCTTCCATCTTGTTCCCCCTTCTGTTCAACATGTATATGCAGCTGCTCGACGAGGTCATAAGGAGTTTTGGTGTGCAGTGTCATCAATATGCTGCTGATACTCAAATTTACTTCTCCTTTTCATCCGACCCAGACCCGGCAGTCTCGGTGCTTACTCGATGTCTGGAGGCTGTGGGGGACTGGATGAGGGCTAATCAACTGAAGGTGAATCCTGACAAGATGGAGGTGATGTTAGTGGGGAAGGCGGTGGGGTTGGTGTCCCCCATCACTGATGGGGTTCACCCCCCCTTGCTGGTTCCCTGGATTCGTCGTTTGGGGGTGTTCCTCAATTCCCAGCTCTGCCTGAATGTCCAAGTGGAGGCTGTGGCAAGGAGCGCTTTTTGCCAATTGCTAATCTGGTGTGGTGGCTTCAGCCGTGTGTCTCAGACTCCTACCTGGCCAAGGCTTTGGCCATATGTCTCAGACTCCGACGTGGCCACTATCATCCATGCTTTCATCACCTCAAGACTGGACTGTTGTAACACACTCTATGTGGGGCTGCCCATGGTGACTGTTCAGAGACTGCAGCTGGTGCAGAACGTGGTGGCCTGCCTCCTTTATGGGGATGGGCTGCCAGGAGCACTTTACATCTGTGCTCCATTCTCTGCACTGGTTGCCTATAATTTTCCAGGTTTAATTCAAGGTGTTGGTACGTACCTATAAAGCCTTAAACGGCTCGGGCCCTACCTACCTGTGGGACTGCCTCACTCCCCCGGGCTCTAGATCAGCCCCTGTGGTCGACCAGCAGCAAATTGAGTCTTGGGACCTAATCCTGTGAAAGAAAAAATAATTACCTCATTTTGGGAATACTAAAAAAGAAGTTTTGATAAACTAGTTTATCATACCATGAATTTATGGTATGATGAACTAGTTTATATAAAAAAAATCCAAGTGATGAAATCAGGTGAAAATAGGGCAAAACACTTATTTATTTTTTTATACTCAACTTGTCAAAAGAATGAGAATATTTCCCCTTCATTATCTGTTTTCTATGGAAACTCTCTGCTTTCCTTTCAAGAAACCTCTTGCTGCAGCATTTACAACATGAACTTTTCCAGAGTTTGCCAGTGTATGAGAATGACAAGCTGATTGGAGACTTAGAATGGACTTGTTTCTAAGATAAGGAATGCAAGGATTAAATCCAGATGTTTAGGCTTCATCCAGGGTTAATAATCTGCAGTGGTGGTAATAACACAAAACCCACAAACTGCTTTGTAACAGCGTGAAGTCTCCCTGGCATGAGTCCTCGCAGGATGCAGCCCTATAAGTCACTTTGATAGGGGAATTTCTACTCCCAGTATCTTTACTCTACATGCATCCCATCACTTTACAATATCGGCAAAGTCCATCTCGGCTATACGAAGTCCCAGTTCACTCTGTTTCTATACACACTTAGTTTCTCTGTGTCTTTGGCCCAGACACACTCCTGCAGACCAGACCAGCTCGAGCAACTGCCTGTGAGCTCCTTCGTTTCTGCTCTCACAACCTCCTCCACGCTGAGCTGTTGCTCAGGCCTTTCTGTCTTGGACTGGCTACAGCTAGGTCCCAAACTTTCAGGTAGGTGCTATCCTCTCTATAGCTCCCACAGCACTACTAGCACCTGGAACAGTCTGTGCTAGCTGTTGCTTTTTTAAAGGGTCAGTGGACTCTTACATGCTTCCTCTGGAGTAATACACACAGGCTATGATCCACAAGCCACTTACTCTGGAGGATATTGGGGGGGGGAGGGGGGAAAGAGGGAAACACTTCAGAGATCAAAGGATTACTATAATTGACAGGCAAGGCCCTGAGGATTGCCTGAAATTCTCTTCCGCAGGCAGACAGCTGTGATCCCTCCTAAAAGCCTACCTCTTACGTCAAGCTTTCCCTAGCTCTTCACCTCCAGATTGCTCCCTTTTGTTTCTCCTTATACTGTCTTGTCTTCCAGGCTCCCCCTCTTCCCACTAAGCTAAGCATGTGCACGTTCAACTTCTTAAATGTATCGTTCTCGTCTCTCCTCCCATGACCATCCTCAGTTGTAAGCCCCCAAGGGACTTGTCTCTAATCCTGACTATTCATCACCAGGAACATTGCTGGAAATTATCTTAAGAATCGATGGTCTTTCGAAAGGAGAGAGACTGAGTAGAAAAATCTGGGGAGTGCAGTGACTTCAGGACAGAGCATGGGTAGGGGGATTTAGAGGAAAAGAGGAGAGAGATCTTGGGTAAGCTGGAGAAAGAGGTTGCCAAAGTGAAAGGGGGATATAGGACAATTTTAGTTTAGCTTCCTCTGGGAGGAAGGCTTATATGGTCAACTATTTGTTTGTGCCCTTTAATTTATAATCCAAGAGACAGTTTCAACCAAATTTGGCAGAAGGTAGGCAGGGATGTTAAGTTTCTTAATAGATGCCCCTATAGAGGAGATATGGCCCTTTCTGTAACTGACAAATCCCATTGACTTACATTGAGCATCCCCCTCACACACCCCCACTCCTGGAACCAAGGTTTCATTAGTCTAGGTGCTAGCTGCAGGCAGCCTCGTTTCCTACATTCCCCACAAATGCATGCCTTGAAAGAGAGTATTGGAACCTGCGGAGGGAAAGTGGAAGTAACGAATACAGATGGAGGAAGAGATTTAGGATGCAATCCAGCTCTTATTGAAGTCATGGCTAAATTCCCATAGACTTTAATGGGAGCTGGATTGCACTCTTAGCTTTTATGGAATAGGTGTATTCCCTCAATATTTTGGAATGTTGAAATATTAACATCGGTACGTTAATATTTCCCTCAATATTTCAGGGCACTGCATGCATGTAAACTCTCTGCAGGGTTAGAACCTTAAATCTTTTTAAAGTAGTCCCACCTTAACTATAAAACATACCACTGGGAAGACCCAGTTAAAATGTAACCATGCGAGGGACACTGCTCACTTAAACATAATTGTGTTTCCAAGCTGTGTCTTGAGCCAGAGTTTCCACGGTTGCTTACACCAGTAGAACTCCAGTGAATTCACACATTTTCACTCATCAAAGTGTCTTTGAATTGGGCTTCAATCTTGGTCAAGGATGTTGCCTGGTTCAGGAGTTTAGTTTTGTGTCCTTTAGAGAGACAAGGCCACAATTTATTGGAATAGTTGAGATACTGAACTTTTCTGTTGTATTTGAGGAAGTTGGGGGAAATGTGAGTGTTTTTGGGACATTGCTATTACTTCTCTGCTTCTGCATGAAGGAGGTTTGGGCTTCTGCTTGGCTAGAAAAACTGTATACATTTTGCTTCTCCCCCTAGGAAACTCAGGAGGGTTGCACGGTTCCTGGGAAGGAAACCACCCAGGAGCTGGAGCAGCTGAAGACGAAGGTGATGTGGCTTCAAGCTGAAAAAGCAGATCTGGTTGCCATCATTTCAGAACTGCAGCTTAAGCTGAATGTTGCCTCAGCAGAGGATTCCTTTGTGGAAATCAGGATGACTGTAAGCTACTGAGTGAAATTAGCAACAGTACCGTATAACTGTTGAGTTGCGGGGTGGTTGTGTAATTCTGCTTCTTGTATAATCCTGGTTGGGCTGTTGCAGGAGGACCAAGCTAAGCATGGCTTGAAAAGTCATTGTGGCTAAGATGTCTGGTTTGTTGGAGAGACTGGCCATGTGATTCAGAAGCCTTGCATTTCTCAAGTGAATGTTCCTCCCAGGGCCACTTTAAAAATTAGTACAAGCTTCAAGGGCCACATAGAAGTTTCAATGCGGGGTTGGGGGCAGGGACCAGGAGTGTGTCCTTGGATGGCCTGCCCCCAAGAAGATCAGGATACTATAACATCATGAAGCTCCATACTGGGTGGGGCTAAGTGAGGGAAAGTGAGATTCCAACATGGCCACACCCCTAGAGTTTTGTGATGTCATGATGCCTTGTAGAAGGTGGGGCCTTGTGCTGCTAGGGAGCCCAGCTTGAGGGGCGTGGGTAGTGAAACTGTCCAGCCCAGGCCTAAAGGGATCAGTTGGATTCCAGTGGGCTTGGGTTGCAGGCTTCTAGCTTTGTTGAAAAGACACAGCACAGTAGGCCATGCTGAGAAGGGAATTAGCCAGGTCATCCTTGCAGGTTGGGTTCATAGGGACCCAGTTCACATGGGTTAAATTTTCCTAGGATTCACTTCAACAGTGTATTGACATCAACCCTGCTAGAGCAATCAAACTCCTCACTCTTTATAGCAATAGATCATTTGCTTGGCATCCAGGGAGCGTTTCCAAGGGTGTCTTACCACATCTTTGCCCTGGAAGCAGTTGGGGACTCTGAAGTGAGGCAAGAAAGCAAGGAACCATAGAGAGGCCATGGGAGAAGTACTATGGAAATGCAATGCATATTGGGAAGTGAACAGCTGCTTGAGACTTGCTTCTAATTTCCCCTTTACATGGATATGTTCACATGAACATCTACTTTGGAAGGAAAAGCAGCATTATGTATTCAGTATATATGTCATCTGGTCCTCCCGAATAAACATGCTGACCATGTGAATGAACCAGGAGTACAAGTGATTTAAGGCGAGGTAAACGTTTTTGTGTGGACAGTCCCATTGGTGGTGGTGTGATAAAACTCCACAGGCAGTGTTGAAGAAATACTTAAGAACAGCTAATTACTGGACCTTCTTTTGAATAGTTGATTCAATTTAAACATAGCAGACCATGTTTCAAAGGACTTTTATTGCCCTTCAAGTACAGTAATCTATTGTAAGCAGATGTACGGACGTCATCCACATCATAGTATTCCTGCTCCTGACAACTATTAACATATCTTTTTTCATAACACCTCTGTGATGTAGGGAGTGTTGTTATCCCATTTTACAAATGGAAGTGACTTGTTCTGGGTGACACATGAAGTCTGTAGCATTGTGGGGGCTTGAACCCAGCTCTCTAGAATCCCCGTCTAGAACTTCAGCCCTCTTAAAATTAAACCCTATGTGGCAAAACTAGAGCCGTTGAAGGATTTCTGTTCTCATTCCTCCTGTTCAGTCTTTCTCCTTACACCATGGCTGAGTACAGCACAATGACTCCATTCCAGGCAGATGGCATTAGAACCAGCACTGTATGTCCGATTCAAGGAAAGCTTGTGCATGCAGCGGCTTTGACACTCGCAGAGAAAAAGGGTTCACTCATTTGATGTCTGTCTGAAATGGAGACACTGCTGGCCAAAAACACAGCCTCACATTGAGAGATGATTAAAAAAATAATAATAATCTAGATTTTGACTGTGCTATAGATGCAGAGAGCTGCTTTTCCCTATCCTGCTGCATCTGTTCTGCATAGACTTCTGTGACAGCACTTCTCTATCTGGGGAAAATACTGTTTCCAAACTCACTTTTTGCTGCCATTTTTAAAAAAATCTGCTTTAAAGACTAGATCAGTTCATTAAAAAATAAGCAAATAGCCAACTTAGTGTGATGATACATTCTGTGTGTGTGTGTTTTTTATCTTGCATAGGAGGGAGAAGTAACTGAACCCTTAAAAGGAAATGGACAAAGGGCTGGTGATCAAGCTGCATATGCGTACGTGGCGTTTGATACTGTTTCAGGCTACTGTGTCTGTTAAATCTTTAAGAAAACATTGCTGAAGACGGATCCGAGTCTTTCCATCCGCTTCTGTGCAGAAGACCTATTCCTTATTGCCTTTTAAAATTATTCCTAGATTTAGACAGTTCATTCTGCTTGGGTTTGTATTTTTGATTCTGCCTAATTTAGCAGCAAGAACTTGCTTGACTTTTCCTATATGACATCACTGGTTTGTTGGGTTGTTCTTTTTGTGTGTTTTTTAAAGCCTTCCTTCTTGCCAGGCAAGAAGAGACACACAGGCTAGTGGGAATGGAGGTTGGGAACGGAAGTACAGGCTTTTCTTGATCTTGTGTTCAGCTTGCTAAAGTAAATAATAACCTTGCGCTGAGTTATCGTATCAAACTGCATACAGTTAATCTCCCAATAACTATGACAATCAAGTTTGAAACTGGAAAAGCAAAGCAGCTGCATTCTCCAACATCTGGCCACGAACTAGGCAATCCCTATTTGAGATGTCAACTTGCAGTACGTTGTTGAGAGGTTCAAAACATGATCATGTTCTCCTGGACTGGCCTCCCTTTTGGTGGGATTTGGATGCACCCCTGGGCTATGCTTTACTCTTCAAAGTTCTTTGTGTCCTTTTGTTCCACCTTTTTAGCCTTAAAAAGATTTAGTTGATTGGTTAAGAGGTATGGGATTCAGCTCCCATGAAAATCACTAGCAAAGCTAATGCTGACTTCAATACTAGGCATGAAAGATCCAGTAACAATTTTTGGAAATAAGAGCATATGGGACTTCCCTGGACTAACTCGAGTTCTCTCCTCTGCACTTGCAGTTTCCCGTTTTAACTTCCTAGCTCAATTTAAGATAGAAAACGAACTTTTGGACAGCTGCTGTCTTCCATTGCAAAGCTAGCTGTGTTTTCAGCAGGGGGTAGTGCAACCGTTGTGTATTCTACTGTACTGTCATTTGGAGATTATAATGTATCTGTAAATAGTCAGACAAGAAGTCCTAGACCCAGAGATTCCCAAACTGTGGGTTGTGACCCCAAGTGAAGTTGTGCCATCTGCACATGAGGTCATAATCGCAAGTATTTGCTCTCTTTTGCATTTGCTTTTGCATTTATTGTATGTCTCAAAATGAAGTCGCAGATACAAAATTTTGGAAACTGCTGCCCTAGACTTACAAAGGGGTAGACAGTTGTGCCATATGTCACTGGAAAGTTAATTTCCCCCATGTTCAAGCACATTGAGAGAAACTTAGGGGGCTGGTGCATCCTGGTATCTGGAAGTCCCCCTGCCTCCCATCCTCTCACCTTGTTTAGAAATCAACTTTTGGAGCCCATAGTAGTACTTTATTTTATATATGCTACGTACAATTATTTTAATGTCTATTAAGAAAGGAAAACTTGTTCTAGTTTTGTGGGGGCCAACAGTAGAATACACAGTTTGAGGGCCTAGTACAATTGTACCCTTTATTTTTCTCTCCCCGAACCCCCTTTTTGTCAGGCCTGCCTCTGTTTGCATTAAAGCATGTAAACTTGATGTCTGATTTGAGTGCCCTGAATTCATTAATAGCATACCTTGCACTAGCATAATATGGCTGATAAAGCACTTACACTTCCTATGGTGTTAAAGTATTTCAGGCTCCCAAATAGATGATTTTTTGAAAAAGAAGAAAACTGAACCTGTGCCATTTTTCATCTTACTGTGGCTTCTTTAAGTGCCCAGAAACAAACTTTGTGTGGCTGGCTTGAGAGTCATTTTCTGAAGGAAGTCTAAAAAGTCACATTTTGTGGGGAGCCTCCCTGTGACTAAAACTTGTTAATATTTTAAACAAGAGGCAAGATGCATACACTCTGCTCTCTTTGCACGTGTCAGATTCCCCCTCCTGCTTTCAGTGAATGCTGAAGCGCTGCTCCTGAGAATAACTATACCTTTAACATGTTTCGCCAAAGCAGGAGCAAATCTGTGGATGAAGGAAAGAAGCATTTAGAATCTGAAGAACTAACTGTTAGCCAGCTGCTTCGTTGCCTCAGAAATGAGACCCAGAAAAGGGAGGCACTTGCAAATGAGCTTCAGGAACACAAGGAAAGGTACGCAGATGGGCGCATTGTCATTCAGAATATTTGACTACTTATGAAGCTAGGTCACGCAGTGCTGATGGGGTCATTAATCTGACTGATATATCTTGCATATCTTTATTGCTGTCTTGCACAATTTTATATGTGTTTCAAAGATGAGGTCATGCAGGCAAAAAACTTGGGGGCCACTGTCCTACTCCCTTCTATTAATGTCTTGGCTGGCAGTATGTTGCAGATTGCCTTCTCCACCTACGCAAAAGAAAACCTCTATTACTATTGCTCTCTTTACTACCATTCCCAAGCACACACCAGATGAGCATGCCTTTGCTGTTGCCAGAATTACACAGTGAATGCTTGAGTCTATTTCAGTCTTTACTGCATTGTGTGACTTGCTTTGCATGCAACCTTTGGCAAACTGACATCCTTGTAAAATGGTGGTGTTTCATAATAAGACTTGTGGAAGCTTCAGTTTAAGGCTCTTGGATAAATTAAATGTCTGACATGAGATTTACATTCAAAATTGAAAAAAATGCATTTCGCAAATGAGACCTCCATAGCTAAAGAACCTGATTTTAATAACACTAGCATAAATTGAAATTAGTTTGTCAAGAGGTCTTTCCAACGGTACAAGAGCAGGGACTCTTATTGCAAAAAAAAAAAAAAAAAGTGGCTGTTAGATGTTTCATGCTAAGAAATGTCACCTTACAGATGGTTCCAAAAAGCCTCCTTGGGAGCTAAAAGTAACCAGCTTTACTTTAGGCAAGTGACTTGGAAAAGAGTGTGGTGGTCGTCCTCCTTTTTGAATACATCGGGGGTGGGGAACGTCTTCTGAGCTGATCCTTCCCATCTAGTTTCCAGCTTGTCAAGAGAAGCAAAAGTCACACATGTTCACACTAGTAAGAAAAAGTAGACAACTTTGGTCTGTTCTGCTAAATAATCGTCATTAAAAGTGAATGCTGCTGTGTTGCAGTGCCATGAAAGCCAGTCTTTCAGACTTGTTGTGAATGAAGGAATGGACCAATATGGTGTGAGTGATAAGGGCTGTTAAAATATTTTTTATAAATACTGAGTGCCTATAGTTCTTCATCTGAATGCTGCTTGAAGTTTTAGCGTTAGAGCAAGTATCTGGTAATACTATGCGTCTCTTGAATGCCGTACCTTTTTGAAATGGCAACTCTTATTGATATCTTAACATGTGGTGAAACTGGCATTACTGGATTCTTACCTTTTTCAGATTATCAAAGCTGGAAAAGGAAGCAGGTGAACGACTGGAGAATGGGACCCAAACTGAATGGGAGAAAGAGGAGGATGAAAGCAAAGAGGCTGTAAGTACCGGTCATCTGGGGTCACAAGTTTAAAGAAATAAAATAATCTTTATGGCAGGCATGGGGCAGGACTAATTCAGCATTTAGTGCACTTAAGACAATAGGACTTGTTTTTGAAGAGGAGAGACAGAGTGGTTCAAATTATATCTTTTATTGGACCAACTGTTGTGGGTGGAAATAAGCAAGCTTTTGGGCCACAAGTATATACATGCATAGCATGCTACATGCCTGAGGAAGGGCCCTGTCTAGCCTGAAAGCTTGCTTATTTCCACCCACAACAGTTGGTGGAAATAAAAGATATCATTTGAAACACTCTGTCTCCCTGTCACTTGAGACCAACATGGCAACCACACTCTGTCTCTGGTTTTTGAAGAGAGAACACAGTATAACTCAGGAGAAGGCCATAAGATTTTGGCTCATTTTCCCTTTCCCTCCCCCAATTGATGGTTATTCTGAATTACATTGGGTATCCATAGTGCCCGTAGAGGTAGTTAGAAGAGCAAGCAATTTTCAGGCTTTAGCAGTACTTTCCTGCTCTCTCATTGGCATACCTTTCAGTTTCTGGACTCTGATGCTGCTTTTAAATGAGCATCCAGGGAATCGCGTTCTTCAACACACTGGTAGAAAAAGAAATGCTGGAAGTGGCTGCCCACCATAGGAATTGATGGTGTGGGCAACCTCCCACGACCTCTTTGAAGCCACATTCTTTGAAGCCGTTAAGAGATCACGGGAGGCTGTGTGCACTGCCAATTCATATGGTGGGTGGCCACTTCCAGTGTGTGTAAACACACCCAGCATGGCTTTTCCTACCAGCGCGTTGCAGAATGCGCTTCCCTGGTAACTCATCTAAAAGCGGCCTGAAATGAGGGACAGTGACATTAGAAATGAGGGTCAACACGGATGTTGTTTGTATAAAACTTGCATGTGTTAAATTTATGTAAATATATGTACATTTAAAATAGGTAATTGTCTGAGTTTGAAACTTGACTGAAAAAATAGTTGTTAAAAAAACCCAATTGCAAAAATTTGAAAGGAATCATACATACTAAATTTTCTCCAAAGCGACTTCAACTTCTGTCATTCTAGTCTTCATTTAAATCTCTATTGCAGTATTTCCCCCAACTACCTGGCCTTTCACCATTCCCTCAAGTGAGTTCTACTATGCATACGATACAGACTTATTTCTGATTGTAAAGCTCCATACTGCACACTTCTTTTGTTAGATTCTCTGGTAGATGAAACTGGATTCTCTCAGTAGTCCAGGGTGAGGCAATGGTACATTTGCCTAGCACTGAAATTGAGTTGAATGTTTTTGTTTTTGAAAAGAACTTGGAAATAAAAGAAGTCAAACATTTTTCCATTATAAAGGTCTAGTTTGAACCCTTGCCCCACGAATCCCCTTTTCCCAGTTCAGCTATCAGAGCTATGAGAAGAAGTTCTGGCTACTGCTTTTAATTTGGCTACTAGGAGAAATACTCGGTATATTGCCCGACAAGCTTGATGGCTGTTATCAATATTTCTGCAATAGCATTGTGGCTAGATAGCTGGTACAGTTATGCTAGAAGCACTGTCTGCCTTATACCCTTGTGCCATCTCCTTCGGGGGTTGGGAGGACTGAAGGACCAGATCCAACTTTCTCCATATAGTGTTGGTATGGAAAAGGATGAGAAGCCAGGGAAGTGAGAGTTGCCTCCCCGCCCCCCTTTAGGCATATTCCCTCAAGTCTATGACTGTGGGTGCTTTCAGACGTGACGAATCCAAGATTCACCACGCCTGAACCACAGTCCAACGCGGCTCGCGTTTGACTGTGGTGAACGTCTGGTTTGCTACCCGCCAGATGTTCACCAGTCAAGCACGGGCTGCGTTTGCATTCACCACACTTCTGGATCCGAGGACGCGAGCGGGTCCAGAAGTGTGGTGAATGGCCACCACGGCAGTGGTGACTGAAACGTCACGTCTGTTCACTTACTCCTGCCGGTGGTAGAATCCATTCCCCCCCGACCACGGTGGTGAGTGCGGCCAGATTGGCCGCTCTCACTACCCCTCCGACGGGGGAAGAGCTGGTGTGGAATGCAGGGGGCAGGGCCATGCGGCAGCACGCTGCGCCACATGGCCCCGCCCCTCTGCGATCTGCGGTGGCACGACAGACGTTACGGTGGGCCCCATTCACCACGGGCCGTGGTTCGCCGGTTCCCGGGGCAAAGGGAGGAATGTCTGTTGGCGCGCCCCTTCACCCCGGGCCGTGGTCCGAACCACCCCACGGCCCGTGGTGAATGGGGCCCACCGTAACGTCTGTCTGAAATCACCCTCTGTGTGTGTGTGTGTGTGTGTGTGTGTTTAACGTGGCATTTTGCAGCAGCTATTTGGGACTGTGTGACAATTGCCAAAATCTTTCCCGGATCCAGGACTTCCCACATAACATTGGACACATGAGAGAGATGCTCGATGGAGAGCTGGAGGGGGATGCCTGTCTTCCTGCAGCAATTTCCTTTTATCCTATATTTAGAGTTTAGACCCTGGCACCATAGTATCTAAGCACACCCTATTTAAGCTGCATTACAAAGTCCCTATTGGATTTTAGAGTCCGACTCCTACAGTCGGACTTGGGCTGCATCTGTGTATCGAGCAGGATGAGAGAGATGCCCACAACAGGAGGAGAGTGGAACTGGTCCCTCGCTAGCTACTTGAAGTGTTTTCTCCTTCAGTCTCGCCCGAGTTCAGCTGAAGCCAGTGGCCCCTCTTGATCTGGGTGCTGATCTGGTGCAAGCATTGTGACATTTTTGTGATGCCAGGGGTGAAAGTGAGGTGAGCAGGAGGATGGACATCCTCGGTGTAGTATTGGCAACACAGCCTTGGACACTTTGCCCACTCTCTATGTGATCTCTGAAAAAGGGAGAGGGGGTAGGATGAATGCTTGGCAGGTCAGTCCTTGTGGGGGCGGCGGGGGGCTGGAGGGGTTGTGGAGAGTTGCTTAACACCAGGGTTGTAAAAACCTCCTTGTCCGCTTACCAGAGGCAAGTAAACATTGGGCTCTGCTGGAGAGAGGGGGATTTGGAATGCGCCCTCCCATCTGCAGCTTGGAGTCGAAGCTTGGGCTTCCTCATCCCCCCATCAGCGCATAGGGAAGTGCAGGGCTCTCTTCAGCTTGGCTTCGGTGCTAGGGCTCCCCCTGCAGGGCTTGTTTGGAGCCACTGGGTTGCGACTCCATGCTGTGTTCAGGACTTGCCTTCTCTACTGACAGCCTCGTGGTGCATGCATGGGGACAGTAGGAGAGCCCCATCTGTAGTACTGAGCTTGAGGCTAGGGGCTGTGTCTCAGAATCATAGGAGGGGCTTTCCTATTCTCCCCTCCTCCATCATATGGTTGGCAGGGATTAGGGGAGCCCCATATGCAGCCCCCAGCTGGAGGCCCTGGTCTGAGATTGTGCTTCATGCAGGGCTGCTTCTTGCTAGCCATCTGCCAGGAAGGGAGGGAATAGGAGAGCCCTCTCCCAGACACAGAACTCGAGCTTGGCACTAGAGATGGGGCTCTCCTATTGTCTCTAAGCCACCATTGGATCGTTGGCACTGCGTGTAGGTCCTACTCTTTGCCGAAGTCTCTGCCTGCTGGTCTGGCTGAGCTCTACAGATGGGAGTGGGTTCTCCACAACCCGCTGCTGATCTAACGGGGGGCATGGGGAGAGCTGCGTCTGGAATGCAGAGCCCAGGGCTGGGACTTGGCAATACAGCTGAGAGGCGCCTCTGCTATTGCTGCCTTCCCCATCAGATGGCCGACAGGAAGTAGGAGAGCTCTGCATGCTGCACAGAGGGTGTCTTTAGATAGACACCTGCTCTGCCCCATCTCCAGGTGGCCCATCCGTGTGAAGGTGGGTCACCATGGGTCATGGCAGGGCAGGAGCGGAGCAGGCATACCACAAGCAGAGCAGGCTGACCAAACCCGGAGCACCAGTCGGGTGGAGCAGCGATCGGTCTAATCGCAGACTAGCCACTGCAGCTCTGCTTCCAGCCAGGGTGTGCCCCAGCAACAGACATAGAGCTGCAGGTGGCAGGCTAGAGCAGCTGGCAATCTGCCCACATCTCTATGGTGCCACGTGGGTGGATAGTAGGCTGCTGCAGCAGCCATCTCAATTTAAACCCACCATAGCAGACCCAAGGGTGCCCCACCCCCTCCCCAAGCAGAGGGGGCGGGGGAGGCACCCTCAGGTCCGTCTAGAAACACCTAGAGTCTCTGCTTGGGAGCTCTAACTCAGTCCTACCTGCAGGGCTCCCATTCTGAACATCTGATGGTGGGGTGTGGCATAGAAGAGCTCCCTCCCTCCCTCCCTCCTGCAGTGCTAAGTCCCAACCTTGAGGATCAGCACTGCAGAAAGGGCTCTCCTACTGCTCCGCTCATCTGATGATCAACAGGGAGTAGGAGAGTTTCTCCCCCATTGCTGGTGAGTAGGCAGCTAATTGCCTGGCCAGCAGATGGGGCATTTTTAAATTTTGCAGCCCTTCTCATCATCACTCTGGATATGGGGTAGTGTTAGTAAGATGGTGCAGTTACATAGGGCTGTTGGGATGAGGATTTAGCATGGGGGGGCGGGGGGGGGGAAGAGTCTTGCACACAAGCAGTGGGTCCCACAGACAGGGCAACCCACCCCAGTACCAGAGCTGCCAGACGAGGTAATACTTAATATGGCTAGCAAATTATAGGGGTTACAAACCGACTTATTACAAGGGGCATCCAGAAGAAGGTAAATTCTGCCTCTGTTCTGGATTTGATTGGGGAGGAATGCATGGGCGGATTCACAGGGGGGGAGGGCTCAGGAGGCTTCAGCCCCCCCCCCCCCCCCCCCCCC
>QEPC01010671.1:2313044-2363414 GCA_003113815.1 Sphenodon punctatus
ACCCTCCCCATGTTTAATCAGAATTGAATAAGAAACACAAAAGTTACAGCCAGGAATATGTTTTTCAGGTTTTTCCCTTTATTTCAAAAACAAAATGTCATTTTTGTTTCTATTTGTTGTTGTTGTTGTTTGTCATTTTTGATATTGCAATAACGATAATGAAAACAACAATGTTCATTATCATTATTGTAATAATGAAAATGACATGCACACCCCTACAAGGGGGCATGATTTGCCCATCTCTTTTTTTATTGTTCTCTTTGGGTATGGAGTGTAGTGGGGATTTGCTTCTTACCTGATTGGCTTGTCAGGGGGCATTTCCCCCCTCACTTTTATTGCCCTCTTTTGCACAGTGAGGACTTGCCCCTCATCTACTTTGGGCTTAAGGGGGCATTTGCCCCTCCCTGATTTATTTCCCTCTTTGGCATGGGGTACAATGGGAATTTGCCCCTAAACTTTGTATTTTCCTGTAGTGAGACTAGGGGAAGGGGTTATTTAACCATCTGTGTTTGATGCCCACTTTCAGGCGGCAACTGGAGCCCAGCTATCATATCCACTGAACCCGAGTTCCCCCTCCCCTGTTGGAGCTGTGGCTTGGGGAGGTTTCCCATGGCTTTGGGGTGGGGGATAAACTGGCCTAACACTGTTGCTCACTTGGTAGGGGGTGGGGCTGGAGGCGGGGCCTGCTTACCTGGGCAGAGCTATACTAACTTTGGACTTCAGCCCCCCCCATCCACATCACTTCTGGGTCCGCCCCTGGAATGTGTGGCACTATTGCAGTCTGCTCTGTTTATACTTGTTGCATCCTGTAGGCAGATCAGTAGTACCTGGTAATCCTCTGTATCAGGCTAAATAGATGGGAGTATCATGAGCACCTAGACACTGTCCCCATCTCTTCCTCTGGAAAGGTTGCTCCTTAGTGTCACTGGGGCTGTCTCTGTGCTTGGCCATTAACCCTGTAGGATGCTGGTAACTGGCACATGACTGGTTTAGGTGTCAGTGCTTTCTATATTGAGGCATCACTGAGAAGCTGTAGATAGATCAGGGCACACTGGAGAGGCCATCTGTCCAGAGTGCTGCGTCGTTTGAGAATTGGGTGGATTTAATATTTTGGGGTGTGAATGGTCATATCACGTCAGGGATAGGGAACTTTCCCCTCCCAGGGGTTGCTTTGAAAATGAGTACCAGGGACCACATAGAAGTTAGGGGTTGGGGTGCTTAAAGGGTGTGCCCAGGAAAAGGAAGATCTTGATGATGGAACTATGCCATGAATCTATCCCCTATGTGCATGGGCATGCCCTCATCTCTGCTCCCTTACCCTGAGCTCAGCTTTTCAGTGCTTGGGGGCAGGAACTGGATTCAGGGGCCAGATCCAGGCACTGGAAAGGGGCCACAAACAAACTAGCTGTGGACGGCATTTGGGCCTCAGACCTAAAGTTCTTCACCCCTGCCCTAACTTTGGTTGTTGCTGGCTTCAGCAGGAACACAAACCTATTTTGTTGTCTCTTGCTCATTTCCCCCTAATTTTTAAGTTTGTGAGGTGCCCGAAAGTGGGGCTCTTTCACACTTGGAAACATTCAATAATTGGGAAGCCAGTAATGTGGGGCACTCCTGGCTGAAGACCAACTCAGCCAGCCTTGGATGATGATCTCTTTGGAAAGAGAATGGTTATTGTGTGATGTAACTAGTTTGTAGTTTTTCTGTCCTTGAACTGTCTTTCTGAATTCTTCCTGACAGGTTGGTAGTGAAGTAGAGACTTTGAATCTACAGGTCTCTGCTCTGTTTAAAGAACTTCAGGAGGCCCATACTAAACTAAAAGATGCTGAGCTGATCCAGAAGAGACTTCAAGAAAAGTAAGTTTGTATAAACTTAAGTTTTGCCAAGTCGATTGGCTGTAATAAGGATCAGGAGGAAGATTTTTACACCTTGAGAACTCGCACCAGCTTTACAAATGTTAACCCTAGAAAGTTGGACATGCCCACTGTACTAATCCGGTGTTGGGGTCAAATAGACCCCAATTATGCAATAAATGTGTTTAAAATGGGGGTTAATTTGAAAAGGATGACAGCTGTCTAGAAAGAAATTCACATTGTATCAAGATTTGGTGGGGGGGGGGGGGAGGACAGGAACATGAATAAAACAAAAGGCAGCAGGGGTCAGTAATACCCCACGATGGCCACAATGGTAACACTAGCAACTACACAGGAATAGCAGCTGAGTTTTTCACAGGGGTGCCAAGTGTTTACCAAGCAATTAGTGATTCTATCTAATTATCTTTGTATGTCTCTGAGAGGGCTCCATGAAGTCTGATATCTGCCTTTAGATAGCAACCTCACTGCAAAAAGGTCAATTTAATGTTAATGTTACCCTTACTAACAAAAGGGTCACTTAGCAAGGAAATGGAAGGGTCATTAGCACACTTGGTATTCCTCTGAGATGGCTCCATGAAGTCTCCTGATCTGCTGTTAACAACCTTACTGAAAACAAGTTTTAATGTTAACCCTTACTGACCAAAAGAGTCATTTAGCAAGTAAATGGAGGGGCCCAAATGACCCCATGTGGCTGATTGGTAAGTATTTTTCAAAATGAACTCTGCAAACAGCTATGGTGAAAAAACAGTGTTGAAGGTTCACACCAGGAAGGTTATAACTGTAAAAAATATACAACTCAATTTATGTTTGTAAAGTGGTTCTTTAGCTTGGGGTATAATAGACCCCCAAAAAGCATTTGTAGTGATATTTTTGTGTACACAAAAATTTCATTAATGAAAAAAGACACAATGCTATATTTCTGTTTCCATTTGTTGTGAGAAAAGAAGGAAAAGGTTCTGGTTTAAGCATTTAAAGAAATAATAAACATTTATTTTTAACAGTATTTTGGGGGTCTATCCCCAGCACCTCAAGGTGCATAGTACTTTCAGTTTTCCAGGCACTTCGGTTGGCGTCAGTGACCCCTAGCAGCATCAGAATAAAAACCCTAAATAAAAAAAATGACAAGGTGGTGGGCATGAAACGCCACAGGGCAATTGAGCCCATTATGATTGGTTAAGTCATGGAGTGGTAGAAGTTTGCTAAAAAAAGTTTTATTAACACTTTTGTACCCCTCTCGGGTCAGTTAGACCCCCACCTATTAGCGTTGGGTTAAGATCCGGATTCAAAACCCCTTTGAAAGAAATGATAGTTATTTTTCCATTTAACTCATTGGGCTTTGTCTCGGCTAGGGCTGAAACGAGATCTCTCATTTCTCAATGAGGCCATTTTGGAAAAGGGCAGCCGGTTCTGAGCATGTGCAAACTTAACTGCCCTTTTCCAAAATGGTGCCAATGCAGTCCACACCATCTTGGGAATGCATGCGTGGAATGGCTGCGGTGGCCATTTTGCATATGCTCAGAGCAATTTTTAGGGTGTTTTTAAAGTTACTGAGACTCTTGCAAGAATCTACTGAGATCCTGCTGGGTTTCTCGATTTCCTGCAAGTTTTTCACGAGAAGCTATTGGCTTCTCATTTCAGACTAGTTAAGCCATGCATCACTTCAGTGAAGTAGCTTCTATACCCATTCCACGGGCAGGGAAACTAGAGCATGGGAGCTTCGTGTGCCAGAGATAGTTAGAAACAGAGCTAAGGAGTTTTAGCTTGGAGGATTGAGCCCTTCTCGAAGGAAAAGGCTTTCATTCATTACAGCTACTTATCTCTTTAATTTTGCCAGCCCTCAGGGAAATGAGTTTTGGGGGATAAATTATCACAACTAAAGATTCTTTGTGAGGTTTTCATTCTGGTTACCTTCAGCAAGAACAGGAGTTGGAAAAGCTAAGTGTTCTCCCATCTCTCTTCCCACCCCCAGGTGTCAGATACTTGAAAGAACAAATAGTGCCACCATAGGAGATATGGATGAGAAGCAGCAACTCTTGTATACCATTAAAAAGCTGGAGCTTCACGTGGAGAGCATGCAGTCGGAGATCAAGCTGGAACAAGCCAAAACTAATGGGGAGAAGTGAGTATGCCACGGCTTGGACACTTAAAATACGTGGGCAACTTGCCCAGTGGGGAAGCCACAGTAGTCAAAAAGAACGCTAGCGACTTCTGGGAGAAAGGGATAAAAATAAAATGGAGAAAATCGGAATGCCACTGGCACTACTATGTGACTCCATGGAACGCCCACAACTTGAATATTGAGTACAGATCCAGTCACCGCATCTCAAAAATGACATAGTAGAACTAGGAAAAAGTGCAGAGGAGGATAGCAAAGATGACCAAAGGCATGGAGAAGCTTCTGTACAAGGAGAGGCTCAATAACTTAGCGCCTTTCAAGTCACTTGGGGGAGGGGCAGGGAGATAGAAGAGAATTTAGAAAAATCATGAGAAGTGCAATGCAAGTAAATAGGGAGCAGTTAATCACCCTTTCTCAAAATAATAGAATATGGGACACCTATGAAATTAACTGTCAGAAGATTTAAAACAAATAAAAGTACTTCACTCAACATACTGTGGAATTGGTTGCAAAGGAGGGTGTATTGAAGGCCAATAGTATAACTGTATAGTATAACTGATTTCAATCAATCCTCCAAGATTGGATAAGATCTTGGAGGATAGATCCATTAATGGCTACTAGTGGAGTTGATCAGGAGAAGAAACCTGGGACTGTTGGGAGGTGGGGGTGAGTAACAGAAAATGGCTCATTCCATAATCACTAGCTGTGCACTTCTTCTCTGAAGGAACCAAAGCTGGCTACTGTCCGAGAAGGGATGTAGGGCTAGATTGACCATTGGCCTGGTCAATGGACCATCGCCATTGGTGATATCCCTTACGTTCTTAAGTAGATCTGCAAATGTGATAAATGTATCCGGTCTTTCTCGCCCACGTACGCTTTTGTTGTTGTTTAAACAAAATTGTTTTTGTCTGAAGGAATCTGAACTGGAATCAAATTCCTTCAAATTTAGGGAAAGCTTGAATCCAAATCCAGGCTCAGGTTACAGTGGGCCCCAATGACAATTTTTGGCTCCAAAGAACCTTGTGTGAGAAATTCCAGATTTAAACTCTGCATGTTTGTTTTGTTGCTCTCTTTCAGGGCCATGCTGGAACTCTGAAATGTGCCCGGGGTTTTGAGGCAGGAGTCATTTTTTTGAGTCAAACCTCTGAGGCTTGAAAAGAAAAGCTGGCATTCCACTTCAGCTTTTTTTCCTTGTAAAAGGAAAGAATAGCTTGTCCAGGTGGCTGTTCCTCCTGAATTCTTCTTTTTGGTTCTGCTTGGGCAAATAGGGCCATACGTCCAAGAAAGAGGGCCCTTTTTTTGTGGAGGGAGGGAGGGTGGGGAGAAGCTTCCCCTCTTTGCGCAGGATCTTTCCACATTTTTCATTGACAGGATTGGAAACAATCCACCTCAGCATTGCTTCTCGCTCCTCTTCTTCACTCATTTCTCTCCCTCCCCGTTTGCCCCCTCTTGCCTCTCTTCTATCCTCCTTCTAGTCAGGTGATGAGGTCACCTCTCTACTGTCCACATCAAACAGCTTGATCACACACACCCCCACCAACTCTTGACTTCTATTGCTCCCACCATCTCGCCCTCTCTGCTGCACATCATCAATCACTCCCTCTCTTCTCTTTCAAGCATGTCACTGTTTCCCCTAACCTTAAGAAGCCCACTCTTGACCCTTTCAGCTACTATTCCATCTCTCTCTGCCTGTTCATTTTCAACTCCTAGAACGTGCTATCTTGACTACTTCTCTAGTTCCTCCCTTGACCCCCTTCATTCTGCCTTCGTCTCCACTCTTCTGAGACTGCTCTTGCCAGATCACTCACAAGCTTCTTAGATAGATCCAGTGACCTCTATTCCATTCTTGTCCTGCGTGATCTGTTCTGCTTTTGATACTGTTAACCGCACCCTCCTCCTCGACTTGCTTTGCTTCCTTGGTTTCCAGGGCTCAGTCCTTGACTGGTTCTCTTCCGATCTCTCTGGTTGCTCCTTCATTGTGCCCCTTGTTGGTACTTCCTCTGTATCCCTTCCCCTCTTGGTAGTCCTTCTCCCCCCCCCCCCCCCCAAGCCTCTGTCCTTGCCCATTTCTCTCTTTACCCATGTACAGTGTGTAAACTCATTGAATCTCTCCGCTTCCAATATCACCTGTATGCTGATGACGCTTGAATCTGTATTTTTCCACCATCCCCCTCCCTCCATCTAGTCTCACATCACTTAGTCTCTCTGATATATCTGGCTGGATGTCTTGCTGCCAATGCAAACTTAATATGTCCAAGACTGTCCTCCGCTTTTCTCTTCCTCCCCCAAAACCACAACTTTCCTCTTTCCTCATTTTCCATTGATGGAGTCGCCATCCAGCCTGTTCCCAGGCATGTAGCCTGGGGTTCATCTTTGACTCCTTCCTCTCCTTTAAATCTCAGATCCAGTCCTGCAGTGTCTCCCTGCACAAATTGCTACAATTTTAGTGGCCTTTCTTACAGTTTCCACTGCCAAAACACTAGTCCATGCTCTAGTCATTTCTCACTTTGATTAATGCAACCTCCTCCTAACTGTCCTTCCCTACTCTCATCTTTCCCCTCTCACGTCTGTTCAGAACTCTGCTGCCATATCACCCACTGCTTTGATCATGTCCAGCCCCTCCTCTCTTCTCTCCATTGGCTGCCTCTACCTGAACATATTCAATACAAGCTCCTGGTCCTTATTTTCAAGACCTCTCATGGCTTTACTCCCTCCTATCTCTCTGTGCTCATTTATTGCCACACTCCTGTCCAGAAGCTCCACACTGACCTGCTTATGACTCCCTTGCTCCTCAAAACATATCCACCCCCTCTCTCTCTTGCTGACCCCCATTTCTGGAACTCTCTCCCTGAATACATTCATTCTGCTGCCTCCCTCCCTACCATCAAGTTCCTCCTGAAAACCTACCTTTTCCGTCAGGTGTTTCCTAGTTACTTATTCCCCTGTAGCTAAGCACATGCACCTGCAATTTTTGCAACTTCTTCGATGTAAACCTCTCTTCCTCTGTTGCCCCCCCCCCCCTTTCCATCTCCTCGCGTGTCTCAGATTGTAAGCCTGCTGGGGCAGGGACCTGTCTAAGATTGTTGATTTTGTAAAGCACTAAGTACATTGCTTGTATTATAGAAATAATAATAATAATGTCACAGGGACACCTGTGAGTCCCTGCTGTAGCATTTTGGGGCTGACTCAAAGTTATTGGTTATTGGCAATTTCAGACATATTAAAAAGTCAGCCCAAGTTCTGAGGAGGGCCCCAATGTGGTCCAAACGCTCACATACTCTTGCTAACAGATGCCAGTTCAGTAAAAAGATATGTCTGAACTACTTTTTCTCCTCTTACCTCCTTCTCCTCCTCTGCTGGGTAGCTCTGCTGCTGGCCGATAGGAGGCAGATGATCATGTTTTTCTTTTGCGCATGCGCTAGGAGCTACCCGGTTCTCCAGTCTGTTCATCTGCCTCCCGGCTGGTAGGACACTTCCAACGCAGCTCCCTGAAGAAAAAACAACAAATAGTCAGTAGTTGTGGGGGAAGGGAATATTCCCTAACTAACCCCTCGGGGTATTTATGCGGCAGAGGTACTCTTCTCCGCTTCCCACTCTAACCTCCCCCTTTTATTTACTAGCTCTGGGGCGGCCCGGCCGCGCCCGCGAGCTTAAGCCGGGCTGTAATTTGACTCCAACGGAGCTTGTTTCCTCAACAAACAAAAACAAGCATTTAAAAACAGCAGGGACTCGGGGACAGCGCCGTTGGGCCTCTGAGCTTCCCCCGGCTAAGAGAATTATTTCCCCCGTGCTACAGGGCGGAGGCAGCCTGCCTGCCTGCTCTCTGTCCCTTGCACGCATTATCAGGGCAGTGAGAAAACACTCTGAGCCTATAAAGGGCGGAGACAGCCCTGCTGGGCTCCGTCACTACTCCTCTCAGCCCTCTTAGATCAGGGACAGCCACGCTGCCCCCCTGATAAGGAGCCCTAACCCCAGTCAAGGGTTAACCATGAGCCAGGCTCAGCCCCCATCGGGGACCCCTCCTCCCCCTTCTGATGCCACAGCTCAGGAACGGGACACCCAGGCACGCCTCTACTTCCTGGAAAAATCCATGGGAGAGGTCCTGTCTGCCTTAGGCAAACTAACAAAACCTAAGAGAAAGAGACTTCCCTCTAAATCAAAAGCGATACCTAAGCCAGGGACCTCTGGAGCTCCCAGCAAAAAATCCAAACGTCCACCAGGTGGCGCTGGGTCCTCAGCTTTGTTAATCTCCTCTGCTGAAAGTGAACAGGGGGAACAAACCACTGATATAATTCAAACTACTGAGCAAGAACAGGATTTGTCTGATCTTTTCTCAGAATCTGACCAGGCACCCTCCGAGTTAGAGGAAGGGGAGTGGGTGGACCTGGCTCCTGACCCAAAGGAAAGCCAGAGACACTTCCCCACTCAGTTTCGAGCTCAGCTGGTAGCTCAAGCCATTAAAACATTACAATTACAGGAAAAATCCTCCAACCGGGATTCCTCCGACTCTCAGGAGGAAGAGACTCGGCAATACATCCCCTCAGTCCACGGTAGGGACCAGGGTCTCCCTTTGGACAAGGCTTTCGAGAAACTTGTCCTTCAGGAGTGGAAATCCCCAGATAAGAGTTTTAAAACAAACAAGGTCCAGGATACCTTATACTCCTTCTCTAGGAGAAAGGACCCCTTGTTCCGTCCACCTAAGGTGGATGCGGGAGCCGCTTCCCTGGCCAGACACACTGTATTCCCCACTGAAGGGGACTGCCACCCTAGAGATAGTACAGACAGGGCAATTGACGCGGCTCTTAAAAAAGCCTCGGAGGCAACCTCAGTGGCCCTAAGGGTAGGAATAGCATCCTCTTACATAGCTAGAGCCATGCTTGCTTGGCTCCAGCAGATGCAAGAACCAGAAATTTCAGAGAGCAAATACCAGAGGTTGAATTCTAGAGTTTGCATGGCGGCCGCCTTCCTAGCTGACGCAACCAAGGATAATCTAACCTGGTCAGCTAGATCAGTAGCCAACAACATTGCAGCCAGACGTAGGGTATGGCTACGATCCTGGGATGGGGATGTCACCGCAAAGAATCTACTCACGGCTTCTCCATACAAAGGATCAAAGTTATTTGGCGTGGGCCTGGAGAAAGTGCTAGAGGAGGCTTCGAGCAAAGACAAAACGAAAACCCTCCAACAACTATCTACAAGAAGGGGCTTCTTTCGAGGACATTCCTTTCGCTTTAGGGGCTTCTCAGCCCTTTCCAGAAAATCCCAACCTCCCGCTCAGAGAGGTTACAACTTCTCCTTCCGAAACAGAGGTTTCCGACCAGGAAGATACGATCGACGCAGGTCCAGGGGCCCACCTGCACATCAACCCAGACAAGACTCATGACTATTACGACTGCCGGGTTGGAGGCAGGATCCAGCGTTTCCACGACGTGTGGGCACGCTCGATCACGGACACCTGGGTCCTATCCTGTGTAACACACGGATACTCCATAGAGCTCGACAGCCCACCTACACACAGGTTCCTGATCTCACCACGATCTCGAGACGCAAGAAAACACCGTGCCATGACCTCCGAGATCATGAGACTCCTCGACGCCAGGGCCATAGAGAGAGTACCAAAGTCTCAACATCGTTCAGGGCTCTACTCCATTCTCTTTCTGGTGGCAAAAAAGACAGGCAAATGGAGGGCAGTCCTGGACTTAAAGACCCTGAATCGACACGTAACAAAAAAGAGGTTCAAGATGGAAACCGTGAACTCCATTTGCCACCACATACAGAAAAACGACTGGATGGTATCTCTGGACCTACAGGATGCATACCTCCACGTCCCTATCCGAGAACCTCACCGGAAGTGGCTACGCTTCAACTACAACAACCTCCATTGGCAGTTCAGGACTCTTCCTTTCGGCCTATCATCCGCTCCCCGGACCTTCACCAAAGTTCTAATACCACTGATGGCGAACCTCAGGATGGAGGGCATTCATGTCCACCCCTATCTAGACGATCTTCTGATCCGGGCCCACTCCCCAGAGAAAACCATAATAGACCTCAACAGGACGATCTCATATCTAGAACAGCACGGGTTCCTGATCAACAGGGAAAAAAGTCACCTCACCCCAACGAGGAGATTGGAGCACCTGGGCACCATCATAGATACGAGCTACGATCTCGTGTTCGTTCCTCAGGACAGGTCAAATCGAATCCAGAGGCTGGTACGGACCCTCAGAGCATCATCACGAATGCGGCTCAAGTCACTAGCATCCCTCCTCGGACTGATGGTATCGTGCACGGCCCAGATGACGTGGGGCAGATTCCACCTACGTCCCTTGCAGACGCTGCTAAAACCTTTTCAGCGAGAGCTTACAGGCGGACGCAATCCTTGGGTGCCCCTTCCGGTCCACCTAAAACACTCCATGTCCTGGTGGTTAGGTCCAGAGCAGTTTCAAAAGGGGGTTCCTCTCACAGAACCCATACGACACGTGATCACAACGGACGCCAGTCAAGCGGGCTGGGGAGCCCACACGTCGACCCTATCGATACAAGGGAAATGGTCGCAGGAGGACTCGCAACAGCAGATCAACTACCTGGAGCTGAAAGCCATCCGACTGGCACTTCAACAACTTTTCCCCGACGGGACCAGCTACCATCTTCTGCTCTACACCGACAACGTCACAGCAAAAGCCTACGTGAACCATCAGGGAGGCTCCCGGTCGCGCCAGCTACAACAGGAGGCAACCCGCCTCTTCAGATGGGCACAACACCACATTCCGTCCCTCAAGGCTCTCCACATCAGGGGACAGGACAACACGACAGCAGACTGGCTCAGCCGTCAAGCCTTACTCCCCCACGAATGGATGCTCAACCAGACAGTCTTCCGGGACATTGTGGATTGGTTCGGTCTCCCCATCATAGACCTGTTTGCAACCAAGACCAACTCCCAGCTGCCCCGCTTCATGACACGGGAAAGGTGCGTAGAAGCGGAGGCAACCGACGCCCTCAACCAGCCCTGGCCCGAGGGTCTACTATATGCGTTTCCACCGTTCCCGTTGCTGGCACGAACCATCGCCAAAGCCCGCAGGGAACGGGCTCTTCTGTTGCTGATCTCCCCCTGGTGGCCCAGGAGACCCTGGTTCTCGGAACTGATACACCTCAGCCAGGGCCAATTCAGAAGACTCCCGCTGAGAGTAGACCTCCTGCAACAAGGCCCGATCCTCTGCCCGGACATCCGGACATATCAGCTGACAGTCTGGCGATTGAACGCTCAGCACTAAAGAAACGTGGATATACAGATCCGGTTCTCGACACTCTCCAGAGCTCTCGGAGACCGGCCACCAAGAGGGCCTACCAAAATACTTGGAGGGTCTTCGCCTCCTGGTCAAAACAGAGAGGACTTGATCCCAGACAGGCACACGTTCCCCAAGTCTTGGATTTTCTTCAGCAGGGCTTAGATAAGGGTCTTAGAGCTAACACTTTAGCCAGGCAGGCAGCGGCCCTAGACTCGGTCCTCAGAGCGGCAACTAATAGGACCATCTCTACTCACCCTCATGTTAAAAGATTCATTCGGGCGGCCAGACTCCTTTCTCCCCCGGTAGTTCATAGGGTACCATCTTGGAATCTAAACCTGGTCTTAGAGGCGCTAACAAAACCACCATTTGAACCCCTCAAACACGTTTCCCTATTCTTTTTGACTATCAAAACGGTGTTCCTGGTGGCAGTGACCTCAGCTCGACGAGTCTCTGAGCTGAGCGCACTCTCCATGGAAGACAATTTCTGTATCTTCCGCACGGACTCTGTTACCCTTCGTTTGGACCCAGCCTTTATCCCTAAGGTAAACTCCTATTTCCACAGGGCACAAGAGCTGGTGCTCCCTTCCTTCTGCCCCAAGCCAGTCCACCCTAAAGAAAGGGCTTGGCACAAACTAGACGTTCGGCGGGCTCTAAAAATTTATTTAGCCAGGACTAGGGCCCTCCGCAAATCCACGTCCCTCTTTGTAAACATCCGCCCGGGTCTTCAGGGCCTTAAGGCTTCCAAGACCTTGTTATCCAAATGGGTAAAACAGGCCATCATTGAGGCATACAAAGCAGGCGGGAGGATTCCCCCTTTGCAGATTTGGGCTCATTCCGTCCGTAGTGCTGCCACCTCATATGCTTTTAAGGCACAAGCCTCATATGAGGAGATTTGCAGGGCAGCAACATGGGCATCCCTGCACACCTTCGTTCGACACTACAAGATAAACACCTTCCAATCAGCGGAAGCAGCTTTCGGCAGGCGGGTATTGCAGGCGGTACTGGATTCTTCCAGTGCTGTCGGCTCCCACCCGTAAGAGAGGGGTCTGCTTGGATATATCCCAGCGGAGGAGGAGAAGGAGGTAAGAGGAGAAAGGAGAATTGGTTACCTACCTTTGGTGAATTCCTTTCTCTCTTACTCTCCTTCTCCTCCTCCGACCCTCCCTGCCAGACAGCATACAGTTCTTCTTGTACCAGACTGCTACTTGTTCTTCCTCTCGTTCATCTGAGTTAGGCCCCGTTGGGCCCGAGTTCACTTTTTTCTGTTTTCAGAGTTGGTGTTACTGTTGGATTAAGGATACTTTTCTAGGGGCACTTGGCTTGATTACTGACTGGAGAACCGGGTAGCTCCTAGCGCATGTGCAAAAGAAAAACATGATCATCTGCCTCCTATCAGCCAGCAGCAGAGCTACCCAGCGGAGGAGGAGAAGGAGAGTAAGAGAGAAAGGAATTCACCAAAGGTAGGTAACCAATTCTCCTGTCTCCATCTGTTAACGCCTTTATGAGACCTGCACTTGGAGAGAGGACCTAGCAAGAGGCAGCAAGCAAATGGTTTTTAAGACCCAAGACCATTCGTGTTACCCCAAGATTGACTGGGGTACATGTTCAGCATGGCAATATCAGAAGATTGAAGACAGAAGAAATCAGAAGACAGTCCAGCTCTCTCTCTCTTTTTCTTTTTAAAACTGAATTGGCAATGAAGCATTAGATAGATATGACTCTTTGCAACATTCATATGGGTTGAGAAGGCACTGGAGGCCAGTGGAGAGGCAGGTGGTAGAATCAGATGCTACCATAGAACGCTGAGGTTTTTGACTCCGAACCCTCCCTCCCTGACCACTTACTAAAGAGCGAGGCTGCCAATTACAACTTACCTGACGCAGACTGTTTCACGAAAATGGCTTTAATGCTGCTAATTATAACCATTCTAACTTGCAAGCTCTTTATCCTATCTACAAGCACAGTCTGAACTGTGGGGGAGCTAATATGTTTTTTTTTCTCTGCCAGAAAATATCTGAATCTTTTTGTTAAAATAATGGGAAGAAGGTGGTGTCTGCTAGTTGCTTGGTACGTCAGCTTTTTTGTGGGGTGTTTATAGATCTAGGGGAATTGAAGACTTGCTGGGAAAGGGTGAAAAATCTTTGTAGGGGAAACAATTTGAATATTGGGAAGCTACTAGGAAGACTGGAAAATAATTTCTCTTATTTTTATGCAGAATAAAATTTACTAATTTGCAAGATGCTTACAGCAAGCTTCTTCCGGAACTCAGCAATGCTATGAAAACAGCTGAAGAATTAAAGCACAAAGAGGTAAACTGGGATTCTAATTTGTGTACAATGAATTTTAGGAGTGCGAAATGAAAACTGACACAATGGCCCTAGTTACACATTTATTATACTATCAGCTGTACCACATACCTTGGAAGCACAGATTCCAATAGTGTTTGGCAAGGGCAGAACTTTTCCTCATTATAAATGCCTTCCTATAAAGGAGAATCTTCCATCTAATTTGCTATGGTTTAAAACTGTTAAGTGCAGCACAATCACGCACTTGAGAAGCTCAGAGTCTGCCCATTGCGGGCAGTGGTACTTCACAGGACAGTGAAAACTTACAAGCGTAAGAGCCTAAAGCAGGGATGGGGAACTTCAAGCCTGGGGGGCCAAATGTTGTCCACAACTAGTTTTTTATTTGTCCTCTTTCCACTTGCTTGATGTGGTCCCCAGATCTAGCTCCTACCCCCAGGCACTGAAATTGATCTGGGTAAGGGAGCAGAGATGAGGGCATGCACATAAGGAATGGGGACAGATCCATGACCTGGACCCTCCTCTTCCTGAGCACACCTTTAAGAGGCTCTACTCCCAACTTCTATGCAGCCCTGGAGTTTGTACTAATTTTCAAAGGGGCACCTGGGAGAGAGAAGATTTCCCACCCCTGGTTGAATGTAGGACATCTTTATATTGGTGAAATACTGGGTACCATAGAATGGACAGTAAAATAGCAGGAAGAATGCAATGAAGTGTTGGCATTGGCTTGCACAGTGACCGAGTTCTTATTTTGAACAATACTTTTAAAACTTCCTATTTTTAAAAAGTCTTGTATAGAAAGAAGAGATTTATTTCCTGCACTGCATGTAGAGATCATTCCTGGGCTTGATCTAGTGTAGGCAGAATTCTTAAGATGTTTTTTCAATAAAACATTCATCAAAGCAATGAGCAGCAAGAAAGACAGCCAGGAACTGTCTCTGGGAGCCAATTTCTTATTTCATTTTTTAAAAAGATTCCTCAGGCTACTTAGGTAAAAGCTGTTTCATATTTCAAATCCTTCTCCCAATAATCCTTGCTTGCAGTCAGAGAGAGTGGATAAGGCAGTGATGGAGGAGCTGAATCAGAAGCTGGAGCGGGCTGAGAGAGCGCTGGCTTCGAAACAGCTCCAGATTGATGAGTTGAAGCAAATGGTTGCCAAGCAAGAGGAAGACCTTGAAACCATGGCGGTCCTTCGAGCTCAGGTTTGTTCATGCGTCAAAAAACTGGATGGTTCACTCGACGAGACCTGGCTGCTCCCATCGGGGCCTGGTTTAGGTGCCCTGTCTGACTGGGCACCCAGGGCTTGCACCAGTCCAAGCTCCCCAGTCGCAGAAAGCTCCCTCCACCTACAGCGGGGTATGGTGTCATGGCATTCCATGGGGGTGGCCATGTAGGAAAGGGGCAGGGAACACTTTGAACCACTCCCTTTCTGAACTAGCCCGGACCCTGACGGTGCCTAGATGACAGTGGGTGTTTTCAGACAGATGCATGGCTGCCCATTCTCAGAGCTGCTCTGGGGGGCATACCCCTGTGTCTGCTTGCTCCCAGCCCCACCTGGGTTGGGATCAGATGGAACTAGCAGGTTCCTCGGTCTGCCCTTCCTGCCCCCTCCCCCATGCCAGAGTTGCAGGCGATCACCCAGTGCTCTAGGCTGGTGCCCGTAACTGTATGATGTTGCCCAGGACAACAGCTGGTTGAAAGTGGAACAGTAGCATGGGTCTGCGAATCAGATGGACAGCTGCTCCGCTTCAGGCTCATACCCTGGGTTTGGCCAGCTCGCTTCACCAGCGGCGCTCCAGGATGTTCTGAAGCACCACTAGCGGGGCTGCCTCTTGCTCCTCTTGCACATCTTGTGGAGCCACCTTCAGATGCACAGGCCACCTGGAGGCGAAGCAGGTTGGTGTGGCCGGCACTGGGGCAGCCCATCCGTCTGAAAAGACCCGGCGTTAGGGGAAGGGGCCACATGGACACATCTGGCTCAAGCCCAATGCAGTCAGGCATAGGCCCAAATTTCTGACTTGAAAAAGACTCTAGTCTGCTCAGAAGAATCGGTCATTGCTTTGCCTGCAAACATTCCATTAGGTGGAGATTCTCTGAACAAGACACCACAGACAAAGAATTGGGCAGCACTGATCATTTTTCTTTCATGTATTTAAAATAGGTATGCAGATTGATTTATGTTTACAAGACAGTGGGTTTAAACTCAGAGGTAGAGGAAAGGATGGCTGGGTGATTACAGCTTAACCGGCACGCTCTTGCTATATACATGCAACCTCTAGCACAGGGATGGGCATCGCTTCTTAATCCAGAGAGCCACTGTTTGCCCACTTCTGCTCTGGCACAATGAGGGTACTGCTTTTTGTTTGAAACCCACTAGTTCTTATTGCTATCACATTAACACCAACAAGAAGATGGTTTCAGTACCTGGTAGAGGTTTGCTTTTTGCCAACAAAGTTCCCAACCTTATGAGCCACATACCAAAATATTATTTATTATAATTTTTTATATAGCATTGATGATGTACCTGGTAATCCTGAATTAGATTAACCAACGAACTAAATAGAGATGGATTCCTACTTTGCGGGGCTTACAACCATCTTGCCAAGAACTGCAAGTCTCTACGCATCCATTATGCACACCCTCATCTCCACCTGTCCATTGCTGGCACTGCTGGGGATACCTGTGGGTGAATGCAGGGGAGCCCTGCTGCCTGTCCCTGCTCTTGTGTGGAAGAGGAGTGCTTCTCTCTCTCTCTCCAGGCCATTCTGAACAGTATTTGGAAATGATTTGGGCAGGGTGGAGAGGGTAACCCCGGGGACTCACTAGGGCAAAGACAGACCCACTGAGAAGAGCGCAGCCTCTGGAACAACACTGCCCTGGGAGGTGCAGCAGGTACTGGGCTAAGGCAGCAAGTGGTCCCAGCACCACTCTGGGCACAACAGGTGAGTGAGCTTCAAGAGAGGTTTTCAGCAGCTGCACATGAACTGCCCAGAAGATCCATGCAGCTGGCCAGCCACAGTTTGTCTGATCCAGCACATGTGTAAACTACTACAATAGGTCAGGGGTGGCTAGAGTTGGTCTATATGGGAAAAATCTGAACATTTTGTTGATTTCTTGTGTCTTTTTCCCCCCCTGGCCAGATGGAGGTGTATTGTTCTGACTTCCATGCTGAGAGAGCTGCAAGGGAAAAGATTCATGAGGAAAAGGAACACCTGGCTACGCAGCTAGCATACTTGCTAAAAGAGAAACGTAATCACAAGGATCTCAGCAGGTAAGAAACAAGGGTAACAGCCAAACAGGCATGTGTGCTGCTATATAGTGACGTTGCTTAACCTGGAGAGGATGCTTACTCCAGAGCTGAGTTGCATAAATCCTACACAGGCCACTGAAAGGTCACATCACCAGGCCCATTGGCTTAAACTTGGTTTTTAAACATTAATAACATGGCCAAGAGCTGCCTTTTGAATTTCACCCTAGCCCATGCATGTGCACTCAGTCTCACTGAATCATTGTTGCACATGTTTGGTCTCTCCCACTGCTGCACATCCACTGACACTGTTTGCTTCTCCTGCCTCCGCCACCTACCAGTGCTCACTAGGCATAGGAATTTCAGATTCGGTTAGAAACAAATCGACCCCCAAATGGCTGATTCAGTTCTCGATCGGTTTTGGGTGAATCGGATTTTTTTGATTGATTTCCCCCCTCCCCTCTTTTCCCCAACCCCATTTTTTTAAATAAATAAACAAGAGAGCACCATTAACTCCTTTTAATCCTTGCAGAAATTCTTTGGTGGAAATGCAAAGTCGTCATGGGGCAAGAACATCAGTGGATCAAGATCCTTCCCCACACCTTGTTTCAAGAGGTGAGTTAAAAGCAGACACTTTGGATCAAATTCTGGTACTTGGTCCTGCTCTGCTTGGAGGATTGGGAAGCACAAAGGTAGCTGGAAGCAAGTTTTGTATTGCCACCAGGTCAATCCTTGCATTAAACAGAGCTGACTCAAGGCTGTTAAAGTTTAATGCAGCTGCCCATGGAGTATCTTGGCAGCTTTGGGTTTCCTACAGACTGTAGTACCTTGGGTATGTCCATTACACTACAAAATTCCCCTGCTTTTGGAACTGAGGTGCAAGGAAACCTCTTTGTAGCCAGCTAAATTTGCCCCAAGGCTTTCGGAATCTGGCATGATTTCTCTTGCACACGTCTCAGGCTTTTGAAATTAGGAGGTGTTTACAATTGATGGCTGATCAATGACTTGTGAGAACTTGGTGTATTTTGATGGTTTCAGTGCATATGCTTCTAACATTGCACAGTTGCAACGTGCACAGAGCCCAAAGACTGAATGCAGGATGAGCTTCTCTCTCGTCTCTAGAGTTGAGGAGCTGGCGCTATTGCTGTTCTGTGGGCAAAAAGAACTTGAGGTCACAGGGCTATTGGTCTGGCGTATTTCATTGAGCTGAATTTGTGCACAATCCCTTGCATGTGCTATTATAGTGTGTCGGGTATATATGCTAAAGAAAAAACTGCCTTAGAGCCCACTGCAGTGATTGGCTGAGTTGTTGCAGGACACTCCAAATCCTTCTCAACAACTCTGAGAAGAACTAAGTGGGAGCTATATGGATATGGCTCTGAATCTTTGGCCATACATCTTTAATTCTCCTTGTTCACAGGAACTGATCTCAACTGGCAGCAACAGCAAAGAAATATTCCAAAGCATTCCTGTCCCAAATGTGGAGAAATCCTGCCTGATGTGGACACACTTCAGATCCACGTTATGGACTGTATCCTCTAAAAACTGTACATGAGAATTTTCACCATCCAAGCAAATCCATTCTTCCTCACTGAAGTAAAGAGCCTGATCCACTGATGCTAATAGTTTAGTAATTGATTTAAATGAAAGTAAGGTCCCGCTCTTTTATCTTTTTGGTTATTTGTATTTTGCTTTAGAGGAGGAAAGAAAAGTTTTAAAAATAAGTTGCTGACTTAAGGAATTCCACTCAAAGCTGTGGCAGTGGAATCCTTGTGTAACTAACATTGAGTTCCATTATTCATGGCTAAGGTGTGTCGCATTCTCTGTAAAAATCAAGAAAATTCTACTGTTTATAAAATCGAGATGATTTATCCATGTGCATCTCCTGAAGCTCACTTGCCTGTTGTGCCCAGAGCAGTGCTGAGGCCACCTGAAATTTTGTAGGGAGGATCGCTTTGGTGAGGGCTAGAATCTTTCCAAATTTCATGGAAATCAGATGAAAAACAATAACATTACAGCTGTGTGTATGTGTTCTGGGCTTAGCGACCATCTTCTGTTGATGGGGATAATCTTACTAGAAGTGTAGAGGTCATAGAAAATTCAACTGCGCATTCTACTCCATTTAATAGTTTTCATTTTTAAAATTCACTGTGTACTTTGGTAGGACGTTTTGCAGTTCTCATGTTATCCAATAGAGTGAATGCTGGTGTCAAGCTACGCAATGCATACGTAGTGAGGTGGAGCTGCGAACGGGATGTTCTGTCTTCCCAGGAAGTTAAAAGCTGTGATCCACAAACCTCTCCTGCCTACCCCCAGCCCTGGTTTGGCTGCTCTTTTCCAATCCTCTTGCAAGCTCCTCCTGCAATTATAGCTCCCTGCTTCAAGGTACAGCCTGTCTCTTCCTCCTCTCCCTCCTTCCCTTCACCCCCCCGAATTGACATGGGGATGCTTGTAGTTGCAGGCTTCGCCAGGAAGAAGGGACAGGCAAAGGGAAGGTGTTGCAGCGATCAGCAGGGAGAAAGGACAAGTTGAAGGGATGGAGGGGCAACAGGAGGGCAGAGTGTGAAGATCTTATGTGGTTAAAGCAACTCTTCCCTCATGACTGGGAGCCAGCACAAGCAACTTTCTACTCCTGTTCTTAGAAGAGAACAATGCTTGTCAGCACAAGCAGCCTGGGAGAGAGACCAGGACAGGTGGGGGAAAGCCAGGAAGCAGGCAGGGGGTGTAGGGGAGAGACACCAGGAATTGGGAGGGGGGTGGGGGAGCTGGGCAGCAGCAGTGACCTGGATTTCTCCTTATTGGACAGAATTGCTTGTTAATGTCTAGGCATTTCACTCAGTTGTTAAAGGGTTTAAAAAAACCCACCCTGGCCATGACCACCACAGCTAAGTCAGGGGCTAGTCATGAAGGGAGTCTGCCTTGTTCATGGCTTTACCCAGGAGGGGAAAGAGTGCTAAGGTGTGGGAGTCACTTTCCCACGTCTTTTCTGTGATGGGGTAGGAAGTGATCTGAACTGTGGGGGACTGGCTGGGTATTTAGCAGCCCTTCCCAACTCTTAACAGCTTGAGGTGTTTTCAAACGAGGTGTTATCCCACATGGCCACGCATGAGCCACACATCCAGCCACCGGTCTGAAGGTGGAGCAGCCAGATGTGCTCCGCGAGCCATGGAGCACCCACTCTCAGCCACTCAGTCGTGCCAGGAAACGTGGCGTGCACCAGGCCAGGCAAACCAAATAAATCCGTGGCAATGGACAGCCATATGGCCCCTGCCCCTATGAACAGCTGTGGCCAGCCACATCAGCAGGTCTGTCAGTACCATAGAGCAGTGATTTACAACCTCTCCATTTGCAGGCTCCCACAAAATCTCAAATGGAGACATGGATCCCTTTGGAAATTTATTGTGTGTGCATAGCCGGGGCTTGTTGGCTCATAGGTGCTCTGGGAGGAGGAAGTGGCCTTTGCAAGTGACAAGCTCCGGCTGGGAGCACTGAGGAGCCTGGGTTCCCTAGCACTCGCGCCTGGGCCTTGGCCATTGCAAGTGGCAGTCTGTGTGTGGAGTCTGAGGCCGGCTCCCCAGTGCTCACATTTGGGACTTGTCACTTGTAAAGGCTAGCCCAGCACCGCTTCCCCGGCCAGCTACGGTGGCCAGATATAGAAACTTTAGAGGACACTTATGAGAAGTACCGGTTGCAGGGTTGCATTTCCCCGCTTATTATCGGCGCTCAGTGTGCAATTTGCTCCCTGCTGTCCACATTCCATGAAGTGGTGTCTTGGGGTTCCTGTGTCTGGGCACTGCTGGTGGGTACCCCGCCTGGCATGTGCCTCTGTGGAAGGCTGGGACTGGCAGGGGCTGAACCAGTTCCTGGGCAGGAAGGGGTTAACAGCTGCTGTGGCTTCTTGTTTGTGTGACTGTCCGTCATGGCAGCAGGTGGGCTACTGGGCAGGGGTGGGTTGCAGGGGATGAGGAACAGCTGCCCTGTGTGGTGTGTTTTCTGAGGCAGGTCCATGGCGAGGGGAGTGCATGGCGGCTGCCTCTGTGGCTATGGTAGCCACGCTGGAAGCTGCCCATTTGCTTCACTCTCCACACCTTCCACGTTTGTGAGCTTTGCCCACCCACCCCCACCCCACTTGCTCATCTGGAAACACCCTTGGAGACGGACATGGGCAGACTTGGAAGCAGCAGTGCTTCTCTGGGGATTTGGAAGAACTTCAGGGATCCTGACAGGGTTGCGTGGAGAAGAATGAGTGCGAGAGCCCTGGCGGCAGAAGGGGGCACCCTGGTTCACTATACCTACTGTGCTTTGCTGCAACACTTTCATCATGCTTGGGACTTGGAAGAGGAGCTCCCACTTCAGCCTTTCCCAGGGAACTGTCCGTAGTGGAGGAGCTGAGATGCACCCTCGATGATGGCTGAGCTGAAAATTCAGGAAAAGTGCTTTGCAGGGGCTCGCCTGGTTTTCCCTGCTGCAGAAGCAGCTTAAGTTCTATTAAAATCAAGTAGCAATGGCCTACTACTGGGAGAATGGGAGGGAAGGAGCTGCCTACCCAGCTGTGGGGATCCGCCATTGTTTGTTCAGGGGTTGGAATATGCCCCCTGGCTGAGGAAGAGGGAGCATCAGTAGTGCTTTAGGACCTGGGCTGTGTGGTTCAGCAAGTGGGACACTTCCTGTGCTTACCAAGCTGCTTCTGGGTGGGTAGAACTTGCTGGGGCATTAACAAGGGGAGTGTGAGTCTGCAGGAAGCAGATCACAATGTTTCTTTCTCCTCTCCAGCCAGGCAGGGGCTGCCAGAAATGCCACAGGCTGAGCCAAGCTCCGGCAAGCATGGCTCAAACTTACCCCACCATGTTGCATTGGCTGGTGGATCCCAGCAGGGAGTAGCCTCATTGGAGGGGGCTGTCCAAAGCAGGTGGTCTTACTCTTAAAAATGTTCTTCCTGCTTGGGGAAGGGTAAATGGTTACTAGAAACAAGACATATGCCTGGCAGCTTTCCACGCCAGGACCTTTGGGGTTTATATAAGTTTGCTTTTCCTCTGTAAATTAAAAATACTGTATTTTTTATTTAAAATGTAGTTTTCAAAAGCATAAACAAGGAATCTGAAACTCTGGGATGGAAAAAAAAGCAACTGGTTTAAGACACTAATAAAAAAATAATAGCATCTACTTACGTTGACAGAACTAATACATGGATCAAAGAGCTGAATATGTTTCAAGGAAAGGAATCCATTATTTTAGAAAACGGTTATTCTCCTAAAAACGGGGAGGGGCAAGGGGTAGTTTGAGCCATTTATATTTCCTTCAAACACCAAACCTGAATAGACTTAAGTTAAAATTAAAAATCCTTCCTATTGCAGAGATGGTGTGAGCTTTAGTGTTGCGTATGGACTGAGGACTTTAATTCATAGATCAAAAAAGCTTCAGGTTAAGAGAGGAGTTACAACTCTTACCAATGGAGAAGCCATGGAGCCAGGACTCCTGGGTTCTCTGGGAGAGGAGTGGGGGTTAGACGGGTGGGGGTGGGGCAGGGTTCGAAGCCAGGACTCATGGGTTTTCTCAGAGAGGAGTGGGGGCTAGTAGGTTAGAGCAGGGGAGGCTGGGAGCCAGGACCCACGGGTTATGTAGGAGGGGAGTGGGGGCTAATGGGTTAGAGTGGGAGGTGGAGTCCAGGAGCCAGGACTCCTGGGTTCTCTAGGAGGGGGGTTGGAGGAGCATGGGGGCTGGCCTAGGGGGAAGGCAGTAGAGGGTGGGGAGCCAAATGGGGGTTAGGGAAAGGTGGGAGATGGATTGCTTACAGTCTCTAAAGTCTCACCCAATAGCTGCCCTTTCTCATCAATTGCCCTGTCTGACGTTTACACACTAATGAATACATAGATATGGACCACGATCCACAAACCGTGGATCCAGAGTAGCCTCATTTGAAGGACTACTCTAATGGGGCTACTCCCTGCTGGGATCCACCAGTCAATGCAACATTGTGGGGTAAGTTTGAGCCATGCTTGCCGGAGCTTGGCTCAGCCTGTGGCATTTCTGGAAGCCCCTGCCTGGCTGGAAAGGAGAAAGAAACATTGTGATCTGCTTCCTGCCATCTGAAGACTCGCACTCCCTTTGTTAATGCCCCAGCAAGTTCCACCCACCCAGAAGCAGCTTCTATTGTGCCAGTCCAGAGTAAGTGGTTTGTGGATCAGGGCCAAGTTATCTGTCTTCGAATATAGGTATCACATTTGAGGGAGTTCTGTAAATAAAATCCTCCCCCCGCCACCCTTTCTGTACTTTTAAGAGGAAGTGAAGTCAATATGAAATGGAAGAGTTCTAATGTTAAAACACATTTACCACCTTTTAAAAATAATTAGCTGTTCTGTAATTGCACCTGTTTTCTATTTATTCAGGCCAGTCAGGCTTAAGGCTAAATAACTTTGGGAAATCACATGAAATTTTCTAGCAGGGAGAGATGTTAATGCCTTTTATTCTCCTCTCATATTAAAGCAGGACATGCTTGTTTTTTCTTGGAAGAGCCTCTTCAGTGAGAAACTGGATCAGGTTCCTAACCAAGGGGCAAATTTGGGGGCTCTGTGAAACACTTCATAACACACCCACTGAGGGGGAAAGGGTGTTTATAAATTATTACCCTTTCAAAAAACAGGGAAATTCAAGATTCAAAAAACATTTTGGTTTAACAGAGGAATTACGATTCTTACAAATTAACTGTTGCTTCAACTTAGGCTCTATGCACCCACACTTTGCCTTGGTCTTTCAGCCCCAATCCGCTCCCTGTGCAGTTTGGGGGCTACATTGAAGCTGAGGACAGCTGCCCCCACTCCCCCGGCCACTTCCTTGCTCTAGATACCTTCATTTGGGTTTAGGAGAATGGGATAGCTGAGTACAGAGGGGCTGTATATGAGGGAAACAAGGCTAATAGATGTGGGATGTGTACGCAGAGAAGACTGGGGGAAGTGTTTGTATTGGGAACAGGCAGTGTGCTGGGGAGGTGGCTTATGGAGGAGGAGGCTGAAAATGGGTGTATATATGCATGGATGAGGTTGGGGTCAAGCAACAGTGGGGTAAGTATGTATTGGCAGCAGACCGACAGGTGTTGAAAGTCATGTATATTGGGGGACAAACCTGAGAGATGGGTGGTGTGTATTTAGGTACAAGGTTTGGGGACAGGCAGGGGTGGGGAGCAGTATTTGTATGGGGAGGGAGTATCCAGCTTATGGGGTGGGGGTGGGAAGAAGGCTGAGATGGATGATGTATATTCAAGGACAAGTTTTGGGGGACAGCCAGGGGTGGGGGCAAAGTGTATGTATATTTTTAGTATGTGCTTTGTTTGGTTGGGGACAATGACCCATCCAAGAACTGGGCGGATATATATAGGGGGAAACAAGGCTGAAGGGTATGGCATGTGTACTGGCAGATGAGATGGGGGGCAGCAAGGGGTGCACAGCAGTGTGTGTATGGGCAGCCACATGCTGGGAGGATATATATGAGGGACAGGGCTCAAAGTCAACCAGGGGAACAGTGTGTTTATGGTAGGAGGCACCCAAGTCCTGGAGGGAATATAATTGGGGAAAAGACTGAAACATCAGTTGATGTGTGTTTGAGTGACAGCTGCTGAATAAAAGGGGAGCTATAAATGAAGGAGAAATTGTTGGTACAGTGGAGACCAAGATCAGGTTTGTAAGGGTTGGGGTGGGAAGGAGCTTGCTGTCCCCAGCTTCAGTGGTGCCCCCAATGGGAAGAGGACTAGGGCTGAAAAACCAAGGCAAAGTGGGGGTGCATGAAGCCTAAGTTGTAAGCGAGCACTATGTGAGACTCTACAACATCTTTACTGCTTACATGGCACAGATGTTAAGGCAGGAGTCTTAACTTACAATTTCTATGTTTTTTTGAAGAATAAGTGAATTTGTAAGAAACTCCTCTGTTAAACCAAAAGATTTTTTGAGCCTAGAATTTTACAATGTTTTGGAGTGGAGGATAACTTGGAATGTGTGGTTGAATTAACCACTTAGAGAATGTATTCCACTGATGCATTTAAAACTTTCAGGGAGACTAAATGGTTACAGCCTTAATTAAGAAATTAACTCAGTTCTGAAACTTTGAGTAGTTGCATGCTTGAAAAAAAGCCTGTTCCTTGGCAAAGCAACTTATCTATGGTTATCTGGCATAAAGTTTCCAATTTGTTTACAGACTGTGCTATAACCAGATGGGAATAAATAATTAGATTTTAGGTCCAACTGAATATGCGCATAGGTAAAATTCATTGGTCTTATAGAAATCTTCACAATGTAAAGTTGTCGTCTTGTAAAAAGCAAAAAAATTTAAAAATTAAAAACCTGAATTTGTACAGTGGGTCTGTATTAACACATGTCTCTTATCACAACTGTTCAGTACTAGACACCTTGCTAGTATTATATAAATAACAAATTAATAATATGCTCAAAAGTGCTACGGTGGATGTAACTTAATCACATGAGAATTAAATGACTTACACATTTATGCAACAAAATAAAACTGTTGGAAGTTAACAAAACCTAGATTGACTATTGTGGATATTTTAGATCCTCGTTGCATTCTGTATTGGCTTTTCACCAATTTGGTACTGCCATTATAAAATTAACTACATCTGGTTACGTCCTCTGGGGCATTGAGGTGTATGTGTCTGCTGCTTGCTTTTGTCTAACTATCAAGACACAAAACGATGGTTCCCACAGTCTAGAACGATGGTGAGGTTCCAGCTCAGTTGCTCAATTATTTGCCCTTGCTATGTTGTTAAAATTGGAAAAATGAAAAATTTTAATGACCCTTCAGGAATGTAGACAAATCTATGCGCTGTATAACAATTGTTATATCTTTGGTTGAAAAGGATGGATGGTCTCTTTCAGCTGTGCCAAATCTACTTGGCTTTTTCTCCTTAAAGTGGAGAAGAGATGATTTTTAGGATTTTATTTTTAATTTTTGCAAAAGTCCATCAAATTGTGTTCTCCCTTATTTTATAGTTTTGGACCATTAACACAAGCATGCAAATTGTCCCCTTATGAAGCATCCATGTGTATACAGTAGTATTAGAACACAGTGTATCCGACGCTGCTATGATCATTGCAGAGCCTGATTCTTTGTATTGCAAAGACTGTACTTCTCCACGTACAGTCAGTAGGAGCTCTGAGAACTTAGTACTCTGAAAACTCAGGCCTAAGAAGTCACATGCCCTGGGAAAGGTCTGACATGTCAGCTAGCACAGGAAGCCATAGACTATGTAGTATGCACTATTGAGGCATAGAGTGTTTTTAGACATGCGCGTCCCCACCCATCCATCATGCATGTTGGAGGGCTGCATAGGATGCCAATGCAGCCCTGCAACATGAATGATGGGTGGGGAGGCGCTTGTCTAAAAACACCTATAGAGTGGGATGGGACCTCCAGGGTCATCTAGCCCACCCTCTATTTCGTGTTCTAAGTGAAAATTCTTAGCTGTCTTACCATCCAAGGATCTGGAAACACTTTGCCAACCTTGGATGCAATGTTCATTTGTTGGGGTTCTTCAGCACACAAGACTTAAGGGGGAGTATGTGCCACATCCTCATTTGCAGCAAGAGGCATCGTTGCCCATTCTCACTTGCACAAGCAGCATTACCATTCCCTACCCCAGAGTTCAGCTGAGCAAAGCCCTTCCACATGGTCAGAACTCAAGAGGGGTCTGTGTATTCATGAGTAAGTCCCGGGTACAGAGGTGTGTTCTATGCTCTCGTATTACAGGACGCAGCCCAATGACCATAGAAACCATGCCTCTTGCTGTGAAGGAGGATTTGGTACTCCAGCATGGTATTTTGGTATGCGACTTGTGTGTTCAACCTCCTTGAGCAGCTGGTGAATGAAGACTGTGCCCCTTGATTCTTACAAGTATTTGCATTAAATATTGCTTGAACCTATGTTATAGATGGGGAAGCCAAGGCACAGTGGAGTTAAGTATCTGTTCCTAACACAAAGACCGAACTAGTAAAAGTGTCATGATTAACAGAACACAAGATGGCCCAACACTCTATGCCTGGATTTACCACTGAGAAATGTGTTCTGTATCATTTGATAGTTTTTAAACTTGGTTTCTGAGCCACTAGGGTGCACTGTGGTCACATTTTCTCCCACCTATGGGCATTAGAAACTTTTAATGAGAGCCAAGATTCTTGTCTTTATCATCTCTCATGATTTTTAAGCTTCTAAGAGAGCTTTTAGATCACAAGACTCATGATAAAAATCATGAGTTCGTATCCCTGAACCCTTGCACTTCTTGCAATGAAGGTCATTTGAATCTAGCATTTTAAAATCTCCTGTGAAGAGGGAGTTCATGATTTGCTGCATCAGAAGTGTGTTTTAAATGAGTAAGGCAATGGGGAGGGGGTCTATAGCTGCTAAATGGCACTGCCATGGAGCACCCGCTCCCGTAGAGTGCAGGGGGAGGGATTTAAACAGGTGGCTACCCTGGCCATGGAGGCAAGCCCCAACCTGTTGAGTCTCTTCTTATGTCAGTCCATCCCTTCTGTTATCCTTGGTTCCCTTTTCTAAAGAGCCTTGACAAGGGGATGAAGAACAATTGCCTGTCACCACCTGCTGAAACACCAAGAGGAATGAACAGAATCACTCTAGAGCCGTCCATAAACCTCTGACAGGCCCCACAGCCCTATCAACCATACTTCATGGTCAACTGTATCAAAGGCCGCTGAAAGATCTAAAAAGATCAAAAGGGTACAATATCCCCAGTCAATCTCTTGGCGAAGATAGTTGACCAATGCTACAAGCACAGTCTCAGTGTGCAGGATGAAAGCCAGGCTGAGATGGGTCCAAGAATCCAATTGCCTCTAGATGTCCTAGAAGCTGCTTGGCAACCACCCATTCAGTAACCTTCCCTAAAAAAGGGGAGGTTGGAGATGGGGCGATAGCTGCCCAAGGAATCAGTGGCAAATGATTTCTTTCTTTCTTTGGAGGACCTGAACAGCCAGCTTGAGGGTATCTGGTACCCTGCCCTCTCAAAGGGAGGCAGCCTCTCGCAGCTGGGTTTCACTAACTAGGATGGACAAGGATTTGATTTACAACTGGTTGCCTGAATTGCAACTACTACTTAACCTCGGGGAGTGGGGAGAGCACCCACTGCAATGAGTCCAACTGCTGTGGTAGGTCCAATAACCAGTCTCTCTGGGTGCTAAATTGACGTCAAGTGATACACATTTTTTGTCTGATGTTGTGGGATATTTAAGTTTTAAAATGGCATTACACAAGTTGATAAGTCAAGATTTGGGACATTGTTGTATTTGTAAATAAAGGGAGGTGACAACTGGTCAAAACCACAGAGAGTGAGGGACATTTCACTAACTACAGGGATACCTCACATCCAGGACTGTAGGGCTATTATAACTATTATTTTTGTGAAATGTACTTTTGTATCAGTGTCTGTTATTTGTCCTGTATGGGTAGCTATTTAATTCTGCATAAATAACTTGTTTACTGGTAATACAATAGAGTTTTATTAGGGTATCAGCCATTGCTATAGGCCACACTGGTACTACAGCACTAATGGTTGAAATTTATGAATGTTTCCTTGTCCCGTCAGCAGTGATGACAGCAGGTGTCTATTAGAACCAGCTTAATTATATGACACGCAACTACGCTTCCCAAGACAGGAAAACACAATTTTCAGAGCTGGTGAAAAACTCCTGCCAATTTCCTTTTAATTAACTTTTTTAAAAAAGGAACAACGTACACAATAAATTCTTAGATAAGAGGCCAAAACAATGATGGGTTAGACTGTTCAAAGGGGGGGTTCAGATGTTCTGATTTGTGCGATTTAAAAAAACACACAAATGTTTCATGCCTGTCTGAACACTTAAATTCGATTAAATGGAGTCAATATCGCACTAAAGCAATGCGTGTTGAAAAGCTACTCAAACCTACCTTTTTGCTGTCCGTTTTCAATAAATCCGCACTTAACAGCAGTGTGAAAGCAACATCGTACTGGTTTTAACTAGTGTGTAATCTTTTCTGATGTGAATGCAACCGTGCTTCCAAGTGCGCTGTTTTACTCCTGCCCCTACCGGAAGCAGTGAGACCAGCTGGAGCCCTGTAGTTGCCTCGCTGGGTGCAGGCTGCAGCCAGCTTCTCCCCAAAAAAGTTCTTCCCCTCCATGTTTCCCCTCCATGCTTCTCCCCAAAAAAGTTCTTCCCTCCAAGGGACTTTCAATCATCTGCCTCTGCCTCTACCGTAGTGCTGCAGCAGTAGCAGCAGCGGGATACCGGAAAGAAACCAGGGAGAGAAGCAGCGCGCCTCACTATGCGAGGGGCTTCTTTCCAGCAGCCTCAGGCTCTCCCTCTTTACTCCCTGATTCTACAAAGTAGCAACCTTTGCTACAAAGGTAGCAAAGGTTGTAGCAAAGTAGCAGCCTTCTGTCTCCCCACAGGCCACTTCCTGTAACTGAACCGTACTGAGCAGCCGAGTAAGCCTACAAGAAGGTCTGAATGCATTATTTCACTGTACTTAAAATCGGTATGGCATGCATGTGAATGCAACAGGACTTGTTAACAGTGAACTATTGAGAACCAGTTTTTAAAAATCCAGATAATTGCTGCACGTGTGAATTTGCCCTAAGTTTAAAATGGGCTATGGGGACACATACCCCATTTTAAACTTGTTGCACGAGTGTGGAGCGATCAGCAGCAGCGGTACTCCTACCGTTAAGTGCATTTACAGAGCATTTTCATCAGTGTTTTATAGGGGTGTGTGTGTGGTTCTTGTTGCGCTATTAATCTGTTTAACAGCTGGGGAAACTGAGGCACTATCCCTTTTAATTCAAACAAAATCTTTCCCCTTCCAAAGCCACAGCGTCTATAGAGTTCAAGTCTATAGTCACTCTCGGTGACAGAATGTGGATCATACCAGCAATCTTAAACCCAGAGCCCTGAGCTCGTCTCCCATATTCAAAAACTGCATTTAAAATACTCCAGAAGAAACGGCGCGCCCAGTAACTTCATCCACCTGGCAGAACCCTGTTACGTGAAAGAAAGATGGCGCAGATCACGTGGTAGATCGCCCGGGGTGGGTGGGGGTGGAGTATCAGCGTGCGTGTTCGCTCTCGCCAAAGGGCTAGCGGCTGCTTCTGCGCACGCGCGCGATTGGGGTCCGAGGGGCGGGGCCTAATTAGAATTTTGGCGCGTGTCTGAGAGCGGGGTCTTGTGTGGTAAGAAGGGGGTGCTTCTCCCCGGGGGAGGGGGTACGTGGAGGAGCCGGCCTGGTTTTAGGGGATATGGAGGGGATGGGGCGGGGAACCGGTGACTCTTACAGTGGTTGTCGGCAGCTGGGGTTGGATCCGGCCGCCGGGGGGGAAACGGGGGGGTGAACGAGGCGTACATCTCTGGGGCACGTACGTGCTCGCCTTCAGTTTAAAAGGGAGTAATCGTAAGCTCCAGCTGTTTAAAGAGCTGGGTCAATGATGGACACCCCCCCTCCCCCCCCGTGGCTTCTCTCCGAGCTGATGCTGCCTCCTCCCAGCGTGCGCGCTCGGCCATGCCCCCCACCCCCCTGCGCTCCCCTAAAGCAACATGTCCTGGGGACTGGGCCCCTTTTTGTCTCTCGTTGACTGCATCATAGCGTGAGCTCTCTCTGTTCTAGCGTTCACAACAACTCCCTTCCCCTGTGCCTCACCCACCCCCCAACCTGGAAATGTCACCCCTCTCTGCCTGATAGGTATTCACAGGGTGTCGTTTGCAATAATCTCTAGTTACTGTCACCTTAACTGGGACTTCTGAGCCTAGATTTAATCCTTTCTAAGAACGTAAGAAATGGTGCTTGCGTCAGACCCATGGTCTAGCCTAGCATCCCATCTCGGACAGAGGCAGCTTTTGTTGCTTTAGAGAAGTGGCCAACAGATCATAATGGAGTGTTGTTATTATTAATAACAACAAGCATTTATATAGCGCCAGCAGTGTACCTGGTGCTTTACAAAGTAATTGAATAGGCACGGTCCCTGCCCTAGGGCTTACAGTCTGAGAGGGGAGAAGACAAAGGAAGGGGAACAGAGGGAGAAACAAGGAGTGTAACATTCAGGAGAATGCAAGGTCCCAGCTGCACACCTTGGCTTAGTTACATCAAGAATGATGGCTGGTTGGTCCATGTGGTGAGGATATGAGTACACAGAGTGGTTCATTTCCTACTGTTCGCACTTAGGCCCTGACGTTCAAAGTCTTGGTCCCTGACCAGCTTGTCTAATAGTCATGGATGAACTTGTCCTCTAAGGACAGAATTACCAACACATTCGTACAACAATTCTGAAATGCCACACACTCTTCTTTTGACATGTCTATGCTTGTTCTGATTTTTGTCATTTGTTATAAGAACTCTTTCAAATAGGTGCATGATTAAATGGCCTTCCTAAGGCTCCTAGAATATTTTGGGGGGCTCCTCAAGTAATAACCCCTTCAATCCATTATGACTTTTCAGTGTGGAAAAAAATGTTCTTCAGGGTATTTCATAAGGTCCCTCCCCCCCCCCAATTGGCAAGGGTGGATGTGATTCTTAAAGTACAAAGACATTCAATTTCTCTTAGTTCACAATGGAAGAATTGTGGCACATGAGTAGTTACTGATATATTAAACATTAAAAGTAAATAATGTATCGAGAGGCTGATACTTCTGATTCTTCACCCAGAGAATCATCCATATCATAACAGACTTCAAATAAACACAAGACCATCTGTATAGTGATGTTAAAGAAACATGTGTGTTGCTTTTTCAAAGAATGCTTGATCCTGCAAGCAACCTCCACACAGAGCCACATTTAATAGTATTGGGGCACTAAATGGTTGTAGTAATCTAATCACATGGAGGTTCTTTGCTGGCTTGGGATCAAAATTCAGAAAAATAAAATGAAACATTATGGACATTTGTAAACATATAGACGGACATTCACAGTCTGGTGAAAGATCACATACATATTTATTTATAAATAACATGTACAACTACTTATTTGTGTTATTACTGCATCTGATGCTCTAACCAGGATTGATTAGGATAGGCCAGGGATGGAAAAGTTTCCTTTCTGTGGGCCTCTTTGAAAATTAATACAAGTTCCACAGGGCGCATAAAACCTAGGGGTGGAAGCGCTCAAGGTGTATGCTCTGGATGGGGCGGGGAAGGTCCAGATCATGGACTTATACCATGGATCCATCCCCTATCCTCAAATGTATGCTCCCATCTCTGTACCTTTCCCCCTTTGTTCTCTCTTTAAGGGGTTATAGGTAGGGACTGGATCCCTGGAACGAGATGCAGAAATTGGAAAGGGGTTGAATAAAAAACAGACTGGATTTGGCCTGTGTTCTAGAGATTTCCCACCTCTGTACAAACATGTAGGGCAGAGTCCTCATCCTCTGATGGTAGTTGGAGTTTTGCCACTGGCTTCAGTGAGATCAGGTTTGCAGCCACAGTAAGAGCCCATTTCCTAGTGACATAAGAAAGGGCACAGAAGAGGGTACAACAGATGGAAGACAAAAATTGTCTTCATTTATTTGGAAAACTAGAGTAAGAAAAAGTTTGGTCAGTGTTTGCTAATATAAACAATTTTGAATTTTTATTTTTCTAGGTAAGCACTGTTGTGATGTAACATTGTTTAAAAATAATCACTAGTTCAAAGAAACCAGTGGGTTGGTGTGAAACTTAATGAGGTGGCAGTGTTATCTAGTGGCTAGAACATGGGAGTGGATTTTATTCTGAACTTTCACAGATTTTGCTACATGGAGCATAAAGTATTTTGAGTCTGAAGGCTTGTTGTAAACTGCATGTAGGTGGTTGGTGGATAAGCAGAAGCCTTTAACATTGAGTCTTGGGTTATATATTTAATTCTAAATATTTAACACACTTGATAAGTTGTTAGAATTATATGTCCCTATTTAACTATGTCCTTGTTCTGTTCCTTTTGTATCTTTGTGCTGTTCTGTCTTCAACAGGCAAGAGTCTTCTGTTCAGATCTGTTCTGGCTCCGTACTGTTGCAAACATGGATGGTGAGACATACAGCTTCCTTTCTCCCCCCCCCTTCTCACACTCTCTTGGGGGTCAATAAATGAGTTTAGTTACTGAGTCTGAGGTTAGAGAACTTGCTAGTGTGGAGTTATATAACTGCTTCATTTGCCGTTCTCTTTGATGACTAGCAGGTATAAGACTACCTGTTCCTCCAAATTGCCTTAATGGAAATATCTTCCTTTTATGCCACTGCCTATGTGCTTTTGTCAGTGTATTCATTAATGCTCTGATCAGGTGTGCTCAAGATGGGGTAAGGAAGGGGGCGGTCCCGATCATGGATCTATGCCATGGACCCATCCCCTATCCTTGAGTGGATATCCTCATTTCCACTCCCTTTCCCTGAGCTGGCTCTTCTAGTGCTTGAGGATAGGGACTGCATCCAGGGGCCAGATCCAGGAACTGGAAAGAGGACAAATAAAAGCCATCTGCAGACCAAATTTGGACCAAAAGGCCACAGGTTCCCCACCTCTCTGTTAAACCAAATAATTGAAATGTATTTAATATTCCACTATGGTTGTCCTTTTCAACAGTAACCCAGCTTGGAGGCAGATTGCAAGGGTGTTACAAAAGAGAATTTATTATTTCTAGTGTGTGACCCTTTTCACATGAGACACCCTTCCGCCCCTTGCCCACGTAGGCAGCTGGGTGAGCGGGGGCGGGGAGGGTGCGTCCGTTAGCGCGGGTGGGTGGTTGGGGGTGCACGCGCGTTACTGAGCTCCACCCATCTCCACCCCACATACACAGGCATTGGACAAAACGGAGATGCCTCTGTGTGTGGAGATCGGTGGAGGGGTGTTTCCATCCGTGTAACGGGCTACACACCCGCCGCAGCACACACCCATCCCCGCCTGCACCATGGCTCCTCCCGACCTGTTTGAAAAGGGACTGTAACTTTCCTTTGTAATTAAATGTAGTGATTAGAATATTTTAACCACATATTACCTCGTGAGGTTTCCTTTAACTTGGACCATGGTATCTTTTGGTTGGTTTAAGTTGTTCCAGGGGATGAGGAGCTGGAGTTGCTAGCCTCCCTGCTAGAAGAGAATGAGACAGCAGAAGGTGAGCATTCTCCCGAAGAGAATGGCGTTCACTTAGATGAAACCGGAGATCCAGATGAGTATGATGAGCTGTTTGATACAGAGGATGATGCATCCTACACCGAGGAGGTTGAGTCTGAGGATGAATCCAATGAGCAAAGGGAAAAAGTGGCTGAGTTGTTCGGAGATGTGGCTGACCTGTCAGAAGAAGAGGAAGAGAGAGAGCCAGTACAAGAAATACCCTGTGCTCCAACTGTCAGTCAAGAGAAGGAGAAAACAAATCAAGCTTTACAAGGTTTCTTAAACCATTTCTTAAAGTTCTTAATTATTTTTTTTTAATGTCAAACTTGTCCAATTTCATGCCCTATTGATCATTAGAGTATTTATTTGGCGTACTTGTTGTTAGCTCAATGGTAGCTTAATTTGGTGTACTTTTTAGCTCAGTGGGTTCGTAAAATGGCTTTTCTCTGAATCGCTAGTTGAAATCCAGCTTTGGTGGGAAATCACAACTGTTCAGGGGCTTAAGTCGTAGTGTGTGCACTCGCTTCAGGTCAGCTTCATGTTTTCCTTTAATTAAATTCAGCTCCCAAATGCCACCTTTGGCAATTGACTCAGTACAGAGGCCAAGGACTGAATGAACTAGGAGGGCTAATCACCCTCTCATCTGTTGTAGGGGTGGTTGTAGGACTGAGGTGTATTGGCTGGAGAAGGGTAGGCCACTATTCTGACTTTTGTGTTTGTTGGTCCCAAATAGACTGAAGCAAGGTAGTTCCGATGATATCTTTTATTGGATATCTCTTATTGGAGATTTATCTTCTGTTGGAGAGAGGATACAAGCTTTTGGACCGCACAGGTCGCTTCCTCAGGCATTGAGCATGTCAGAACTGTAGATCCTGTCTTTCTTTTGCTCAGTCTGTAGTTCTGACTTACATGCCTCAGAGAAAGGTCCCTGTGTGGCCCAAAAGCTTGCACACACTTGCCAGCAGAAGTTGATCCAGTAAAAGATGCCATCTGAGCTGCTTTATCTCCATCTCTTATTGTGTCTCTAGCTTTCTCTCTGTTCTCTTCCCTGAATTTGTGTCTAAATTCTCACAATTTCATAAAAGCCACTATGATTTCCATAACCTTACAAATCGTAGCGTGTGCTGCTTTCCTTCTATCGTAATTGTTTTTTCTTTTCTAGATGAAATGAGGAAATTGCAAGAGCAGATGAAGAAATTGCAGGAGCAGCTACAGGTGACTGTGATTGGACAGCCATCCAGCTCAGCCACTCGAAAGAAAACTCCAGGTAACTATGCTGTTAGCATCTAACCTCACATTTATAGACTGTTAGTCTTATAAGCAATCATAAAATGTCGTCAAGGAGAGGGAAGGGAGTGTGATCTTGTTGGAGCACAGGAATACGTTCTGCTTCTTGCTGCCGTAGACTTTGTGTAACCACAAGCAAGTTCCTTGTAAAACCCCTGTAATACTATGGCTCAGTTTTTCCATATGTAATAGGTGGATAATATACCTTTGGGTGTTAGTGCTGACTGATGTCCATAAAGCTCTTTGAGGCCTTCTCATGAAAAGAATAACAAAATTGCACAGTGGTACGCTTAGCAGAAAATGTAGAGAAGATTGGCAAAGCTGTGTATGTTGTAGGGGAAAGGGGGGGAGAGGGTCCTAACTAAGGTTGTAAAAATCCACTCACCTACTTGCTTGCCTCTGATGCTTGTATTTTTTTGAGCTAGTGAGTGGATTCTCAAAGTTCCGAGCCTGCTTCCTCACTGCAAGTCCCAACCTGCCGAGTAGTCTTTTATGCCTTTTGCAAATTCCTTCTTTCTGGTCTCCCCTGCTTCGACCTCACCCATCTCAATTCTGTTCAACACTCTGCTGCCAAGGTCATCCATCTTGCCCGTTCCCTTGATCATGTTCAACCTATCCTTCCCGCCCTACGCTACCTGAACATATTCAGCACAAGCTCCTTGTCTTTACCTTCGAGGCTCTTCATGGCCTTGCTCACCCCTGTCTCTTGGCATTTGTTTCCCACCACATTCCCCCCCCCCCAGGAGCTTTGCTTCTTTGCCACCACCCTTTCCTGCTTGTGACTCTCTTGCTCCTCAAAATGTATTCACCCCTTCTTCCTTGCTGCCCCCCATGCCCCTCCTCTTCCCTGTAACTAAGTTGTGCTCGTTCACCTGAGACGTCTCAATTTCATGAATGTATCCGTCTCTCCCTATGTTCACCTCTCCCCTTCCACCACTTGTCTTTCTTCGACTGCAAGCCCCTTGAGTTAGAGACCTGTCTCTAACTACTGATTGTGCAGTGCCAAGTACATTGCTTGTGCTATATAAATAATAATAATAATAATGCCTGGCTACTAAATTATTCATATACATTTTATATCCCTGGTCATATCTGAAATATCTGAAGCCCAAGGAATATTCCCAGTTGTGAGATTTAATGCAATTCCAAATACTTCTGTTCCTGCTGTACAAGGTGTTAGTTTTTGCTCCTCTGCTCATTTCAGTGTCACTCCAGGAGTTGACGGCTATATGGGAGGATTTCCTCACAGATTCCTATAGTTGAGTGTCTTTTACTAGCAGCTGTTTAGTTGGAAGCTGTACTTACCATTTGTCATCTAGGCTGTTAGGTCTCAAGTATTCTTTGTTTTGTTGACCAGGTAAATCACCCTGTATCCCCTTAAAGGAAAAGAAAGTTCAGATGCTCCAAGAGTCACCATGTTTCTCCACCCAACTCAACAGTCTTGTTTTACCAGCGTCCCGACAGGGAAGCCAGAAACCAAAACTTTCAGGTATTGTAGTTGGTGACTGTCCTTGGCTTGTGGTATAATAAAGCTACATTAGAGCCAACTACAGTCTGATAAGCATGGTCTAATCATGTGGGTTTGACTGAGGATATAAATTGTACACTGCAGACCTCAGACACTGATTCTTAAGGGAAGACTCAAATTTTGGGGGTCAGTTAAGGTTGAACTGGAAATAGTTTTTGAAATCCTCTATGGAGAGCTGTTTTTTCTATCTCTCATAAATTTTTTCCAACTCCAATTTGTTCTAGGTTGATGTCTCTTGTTAGATTTAAATTGCTATATTTTAACCAAGAATGTTGATTTTTAACCATTATGAAGATCTTTGATTATTTTTTTTTTGTTATATGTAGAGAATAAGAGTCCTCTGCCAAGGCTGATACCAAGTTCTTCATTTCAGCCTCTCAAGTCTGTTGCTGGGAATACATCCAGCGTGGGCACCAGAGAGAGGACTCCTCAAACACCAAAGAGTTCCAGTGGAATTGATTCAACAGTCTCCATGGAAACTTTCTCTGGACTGAGGTTAAGGTCAGCAACTCATAGCCTTCTGTATTTGAAGGGAAGTGATAGCTGCAGAAGTGTGATTGTGACAGGGGAAGATCTTTCATGAAACGCGTTGTAGATGGTGATAAGGCTGTCAGTTGCAGGTTAAATTTCTACTGCTTAGCTGCATCTTTTCGCGATCCAAGGGTATCCATTAACATAGGTCAGATGTTAGAGTAAAGCTTATTTACCATTTATCTCTCTTATAGGTACAGATCATTTTATTTTTCACTTGTATTCTACTTTTAACAACTCAGCAGAGATGTTTCTGTCATGGTACTCGCATAGACGGTAGGGAAAATAGAGTAGAAATGTTCCTGCTTGTGACTGGGAGTTTTACCACTGTGGGAACAGCACTGGGCCCTTAGTAGCTAACCCCATAAGCTCAGTAACCTGCTGTAATTGCACAAGAGATTGATTGTTCCTTGAAATTGTTTTCTTAATTGGAATTTCTGGTAGCTTTAAATTGTCAGTTCATTCTCTGGCAGCAATAATGTTCACTTTTAATTGGAATTAATAATTTAATGACAAACCAAGATTTAAATTAAGTTTGGGACGTAAATTTAATACTAATCGATGCGTACAAATATATGAAGGTTGTTAAATCATGAGTGCCAGTCATTTGGATGATCTAAGGTGGAATAACTCAGAAGTAATTGGTAGGGGTGAAATGAGAATTAAAAATATTCTTGGGAGAATCTCGCAGCCCCAGCAAGTGCTGTGGTTTTAGAAAATCTCATGAGATTCTCAAAACGCCCCCCAAACCCTCTGCATGCACAAAATGGCCGTCACGGCGGTTCTGTGCTTGTGTCCCCCAGCAGCCACTTTGTGCATTCGCAGAATGTTTTTTGAGGTTATCGAGAATCTCATGAGATTCTCGAAACGCTAAAAACATTCTGTGCAGGCACAAAATGGCTACGGCGCATGCACAGAGAGTGTATTTTGACTCTCAGGAATTGGGCAATTCTCGACTCATTCTCAAAAATCTTGTTGAGAACATGGCTCTCAATGAAATTTTCAAGAACAGCAAGGACAAGTTTCAGCCCTAGGAATTAGGTGAAATAAGGCACAAGAAGACAATTTTTAAGAAAAGGGCAGAGGACTAGTTAGTATCCTGTAGGCATCAAGCCTTTGACAACCTGGAGTATGGAAATTGCTAGAAGGCCTGGTAAGTGTTACTCAAATGTATTACCTTTTGTAGTCTAGAGTGAGTTTGGTTACCATGCTTGTCCAAAATGCAAGTGATGGAGACAAAGTAGTTCAGGGGCTATCTTTTAGTGGATCAACTTCTGTTGGTGAGAAGTGGTGGTACTTCTGAAAGAAATTGGTCCAATAAATGGTAGCCTCTGAACTACTTGATCTCCTTGCATCATGTTTACATGAACTTAAATTTATTTTTGCTTGCATGAATGCGTTTTGCCATTTCCCAACATTTGTGATTATATTCTCCCTTTATATGCTTTATTTTTTGTTTTTATGTAGAAAACCCCGTGTGTCCTCTGTTGAAATGGAGAGGAAAATGGGTGGACGGAAGCTAATTCGACTGTCTCAGTTACAAGACAAACTTGCTAGGGAAAATTTGGAAGAAACAGACTAGGTAACATTTGGAGTCATAATAAGGAAAATCACACCCCAGAGCTCCAATAATGTAAGTGGCGTCTTTGTTTGTTTTTGCTCCTCTCCATGAAGTGATAGTATTTTCACTGAAAGGTTAATTAGGCCTCGTCCATTTCATTGGACATTGCCAGGTACTTATTTATAATGAAAAACAAATGACTGTATTAACTAAATATTAGTGTTCTGGCTAGTCTTGGTTCATAGAGTGCTTTTCTTAGTGTTTGTGCTCAGATACCTCTGTGGTAGGTGCTAATGTAAGACTCGTGGTACATAGGGTGATGCTTCCCCACCTTTTTCACTTGGACAACTGGTAAAACTTTAGTTTCTCACAAACTCATTTGTACCATCTTAATATTGTGATTTGATCTATTATCATTTGCACTATTATCAGTGAACATAGGTCCCTGACTCTCGGAGATAACTGCTCCTTCATGGGAAAAAGTGAAAGTGAATTTACAGTTTGCAACAATAGAAGTGAGACACAAAAAGGTGACGAGAGATTACAGAATGCATGCAACATAAGTGCATTTAGTAGACTAGACTTAAGCAATTCTGCATGGGCTATATCTCAAGCACTAGTTCATTGACTGGGACGGGTCTAGCTTTTGCTGGCCCAGGACAAGACTAGACCTGAGAGAGCTCCTCCAACCATAACCCTTCTCCCGGGGGATCCTCCTGGCCGTCCAGTCTGGACTGTAGGGTAGATCCCGCCGGGAACCAGTAGGAGGCAGACATCGACGTTTGAGGAGCCTGCTAGGAGGGATCTAGCCTCTGCTCCCCAGTTGTTTGTCTGCCTTGGGGCAGTAAGGACGCAGGCAAGTGGGTGGAAGAATCAGCCCTGAGCCTTCTCGGGTTTGGGGCGCTCTTCCATCGCAGGAATCGGCCCGGTGCCAGGGGGAGAGAAATTCTCCATCCTGTTCACCTACCCGGCTCGCCTGGGTACAGGGCCTTGATCGGGGGCTCCCCTTCCTCCCCTCCGGAGCGGGGTTTTCCCTTCGCCGAGGGCGCAGCAGTTTCCCCCTTCGGGACCTTCTGCAGCCCCTATATCCTCCTCCTCCTCCACCCTACCTCTCTGGCAGGGGTTCGGGGGGAGGTTTGGACTCATCGCGGGGGGGTAGTGCGGCGGCTTCCCCCCTCGGGACCGTTCGCCCCCCCCGGCTCTCCTAAGGGGGACCCGAAGGCAGGAGTTCCAGGCCGCAGAGCGCTTCGTGGCGGCTCCGCCCCCCCCCCCCCGTTGGGGGGGAGGAGCGCGTTTTCGCGGGCGTTTCCTGAGACCCAATCAGGAACGCGCTTCCCAGTCAGAGCCTGCCGCGCTTTTTGCAAGGCAGCTCTCCAGGGGCCAGCGCTGAGCGCGCTTTTTGCAGAGCAGCTCCCCGGGGATCAGAGCTGGGCGCGTTTTGTCTGAGCCCAGGGATCGTTGTTTCCCGGAGCCTGCTCGAGGGCAAAGCGTTGCTGGTCTCATCAGAGGCTGTGCTGGGCCTTCTCTGCCTTCGAGGCTACTGTCTCAGGTGCTTAAGATGCCAGCGACAAGGAGATCCACGGAGTCAGGGGCTTCCACGGAACAGCCCCTCGCAGTGAGTGCCCCCCAGCCCGCCCCAACAGGGCCTCTAGCGGGGGTTTCAGCTCAGTCCCCTCCAGCAGGGCAGGATCTCCACACAGAGCTGTTAAGGGAGATCCTAACAGAGCTCAAGAGAAAGAGGTCCCCTCCCAGATCTAGGCCCGTTAGACCCTACAAGGGCAACTCCAAGGGGGCTGGTAAGGGCAAGCAGCCCCTTTCTAAGAAGCCCTGCAGGGCCTCTGATCTAATTGTCTCTCCGGCTTCGTCTGAGGAGGAGCAGGAGGATTTCATGGACAGCCATGAATCAGAGGAGGAGGACACCTCGTGTCAGGGCAGTAAAGTCAGACAGAGAAGGGCCTCTTCCCCGGCAGAGTCTATGGAGGAAGAGGAGGAGGGGATTTCAGAGGGGGAAATCGTCAGTGAAGGGGAGCCGGCTGACAAGGAATGCTCAGGGGAGACAACCCTGGAGCCCTCTCTGGACCCTGACAGGCATTTCCCCTGCAAGTATCGCGACCTGATTTTTGACCAGCTCGCCAAAAACCTGCATTTCAAGCAGAAAAAAGAGAAGGATGCTTCTTCCTCGTCAGAAGAGGAGGAGGAGGAGGAAGCTCGGGGTTACCTTCCCAGAGCGAGAGGCCGTGACAAGGGGCTTCTGCTGGACAAGGCCTATGAAAAAATTATATCCAGGGAATGGCAAAATCCTAATAGGCCTTCCAAGTTGACAAGGTCTCAGTTGTCCCTATATTCTTTTAACAGAAAAAAGAATGCCTTCTTGTCTACCCCTAAGGTCGACGCCGCTGCAGCATCTCTAGCAAGGAGTTCTGTGTTCCCGACAGAGGGAGACTGCTTCCCCAGGGATCCAACGGACAAGGCAATAGATTGCAACTTGCGGAGAAACTTCGATGAGATATCTGCAGTAATGAAGATGGCCACGGTCTCGTCATATTTCTCCAGGGCTTTGATGATCTGGGTCAAGAGAGTCTCTGAGCCGGGCATCTCAGACAAAATGATCAGGGTTTTGTCCACGCGTATTCAACTGGCATACGCCTTCATGGCAGACGCTTCGACCGACATGCTACGCTGGTCTGCGAAAGCGGCGGCTTCCAATGTAGCGGCTAGACGTCGCCTGTGGTTGAGATCTTGGAGAGGGGATAACACCGCAAAGAACGCGCTGGTGAGCGCCCCTTTTCAGGGTAGGAAGCTGTTCGGCGTCTGCCTGGATAAGGTGCTGAGTGATGCGGCGGACAAATCAAAGAAGCAGACCTTGCAAAGTGTGGGAATTCCCAAGCGGAGTTTTCGTCCCTACAACACATCCTACAACCAGTCAGGGAGCTCCAGACGGCCCTTTTTTCCCCAGAGAGGTAATCAACAACGCTACAAGCCGAGATGGCAGAAACCGCGGGGCAACGATAACAGGGGCAAGCAGCGTCAGGGAGCAGGAAGACCCAAGCAGGACGCCTGACTACTCACAGCCCTGCCCTCTAGATCAGCTCAGCCTAGGGGGCAGACTTCAGCTGTTTGCAGCAAAATGGGCTTCCAGCACAACGGATGTTTGGGTTCTCCAGACGATCCAAAGGGGCTACGTTATAGAGTTAACGCACTCCCCCCCGCGATACTTCTGCTCATCAGCCGTGCCCAGGGATCTGGTCAAGCAACAGGCAATGCGGGCAGAAATCTTCAGGCTCCAGTCCATCGGAGCGATAGAGGAGGTCCCTCTTCTCGAACGCGGGCAAGGTCTCTACTCCACCATTTTTCTAGTTCCAAAAAAGCTAGACGAATGGAGGGCCATCTTGGACCTAAAGAGATTGAATCGAGTCCTCAAAATCCAGAAGTTCCGGATGGAAACTCTACAATCTATCAGGACAGCGATCGTTCAGGACGAGTGGCTGACAGCGCTCGACCTGAAGGAGGCCTACCTTCATGTGCCGATCTACCACAATCACCGCCAGTGGCTTCGCTTCTGTTATGCAGGACAGCACTGGCAGTACAGAGCCCTACCCTTCGGCTTGGCAACCTCCCCGAGGACCTTCACGAAGGTGCTAGTAGCTCTCGTAGCGATTCTGAGGACGGAGGGGATAAAGATCCATCCCTACTTAGACGACATCCTGGTCAGGTCTCCATCCTGCGGTCAGGCACACAAAGACATTCAACACGTCATACAGTGTCTGCAGGACCACGGATTTGTCATCAATCGCAAGAAGAGTCATCTCACTCCAACTCAGACTCTGGAACACCTGGGGGTCATACTGGACACCAGACAGAGCAAGCTGTTCCTATCCGAACAGCGTCGCCTAAAGCTGTTGACCCTCATCCAACAAATCGTGGAGAAGCCCAAATCCAGGCTAAAATCGCTAGCAAGCCTTCTAGGAGCCATGACCTCCTGCCTGGGCATAGTTCAATGGGCGAGACTACATTCCAGACCCCTTCAGCGGTTCCTTCGTCCGTGGCAGGACGAGCTGACTCAAGGCCAGAACCCATCAATCCAGGTGACACCTCTTCTCAAGAGGTCGCTAGCGTGGTGGACTCATCAGGACAGATTCTTACCAGGAATGCCTCTCTCACTTCCGGAAAGCACGATCCTGACTACAGACGCAAGTCTAAGGGGCTGGGGCGCTCACACACAAGGACACTCAGCTCAGGGCAAGTGGCTACAATGGGAGAGGGGCCATCATATCAATTGGCTGGAGTTGAGGGCGATTTATCTGGCCTTGAAGGATCTGTCACCGTTCCTGAGGGGGAAGGACGTATTGATCTACACCGACAACACGGTCGCAAAAGCCTATATAAATCACCAGGGCGGATCGAGGTCCGAGACGCTCCACCAACTAGCCACCAGTATCATGCGGTGGGCGGAGAGCAACCTGAGTTCCATCAGGGCCCTTCATATCAGGGGGATCTCCAATACTCAGGCCGACTGGCTCAGTCGAGTTCAGATCGATCAAGGAGAATGGTCCCTTCATCAGTCATCCTTCAGGGAGATAACAGAACGGTTTGGGCTCCCATCCATAGACCTGTTCGCCTCAGCGGAGAACGCGAAGACAGAGAGGTTCATTTCTCGTCACCCGGACAGCAGAGCAATAGGCTTCGACGCGTTGAATTGTCCTTGGCCCCAGGAGCTCCTGTTTGCGTTTCCACCTCTGTCTCTTATCCAGAGAACACTTGCGAAGGTCCGGAAGGAACGGGCGAGGATGATACTAGTAGCTCCGTTCTGGCCCAGAAGGCCATGGTTCGCAGATCTTCAAGATCTCAGTCAGGACCTTCCACTCAGAATTTCCCCGAGACCGGACATGCTATCCCAGGGACCAGTCATGCACGACAACCCAGAGTCGCTCAGATTGACAGCCTGGAGCTTGAAAGGAGGGTCTTGAGGAGGCTAGGATACTCTTCTAAGGTTTTGGATACCTTACTTCAATCAAGGAAGCCTGCTACGAGGCGAATATATCAGAGCACTTGGGCTACGTTCGTTAAATGGTGTGAGACCAGGTCTCTGGATCCAGAGAAAGCCTCCATTAGCATAGTTTTAGAGTTCTTGCAAGGGGGGCTAGATAGGGGTCTAAGGCCTAGTACCTTACAGAGACAGTTAGCAGCCCTTAATAGCGTGCTGTCTACCCTCAGAGGTAAGGGGATTTCGGGTCACCCTCATGCAAGGCGCTTCCTTAGGGCCGCTAGGCTCCTATCTCCTCCCGTGGTACACAGGTTCCCTTCCTGGAACCTGAACCTTGTCCTGAGAGCTCTCACTAAGATCCCTTTTGAGCCAATTAGGGAGGTTTCAATGTATTACTTGTCCATCAAGGTAGCCTTTTTGGTGGGGATCACTTCTGCCAGGAGAGTTTCAGAACTAGAAGCCCTCTCCATAGAGCCTGCTCTCTGTTCCTTTAAGGACTCGTCAGTGACTCTTAGACTGGATCCGGCCTTCAGCCCTAAAGTGGATTCCAGGTTTCACAGGGAACAAGAGATCTATTTGCCCTCTTTTTGTCCGAACCCCTCTCACCCACTGGAACGTCAGTGGCACGCTCTGGACGTGAGAAGGGCTCTTAAGGTTTACATGGATAGAACAAAGACCTTTAGGCGATCTTCTGCCTTGTTCGTATCTTATAACCCCCAGAGAAAGGGTTTGAAAGCTTCCAAGTCTCTTATAGCTAAATGGATGACCCTAGCTATTTCTGAGGCCTACAAGGCGGAGGGAAAGATTCCCCCTTTGGGTCTTTTTGCTCATTCCCTGCGGGGCGCTGCTACATCGCAGGCCTTCAGGAACGCAGCCTCCTACGCATCTATTTGCAGGGCGGCAACTTGGGCTTCTGTCCATTCCTTTACCTCGCATTATAGAATTCCCCTTCAGGATTCAGCAGATGCAGCCTTTGGGAGACAGGTACTGCAGGCGGTGCTCTGAGACGTGCGCTGGCACGTCTGGAGATCACAGATACCTACCTTGACCTCCCTCGTTAAGTTAGTCTTCCCTCCCTTGTTTGGGGTTTAGCGTACTGCTTTGGTACGTCCCTACAGTCCAGACTGGACGGCCAGGAGGATCCCCCGGGAGAAAGGAAAATTGGGTACTTACCACTGAATTTTCCTTCTGCGGGGGATCCTCCTGGCCGGCCAGTCCCCACCCGGAGTGAGGTCAACTCTATGGTGGTACAAGGGGGGAACAACTCTTGTTCCCAGCCGTAAAGCAAGATTGGCAGCTTTATTCTTTTTTCAGTTGGTGCGGGTGGACCGAGTTAGTTCACTATTAGAATCAGTTACCTTGGTTACTAGGTTACGGGTAAGGTTAGCGTTTATGGGGTTTTTTAAAAAATCTCAAGTACAGCTATTACAATCTGGGGAGCAGAGGCTAGATCCCTCCTAGCAGGCTCCTCAAACGTCGATGTCTGCCTCCTACTGGTTCCCGGCGGGATCTACCCTACAGTCCAGACTGGCCGGCCAGGAGGATCCCCCGCAGAAGGAAAATTCAGTGGTAAGTACCCAATTTTCCTTTCTCTCTCCTGAAGTCTTTTTACCCTTTGCTTACAATACAAGAGATAGGAAACAGAAAAGGGGTAGGAAGGATAAACATCCTACTAAGTCCTACTCCTAAGCCTATCAGAGCTCTGGAGAAGTGGAGGGATCAGCTCCTCTTCCCTGTTTATCCCTAACTAATCATGGCAGCTCTCTCCTTAGTGGGCTTTCCTAATAGCCTTTTTTTGTCCTGGGTGGTTGGGAGAAAGAGAAGTATTATACAGTGGTTAAGTAGCAGCAGCAATAATAGATTGTTACTATTACAATGTTCACAGTTCCCCTTTTGAGTAATTAAGGCTAGTCCCTGGCCTCTTTTAAGTCTAGAATTTTTTTGGGTAAAATTATGTATTCAGATGCAAAATGGGAACCATTTTAAGGGTTATTCCTTTAAAACCACTTGCCCACGTTATACCGGCCAGCGATTCTCCTGGCAGGGAATCTCCCAGCTGGGAAACTTGCGCTGAGCTGCATACGTGGGTCAAGGAATTGCATGTGAATGCCAGGGCTGGATTTCGAGCCCTGACATTCAGAGGAAAAATAGCTGCTGGACGCTTTTAGCTCCGTGCCCACGTGCGCAGCTCAGCGTAAGTTTCCTGGCCGGGAGATTCCCCACCAGTAGAATTGCCGGCCGGTGTAATGTGGGCAAGGGCCGAAGTGTGGGCAACCTGGCATCAGCTATTATCAGGAATGTAAGAATGAACAAATGTCTATTCCAGGGTAAAACATTCAGTATCTGGCACCTGAATGACCTGCGTGATCTGAGCACGTGTATCTCATTGTTTTTGTTTGGTGATGTGCACAAGGAGCACTGGAAGACAGACCAGAGGATGGTTATAGGGCTACTCAATGCTAATTCGATGAAACCCAAGGAGGGCTCAGATGAGGTAAGAATGCTTTGGCTCTTGCTACTGAACTTTTCAAAACATTTTGCACAGCTGATCTTTTGATTTACAGCACCATCTGTTGCAAAGTGCAGGGAACTCGTTTACACCCTGTAATGCAGTCTGTGAAGAGTACCTTAAATCTACCATGAAGATCAGTCTCAGCAGTCCTGTGTTCTGTTCCCCCTGAACAATTGGAGTTTTTCTCTCTACCTCACGTGCCCTTTAACCAGATTATATACAAAGAGGTACTCAGTCCTTGATAGAAATCTTTTCCCCCCAAGCTTGAAGCTTGTAGTTTTTATCCAGCCTTTCTTCACAGGGTACCAGCAGATGTATGTAGCGTTAGATATGGGAAAGTCCATCCCATAGCTGGCATTATGTGGCTTGCAACCTGTTGTCCAGCGGTGCCAGATATAAGGTAGCTGTGTGTTGTGTGTGTAGGGGGAACCCACAGCAGCAACAAGTGTCCCCAGGAGTAGCAGAGGTAGAGAGGTGAAGCATGGTACAGTGAGGCTCTTTCAGGCTCTCAGAGGGCCCTGCTAGACCCCACTTCACCATGCCAAGCTGCTGCAAGGTGTAATAGCCACTACGTGTCATTTTCATTTGCTGACACATACAGGGAGCAGGCCCATAGTAGACAGGTGGCAGACAAAGACAGCAGATCATTTATAGATATAACAACCTGCTGCATGTTTGTCATCTGAAGGAGTGACAAGCATTACATCTGGGAGCACCCTTAGTGCTGTCATCTTTCCAGTGTTTCCTTAGGTGCATGATTTGTGGCAACATAGTGGCATTTGTGTCAACATAGTGACTTGCTATAATGGCAAAGTGTCTCCACTGAGTTTCCATTGCACTGATTTCCGGAAAGAGCCTTCAACACTTGGTGAGGTGTGCTTCAGACCTTTGGTATGTAGTGTGCCAGCATGAACCCGCAGACCAGCCTTTCTCTGTAATGATTTAGTAAAGTTCTGATGTCTGCAAATAAAACCGTGCTGGACTTGCATTAATGAAAAATGAAGTTCTCCGTTCATTTGTGGAAAGGATGCAGCATAGGTAGCAGTGCAGCCCATGCATACAAATGCACCTTGGTTCTGCTCAGTGGATGACCAGTAGTAATCAGGGCTGGATGAGTAATTTAGTTTCTCATTCAATCTTTGCCCTCTCTCTGGAGAATGGCAACTGCTATGTCATATGATGGGTGAATTTGTCCAGTGATTCCAGGCTTATTAGGGACAGAAACAATCTAGTCACTTCATACTCAGTGGCCGCACCTAGGCTGTGAAACTCCCTTCCAGCAGAGGCCCAGATGGCCCCGGACCTCTCCTCTTTCCGACAACTATGCAAGACCTGGCTGTTTCGCCAGGCTTTTGGTGAGGGAGATGGGTGAAAGGACAGAGGATGGAGGGATAGGATGGAAGGGGTTTTAAATGTATTTTCTTTAACTTCTCCATTGTATTGTTAATATTTGATTTTTATTATTGTATTTTACTTTTTGTATTGATTAGTTTTTATTGTTAGCCGCTTTGAGCCTCCTTGAGTGGGAGAGGTGGGATATAAAATTTTATATAAATAAATACAGCAAATCTGACAGTTGATCACTACCAGCCTTAATAGGGCAGGTACAATGGAAAGGGGCCGCATGTTATTTCCAGCCCTTGACTTCTCCAGCTTCTCTCTGCTTGAGTCTGTTTACTGAGCCTTGTTGATGGTGTTTCTTCTTAGGTGTGTTTGTCTGTTGATCACCCCCAGAAGATATTACTTTTGGGTGAAGCTATGGACATGGGAACCTGCAAAGCTAGGAAGAAGAATGGAGAACCCTGTACCCAGATGGTTAACCTGGTGTGTATGTCACTGTCTAAGCTACCATTTAATTGTTTTGCTTGAAAGGAAATTCTCACTGCTACCTTAGAGTAAATGCTTTAGTAGTTTAATGCTTTGTTCTCTTCCTGGATTTTAACTTCCAGGTAATGTGTGTACTGAGTGGGGAGACAGAAGAGGGCCGTATAATATCTAAGTAGAAGTTTTGTAATGAAATATTCTTCAGTCACTATATGCTCTTTAAACACTAGACAGCTCCAACATTACTGTGAGGGACCCTTGATATCTTGTTACCTGTTAGGATTTCTTGACTTTCTTCTTACATTTACAGAAGTAAATGTAGCCTTGCAAAATGTTACCAGGTGACTATTTCACATATTGATATTGCATGTCAGGGATGGAAAGTGTTGTGGGGAATGGAAGTTTTGAGTGTAGGGGATTTTGAGCAGTTCTCTCCCAACTTGCACCTCTCACAAGTCTGCACCGTTCAGGACACGTTATTCTTGCAACTGTTCATTGCTTCAGGGCTCCACTTGGCAACGGGCTCATGTTTTTACACGATCACAAACAAAATAAGTTGCTTCAACATAAAACCTTCCACTTTTTCCCCAGAATCCCCATTCCAGAGATCCCCCTCCAAGTGGGGTTACCACCTATGCAAATCTTTAAGGAATGCTTATGAAAAATACATGTTGCGGGGCCTGCATTGGTGCTTTAGGCATATCTGTCAAGAACGTTGAGATAGGATCTTGTGAGGTACCAACAGAGGTGTGGCAGGAGGCGAAACCACTGAGGTGCCAATGCAGGGCCTGCAACATGTATTTTTCATAAGTATTCCTTAAAAATTTGCATAGGAAATGCAAACTCTACCTCCAAGGCCCTTCACTAACCTGGAGGCACAGCTCCTTCACTCTGCTGCCACTGAATTTAAACAGGTCATTTGGGTGCCTATGGACCCAGTAATTATTTGTTTAAACAGACTATGGTAACTTCTGAGTTATAGGTTAGTAGTTACAATGTTTTAAATGTGCCTAGTGGTGTGACTATTTAGTGACCCCCTTGCTGTGTAGCCGCACATGTCTGCTTAGTTGCACACACCCCACTAGTGGTGCTAAGGCAGGTTGCGCACGACCCTCAGGCTTTGTGCAGTTAACATACTAGAATTACCTCAGGTGGAAAAGAGCCAGAAAGCTCTAGAGGTATATATATTTCCAGGCTGAGGAAGGGGGCGAGCAGACACATGGAGGGACTCTTGTTCTGTCTTGAACTGGGGAAAATCTATGTGGGATGGGGGAATCGTGTATACCACCCAGAGTGTGTCTCTCACTGGGGTGTCACACTGTTCTGAATTGGGTACAGTTCAGGTGGTGGGGGGTCTTACTGACATTCTCGCACAGCACACACCTACATCTACACATGCCCACTTCTACACCTACGTACTGTCAGGTAGAATTATATCCACATTCATATGCATGTATTCATGTATACACCTGCACACCGACCTTTAAGATTTACCTGAACTGGCTGTCGTTATTATCCAAACTGGGTACATGAACTGCACTGGGCAAAAGAGCCAAATTTTTATCATTCAATTGCTGTTTTGCTATTGTTTTTTTCTTGACAAAATAGTCTTGTAGTTATCTTTCCAATTCTTGGAGGGGTTCAATTCTTTGTGGGGGGGAGGGTCAACCTTGTGGGGATGCTGAGTTAGAGACAAATCGAGGCTTCCCCTCAAACCTGGATAAGGTTTTGAGACCTCCCCTCACCCCGTGACAAATCTGAGTTGTCAACTAATTAGCGTGCAACACACTCTCAGCTCTTTACTGGTGGTCAACTCCCCTGGCAGTCTCTCCCACAACAGACTGAGGGCTCTTTTTTTTGTTATGCTTTCTGTGGTTAGCTGTCTCCCCAGCCATAGCTGGCCACCTCCATTTGCTACAGCTGTGGAAGTTTGGCTTGGTGGTTCTTGAACGTTTTGAACTGCTCCCCTCTTCTGCTTCTCTGTGGTAGTCGAAGGCTCCCCATCACGTACGCACATACATACACCATGCATCCTCTCTTCCTTTCCCTCTTCCAACTCCTGTATTGCTTCACCTCACCCCTACCCTTGTTCTCTGACTCTTTCCCCTTGTCGCTCCATTATTATGGCGTTTCCCCCTGGCTCTGTCAGAGTGGCATTGAGAGTTTGTCAGCTGTGGTTCTTCTTGCACCCTTCTGCGCCCCCCCCCCCCCC
>QEPC01010671.1:2363444-2390900 GCA_003113815.1 Sphenodon punctatus
CCCCCCCCCCCCCCCCCCAGTTTGAAACCACCAGTTTAACTGACTAGGAGCAGGGGAGCTGACCTTATTAACCCTTGCTGCATCAGCTCACCCCGCTAGAGAGAGATTTTAGTTTTCATGGAAATTTGAGTTGGCAGTAGGATATCCTGACTAAAGGATCAGCTAATACAAGAATGAACAGATAGGAAAAATGAGGCAGAAGAGGTACATTTGGAATAGATATGGTAGTCAAAGTCAAGGGAGTAGGTATAGAAGAGGAAGAGAAATAGGCTCTTGAGAGATACCAACCAAGTGTGGCAGTAGGAGAAACCACTGAAGAAGGCAGAAGAGCCAATTTACAAGATTGAGGGAAAACTGAAATAATTTCCCTTGTGATTAATATTTAATGAAACCAAGATGAAAGGTGCCATTTACAGTATTGGTCTCTTCCTAATCAGCAGACTAGGGCAGTCATTTATTTTCCTTTGTATATTCCATTAGTCTTAATGATGAGACATTTTGCTTTAAAATTGCTTTGAAGCATCTCTGTTTTTTGGGTAGTTTTTATTTCCTCATGTTTGTGCTTTTAAGGAAATTATTTTCAGTTAACGAAAACAGACCATGAGTGCGTAGATCAGCAATAGGGGTAAGCCTTTACGTCCTTGAGACTTTCAGGACAGCCTTCTCTAAGGGAGAGTGTAAATCACTGGCACATGTGATCTACTTGTCTCATGCTAGCAACCATAATAGCTAGTTATCCGCCTTTTAGTCAGTCAGTGACAGGTGTCACAGGATGATGCTGTTGTAAATTTTGTTCTTGGCAGAAATGGTGTAATCTGATAACTAACTAGCCCTTGACAACAGGCCCATCTTTCATTTCTTTCCTCCAGAATGACTGTGAATATTGTCAGTATCACGTACAATCCCAGTATAAAAGACTCAGTGCAAAGCGGGCAGATTTGCAATCCTCGTTCTCAAGTGGTCGTGTTCCAAAAAAGACAGCTCGAAAAAACTCCAGCTTGAAGGAGAAGCTGTGTCAGGATGGGTTTTACTATGGAGGTGTCTCTTCAGCAGCCTACGCAGCATCCATGTAAGAGAAATGGCATTGTCTTATATCCTTATTATGTAGAGCTGAACCAGAGTTTACCGTGAACGATATCAACATTGTTCAGCTCAGCAGCCAGGCAAATAGCTGCTGTACAGTTTGCAGACTCTCCAGATTGTGATTTATTATGATGTCTGGTCTCACAGTAAAAACAGAGTCAGGACTTAAATGATAAGTTTCTGCAACGCATGACTAACCTTTGTGTGACGTAGTGATCTGGTAGGTGGCACTCTTTACCTTGGACTCTGGCCTAAAATTGTACCCCAGTATTGTGTCAGGGAGGCTGAGTAATTGTCGGTTTGAATGAGATGTAAAACTGAGAATACTTGGGGCCCTTAAAAAATCTGTTTAGGAGGGGAAAGATTGGAATCAAGGTCAATTCCTAACTCAGCCACAGATTTTCTATATGACCTTAGACAAGATGCTATCAGTGGGTGCTTGCCCATGTTACGGGCATGGGGAGAACTTACGTGAGGTAAAATCATGGCGAGAAAACTCACATGAAGCTTTGCTGGTGGGCACGGGGGGTAAAAACGTCATCAGTCAGTTCCCGCAGCAATTTCACAGATGACAGGGCTCAAAATTATTTATTATTATTATTATTATAAACATTTATATAGCGCCAGTCATGTACTTGGTGCTGTACAGAAACATAGAAATAGACGCGGTCCCTGCCTGTGGCTTACAATCTAAAAGACAAGGAAGGGGGAGACAGGGAGAGGGGAAAGTGGGAGAGACAGGGGAGAAGACAAACAACATTCAAGCGGATGCGAAGTTTCAAGTGCGCGTGCTTGACTTGGTTACAATCAGGTTGGTTGCAGCAGTCTGCAGAGGAGGGCGACAGTAAGTATACGAGGAACGACTAGCAGGCATTGGGAAAGGCGGCGAGGAAAAAGTGGGTCTTGAGGAGGGATTTAAAGGAGCGGAGGGAGGGGGCAAGGCGGATGTGGGTAGGGAGGGAGTTCCAGGCATGGGGGGCAGCGAGGGAGAAGGTTTGAAGGCGGTTAGGTGAGCAGGAGAAACGAGGGAGAGTGAGGGAGGGGACAGAGGAAGAGTGGAGAGCGCGTGCAGGAGTGCGTAGGGAGATTAGGTCCAAGAGGTAAGGGGGAGCTTGGTTGTGGAGTGTTTTGAATGTGAGAACCAGGAGTTTAAACAGGATCCAGGCCTGTCATCCATGAGTGAAATTGCCATGGGAATTGCCCTATGACGTTTTTACCCCCTGCACCCACCAGTGGAGCTTCACATGAGTTTCCCTGCCATGGTTTTGCCTCATGTAAGTTCTCCCGTAATGTGGGCAAGCACCCAGTGTCTTCCTTCTGTAAAGTGAAGGCTATATTCCCACCTTGCAAGGGTATTTACAAGAAGAGAAGGCATATTCAAAGCTATACAAAGGAGCTAGGTGCCTAAAATTGATTTTCAGTGTGTTCTATGTTTGATTGCCATGAATGTTTTAGAAAACCTTCAGAATCTATTAATGAATATAAGGAGTTCATACTATGGTGAGGAGGGCTCTATAAAATACCTAGATATGGGATGGGAAACTTTCAGCCTACGGGTCAAATCTGGCTTGCAGCTGGTTTATATGTAGTCCCTTTCTAGTTCCTGGATCTGGACCATGGATCCAGTTCCTACCCTCAAGCACTGAAAGAGTGGGCTCAGGGGAAGGGAGCAGAGATGAGGGCACACACTCAAAAACAGGGAATGGATCCATGGCATAAGATCCATGATGTGGATCCTCCCCATCCTAACCACATCCCTTAAGCACCCCTGCTCCCAGCTCCGATCTAGCTCACAGAGCTTGTACTGATTTTCAAGGTGGCCCACGGGCGAGAGAATGTTCCCTAACCCAACCTAGATAATGTTGGGTAACTATATTCTGATTGCAGTTTCATTGAAACACCATGGTTTCCGCTTTGTCTTTGTGTTGGTGTGTGTGGTTAGAGCCGGCTGCATTCCACCCTCAAGGAAATTATTGTCAATGGTGGGCGAAGCTCATCATCTATGTTATATATAGTTCACCTGGGTGGTGATTGTTTTTATACCAATTAAGGGAACCAGGATCTCACCCATGACAATCCAATCCCTACCCTCAAGCACTGAAAGAATACACTGAAAGAATGGTTTCGGGAAGGACGTAGAGATGAGGGCATGTACTGAAGGATAGGTGATAGATCCATGGTATAAAGCAAAGTCCATTCCAACCTCCACTGAAATCAGTGATGGCTCCTGTGAACTTGGAATTGGATCCGGCCCAATACTTGCAGATCACTTGGAGATCTTAATTGATGCACCTTGTGGATTCTTTTGAAAAAAAAAATATTAAAAATTCTGTGACTAGAATAAATTATACAAATTAACTAAATTATGTAAATTATTGACTATTTCAGTGCAAATGAGTTTACCAGTATGATATTCCACCTATTTTGAACTCCTCATATATGAAACCCACCAAATGCCATTATATATCTTTAGGTGGGGGGCTCTTACGTGGGGGGTTGGCATGGACTGTTCTGCTTAAGTAATTGTGGCAGGTCGCTCTGTGAGCCAGAATGTATGCTATAACTGTACAGTGCTGGTGCGTCACTGGCTAGTTTACAGTGCTCCCCACTTGGATTATAATTTTGTACTGCTAGAGATGATTACTGCAAGAATTTGTCCAAGTGCCCAATTCTGTTAAAACTGCTGCTAAAACATGGCCAACATGAGGCACTGCTCTTAATGCTTCAAAAATATACGTCTAGGCATTCATGGAAACAGTCTTTGATATTAAAAACAAGTGCTTCGGTGCAACAAGCATCGGTGTTAATGAAGCCTACTTTCTTAAGAAGGGATAAAGCTCAGTGGAGGTCAGTGGGAATTTTCTGCTTCTCTCCACCAGGCACACTTATTGTTACACAGGTTTGGGTCCCTACTTCCCTTTGGATGTACTGCCCCTCTATCAGATTTGGCTGAAACTGACCTGTGGGATCAAAGGTTATTAAGGGGACACGCACACACAGGTTGACCCAGTAAACCCATTTTCCGTAGGAAGCCAAATTGCAAACCTCATAATATCCCTGCTAAGATGAAGAGTACGAGGGAAGCACCTGCTCAGACTGAATGGTGATAGCTTCAATGTTCCTAGAATTGCTGCGCTTGACTTCTGTTCCTCACACTTGGCTGCTTCAAGTCATCAAACTGTGCTCACTTTCTTGTGATTTTTCTCCCTCTTTCTAGTGCTGCAGCTGCTGTTCCTAAGAAGAAGATTCAAACCACTCTGTCAAATCTGGTTGTAAAAGGAGCCGATGCAATTGTACAAGAAACAAGGCAGAAAATGGGTACCTTTTACCTTATTCCCCACCAAATGTTTGAAGGCCCGCTGTAATGTCTGTGGCATCCGTATAAGCTTGCTCAGACTCTCCGGGAATTTTGTTAATTACAAAGATGGCTAGTCTCAGTTTGCTTCTGCAGATGATATCAATTTTCCCTTTGCCCCCTCCAATCATAGTTGTAGGCAAAACGCTGCCCAGAGAACGTGCAGCTTAAAACTTCCCTACATCGTACAGACCATACACTGGCTAATCGCCTCACAATTTGCAATTCAGCAATAGAAAATTGCACTGGACCAAAACAAATCTGGGCTAGGAGCATTTGGGCCTGAGCTAGTGCCAAAACGTTGCAGCTAAACTGAGGGAGTAGTGACACTTTTAAGATCTCTTAATTAGAAATAACTCCACCCCCGCAAACCTGAAAGTCAGGAAAGTCCTGGCTCTGGTATTGCTGTGGTCTTGAGCAAGTCGCTTAGGCTGTTTTCACACAAGACACTCTCCACTCACTACCTGCCCACCTCCCACCCACTGTACATGTTGTACGACTGCACTGTTGCCCTATGGATGCCCTGTAACACGTATAGTGGGTGGGAAGTGGGTGGATAGTGAGTGGAGAGTGTCTTGTGTGAAAACTCCCTTAATCTCCATTTTATACCAGTTCTAAGGAAGTCGCCATAAGATCTGAGCATATCTCAATGGTGCAACGAGTAACAATAATTATCATCTATCACATGTAGTTTAATCTCTCATCCTCTCTTCAAGGGAAGAGTGTGCGTGCAGTGTAGAGCAGGGGTGGGGAACCCCTGGCCCGCAGGTCACTTCCAGCCCGCAGGGTGATTTTCTTTGGAAATGTAGTCCCAGCATACCAGATTCAGGGAATGGCTGGTCCCAGCATGCACGCGTACCCAGAGAGGAGCACACTAAGCGGGAACTCCAAACAGCCAGGCACGTAGGCAGGGGGTCCCCCCCCCACCCGTATGTGCGTGTGTATTTATTTATTTATTTCTAAAAGCTTATTACCCCGCCCCTCCTGCCACAGGCAGCTTGGGGCAGCTTACAACAATTAAAACACTTAAAATAAATCATAAAAAAGGGAGGAAACAGATAAGCACATCCCCCCACCCCACCCCTCTCCCCCGCCAAATGCCTGGCGGAACAGCCAGGTCTTGCAACTTCTCTGAAAGTGTAAATTTGAATGATTCAATGTGTGTGTGTGTGTTTGTTGAATGTGTCAGTGGGAGTTTGTCTCAGTGAGTGTTTGAATGTATGTGTGAGAGAGCTGAGTTTGAGAGAGTGTGTGTGTGTGAGAGAGAGAGAGAGAGAAGAGAGCGTGTGAGAGAATGAATGTGTTTCCCTAATGCACTAGTCTTAATTCATTCTAATTAATTCATTCTAATTGATTTTATAATTGCTTTTTAACGTGCACACCCCCGACATGTTCGGGGACTGACAATGCGGCCCCCAGACCTGAAAAGGTTCCCCACCCCTGGTGTAGAGTAATGAAGGGCAACTTGCCCTTCCACTGCCCACTTTGAAAATTATTACAAGTTCTGTGAGCCTGGATAGGAGTTGGGACGCTTGGGTGGTGTGCGCAGTATGGTGAAGGGAAGAAAGGGGAGCACCCAGATTCTGGATCTATGCCCTGGATCTGCCTTTTATCCTTGAGCGTATGCCCTCAGCTTTTCTTCTTTCCCCTGAGCTTACACTTTCAGTGCTTGAGGGGGAGGGACTGGATCCACAGTTCAGATCCAGGAATTGGAAAAGGGTCAAATAAAAAGCAGCCATGGGCTGGATTTAGTACAGGCCAAATATTCCCCACCTCTGATCTAGGGTTTGGGGTGATAGTTGTGGGCAGTTTTGGTGGAGATGGAAAATACCTGTGTCAGGTTTTTATACATTTGCTAAGAATCTGTATTTAATGAAGGCAAAGTTGAACATAGAAGTAAAGTTGCCTAATGCAATCTGAACCCCGGGGCTTAAGGCAGTCTTACTGATATCCTGGTCCTAGGCCATTAAGTGCCTCGACAAGATCTGCTGTCTTGAACTTGACTGCACCTTTTCTGGGAAATGACTAGATTGTGGAGAATTGGCTTGATATCATCCTAGTAGTTTTTATTTGGGAGGAGCTGTGCTTTTGCCTTCTGAAGTAGTTGGAGTTGCATCATGTTTCGTGGCTTCACACCCAGCTCAAGCTCATTACTGTTGGCCAAGGCTAAAAAACTAAGGCTAGGACAGTATCTTTCAGGATGAGATGGAGACGTCTTGCTAGCTGAAGGTGCTTGGATTCTTTACTTGCAGATGCTGCTTTGTGCTAACGTAGTGCCAGCAAGCAATCCAGGAACATTTCAGAGGCCACTTGCTCACAAAACAAAACTCGCATCATGCATCCTCCACATGATTGTAGGCAAGCTGTGTGGCTTTGTTATCCCACAGGACAAAAGCCGTGCACCATTTGCCTCGCAGAGTTTTTCCTTATGAGGCAAATTGTGCATTTTGTCTCATGAGAAAGCAGTCTAAGTTACAAAGCAAGTTAATTGTGGGTCTGTACCCTCAGTAAAAGGAGACAGCACAGTGACTGGAAATTCTTTCTATGGCCGACTTTTCTTGAGCAGGCTATCCTGGCTTGCTGGCATTCAGCTTCACCCAGCTGTTCTGTCTCCGTGTACTAGACCACTTTAGAGGTAAGATACAGTCCTAGAGCGTGAACAAAGGAGCTGTATATCATCAGCATCTTGCTGGCACTTGAGGCTATGTCGTTTTACCAGCTCTTCAGTTCTGCATGTCGGTGTTGAATAGGACAGGTGATCTGTGTGTTGTAGAGCAAGTGGTTATGGCGTCTGCTATTTCCAATTACTACCCTTCTTGCCACTGCTTCCTATCTGCAAATACAAAAACACTTACAGTACTAAGTATGAGTGTTGGAAACTAATTTGTAAAATGCTTTGAAAATCTAAAGCACTGGGAGTTACCTAGCAGTCGGCTAGCTGTAGTTATCTTGCATCCAAGCAGGATATTGTATTAGATGACGCTCAACGTCCTTTCAAACTCTGAGTCAGTGGGTAAAAGCAGACATGACATGGGCCCGTTATGGCCTGTCTGGGCCTGGGATTCAGCCGCACGTCTGTTCCCGCCACGGGTGACCCAGGCCGGATAGGCGGCTGACCCAGAATGCGTCTCCTGGAAGATCCCGGGCGCACATTTCAGGCCAAGGGGTGACAGGCCACATTGGGCCAATGTATCATTGGCCACGTGGCTGTCCGTCATGGCAGGGCACTAGGACCAGGGGATGGCTCAGCAGCCACCCAGGTTGCAGGCAAGTTGGTTAAGTGCCACCTGCTGACCTGGAGAGTGGTAGCCACTGTTACCTACCCTGGGCCAGGGAGCCGCCATGCCACCTGTACATCCGTTTTCACTCTATGACTGTGATAGAAATATATGTTGCAGTAAGTATGACGTTTTCATGTTGGAACTTTGTTTTCCTTCCCAGTTTTGAGTTACCTGGATTTTTGTTTATTGTGCTCGATTCAGGTATGTCCAAGAGGCCCTTACCATGTTCTGATGAATTTAAAGAATTGTTGTCTCTGCCAACGTTTGGAGCACGAAACCTCCAAAAGCATCTATCCAAAGCAGGTGCCCCAGGTATGTCCATGTACCCCATAGAGACAAAATAGTACAGTGATTATCTTTTATTTCTGACCTCTCTGTCCTTGTCTTAAAAAGAAACCTGTACAACACTTTTAAAAGGTGAGCCCAGGAACTAAAATGCAGAGCTCTGCTAGATGCAAAGAACAATAGACTCATTTAAGACATGGGTATCACAAGCCATTATAGAAATGTGTATGTCTAATGACTGTGTACAGCTATAGGAAGCTTTAAGTTTACTTTTTATCAGCAGCTCTTACTCTTCCCACTTTGTTGTATTCCACCCTTTTGAATGCAGACCTCCTACCTGGGGCTCATTCCCACCTCCCGTGCCCTCCCTTTGCCATTGTTTCCAATCACTGTATATGCCTCACTGCTTCAATTGAGTCTCCAGTTTTAATTCCTGACTTGCCTGACGAAGGACACTGTGAGATCCAAAAGCTTGCATACTTCCACCAACTGGAGTTGGTCCAGTAAAAGATATCACTACAACTTTGTCGCTATTGCCTATATTTGGGACCAGCATGGCAACCTTACTTTCTACATGTATTCATTTCTGAAAACATTAAACTCTTTCCGTGCCTCAACATCTGTATTTTTGTTTCAGCTGCTGAAGAGAAGCAAGGCCCTGCTTTCCAGTCTATCTCTGCTTCCGCGCTGATTAAACAACAGAAGCAGCAAATACTAGAAGCCAGGAAAAAAAGATCTGAAGAGATACAGAGGCGGTAAGATAGTCCGTTTCCTGATGCATTTATACGGACACTATATTAGTTCAGACCCTAAACTGAGGTTTTTCTGTACTTAAAAAAAGAAACGAACCATGTGATCTGAAGTATCATGGCACTCATTTTAGTGTAAATCCAAGCACAACAGCCTTGCGCTTCAGAACCAGAGAGAGCAATAGGGAGAGAAGCTTTAGAGCAGGGGGTGGAGGTCCCTGACCCACAGGTCAAATCCAGCCTGTGGCTTTTATCTTCTTCCTAATTGACTCCTTTTTGAGACAGATGCAACAGTTTGTAAGAGGATTCTGTTGGTGAGTGTTTGCAGGCTTTTGAGCTACACACAACTCTTTCTTCCAGCAGGTATGAAGGAGGTTAGAGTTGAGCCTCAGCTATGCAAAAAGGCTTGGTTTGATAAAGTGAATAAGGTTCTCTCTCTAGTCCCCGGGAACAACACAGCAAGCACACTCTAAGCAATAATAAATAACAATAAAGATGCTATTTTGAGCAAATTTTTATATTTTGACTTATAGTCTACAGACTGGATGATAGCTGTGGTGTTCCCAAATGTGAGAGATGATGACAGATGATATCTTTTATTGGACCAACTTCTGTTTGGTGACAGTATGCAAGCTTTTGGGCCTCACGGGGTCCTCCCAGTCACTGCTCTAAATAAGGAGGGATGCAGAACCTTTTCCATCCCACAGGCCATTTTGAGAAAATGTAGAACAGGTATATTCGTTTATTTCATTTGCTCAATCAATAGTCCTTACTTTTTACAATACGTACCTGTGTGGCCTGAATGCTTGCGGACCGTCACCCAGCAGAAGTTGACCCAATAAGAGAACTGAACTACTTTGTCTCCATGTCTTCTATTTTGATTTATTCCTCTAAATTCTGTGATCTTTCAAACTTTTCTATTTTATGAGATGACCTGTGACTATACTTCCATGGTTTTTGTCTTTGTTTAAGGTTTCTGCAAAATACAAGCAATGCACACAGCCCAACTCTACCATCCTCCTCAAGGCAATCTACACAGCAGTCTCCAACTCCAGGGGCTGAGTTTCCCAAAATTGCAAGAATGTCAACCCCTCAAGCACCCAGACTGGGCACAGGCTACTCGGAAGGAGATGACATTCTCTTCTTTGATGTTTCTCCACCTCCAGTACCTAAACTGAACAGATTAGCAGATGCTAAAAAGGTAATAGCACCTTAGAAATGCTAGCTGTTGAGCTCCTGATATTACAGCATGCAGCCAGATGCTGTTGTATCATCTGGGAAGCTCATAATTCCAAATGCTGGTTAGCATCTAACATACACGTTACTGATTCTTCTCTGGTAAGCAGACAGGCCAGTAGCGTGTCTATTAAAGAAAATCTTGACTGAACAGTTTTGCCTGTCTGGGACGACAATGAGATTAAGTGGCCTATGTGAAATGCAGCAATCTCTTGTGTAGGTTCCAAGGCATGTGTTGCATCACAGCAACAATCACCACAATCTGCACCTTAGTTGGCAGAGTTGACAGATGCCAAGTATGGAGTCGGCCTGAACTAGATACTTTTGCTGACTTTTAGAACCCTGTTCTGGCCCCTTCCGGATGAGGGCTGAGCCACAAGTGGTGTAATTCTTTATTTACATTTCTATTCTGCCCTTCCCCTATGGCTCAGAATGGATTACAACATAAAAAACTATATAACAATAGAAAACCAGAAAATTATATAAAAATCTCCTAAAAGCAAGCCCCAGTACCTGTCCCTTCCTGCCAAATGCTTGGCCAAGAAGAAAAGTCTTACGTTGTCTCTGGAAAACAGTCAGGCTCCGTCTGGCTTTGATGAACTTCTAGGAGAAAGCAGTTCAACAATAGTGCGGCAGTAACTGAGAACACCTCTCTGCCATTGCTGTATGAACCTGATGGTAGGGGGGCTGGAGGGGGGAGGTGTGGTACCCAGCTGGCTGCAGGAATCGCAATGGACCATAGGGGAGGCAGTCTTTCAGATAATAGCAGCCTTCACCACCAGTGTTCATTCTGTTGCCTATTTTGTGGGTATCTAACGGTCTTGAGATAAACACCAAGACGACCAAAATCATGGTCTTGGGGAAAAGAAGGTTGCCTCCTGTTTGGAGGCTTGAGATGGGTGAGCTTAGTTTGGTCCCCTCTTTTAGCTACTTGGGCGTCATCTTTAGTAAGAGCGGCTCTTGGAATCCTCACTTACAGTCCAGGATTCATAAGGCAACCAGGGACACGAGGGCATTGATGAAGGTAAATGGCCTCTCTAAGGGGGTTTCCCTGTCCATGCGGCTAAGGGTATTTAGAGCTAAAGTTCCCCCTGCCCTTTTGTTTGGCCTGGAGTTAGTCCCTTTTCCTAACATCTTGTCCCTAGAAAGGGTGCCGAATTTTTTCCTCCGGAGATTATTGGGAGTTGGCCCTAGTATTCCAGGGGCAGTTTTACGGTTGGAAACCGTTCCCCCTCAATAAAGGTGTTGCATAGGAAGGCTTTTCTTAATTATTGGCTACGACCTTTAGCCCAGTATGAGTCGGACTTCCCGTTGCAATCCTTTAGAGAGAAATTACTTCATGAGGGGGTCCGTGCGTATCCCTGGCTTCTTTATTTGGGGCGGACAATCCGTGAATTGGGTTTCTCCTTCAGTTATTTTCGTGGGAGAACCCTTTTGGTTATCAGGACAGAGATTTTCACCCGAATTCAGGATATGGACTACCAGGAAGATATGGCGGTGTTGGCTTCTTGGAAAGTCGCGCCTACATTGAAGTTCCTTAAAATCGTTTCTCAGTTTGAGCCATACCTGGATCTTTTGGAGAGCCCTCGTCTTTGTAGGCAGTATACACTTCTCCGCTTTCAGCAGGTTCAAACTGCCTTGGTAGAGGGCAGACACAAGTGCTCCCCTCGTGTGCTAAGAGTTTGTTCGTGTTTGTTGGGGGAAATTGATTCTGTTGAACATTTCCTGCTCCGTTGCCCCTATTATACTAGTCTGAGGGAGGTTTGGATTGCTCCCTTTTTGGTGGATCATTTCCCCCCCTTTAGTGATGACTGTTATCTGTCTCTTCTTTCCCTGACCGGAAGGGATGCCATGGGGGCGCTTGCAGCTTATACCCTCCTGGCATCTAAAAAGCGTCTCCTGATTAAGGAACATATTCAGGAGGGGAATCCCTGTAGGGGGTCATGCTTATTTCTGGGGTTTTTGCTGTTTCTTTTTCCGCTCGTTCTCTCCTCCTTCTTTGGGTTCTAATAATTTGGAGTGCTCAATATTTTAGGGGGGGGGGTATCTCAGGGTTATGTATTTCATTTGTTTTATTTGTTATTTGTTTTATGTTTTGTCTTATGTTATTTTGTAATTGTCTCGTTGTTGATGTTGGGTCAGAGCGGATGCTAGTACCCTAATAAACTTGAATTTGACTTGAACTAGTTTGTGACTGGAAAAGGCTTTGCTCTTCATGGCTGTCAATCTGGCATCTCTCACTGGTGTTAAATTCACCTTAGAGGTGTACCTTAGAGGTGCACACCTGTTGCACTTTGCCCTTTTTTATAACGGTGGGGTGTCATTCATCTTCAGCAAGGCCTTGTATTTAATGAGATTACTTAGTGCTGTGCTTTTAGGTCAACACACAACAGGATTAAAAATGCAAAAAATGTCAAACTTATTTCAGCTTGTGGGCTGTAATAGGTTTGTCAGACATATTTATACCTGGGACCAAAACCTCCAGCAGAGAGTTCATATCATGCTCTTTATATAATTAAATTCTTACCCTTGCCTAGATTTTGGAAGAAATCCAAAAACCAAATCATATATCAAGAGTTATGCTACTTCTGTTTACTAAAACATTTCTTTTCAGAAATATTTTGACTTTAAGCTCATCATATTATCATAAAATAGGCCACTCTGTTACATAAGCCTTTGTGTGGCTGGGTCATTTGCTTTTACTCTCTGTATGTTGTTGCAATCATTGGCTCATTAGGGTGTACCTCATACATTTAGTAGTAAAGCAGATGTATGGTACACTGGATTTTTCCATCATTCAAATGGGCAAAAGTGAATTCTCCTGGATCAGCAGCTGCATGGTCTCATGAGCTTCGAGCAGCCTAGCTCCCAGCCAACAGAGACTAGAGTATGTCTTTCCTTTTGTGGGCAATTTAATTTCTTGTCTTTCAAAGGAAATTTGGTCCTTATAAGTGAGATGGAAGAGAGGAGTATAACATTTTAATGTGCAGTGTTGTCTGCTTCCTTTTGGCCACCTTTAAGATTGATTTATATAAAATTCTCAACTGAAGTTTCTTTACCTCTTTCAAAACAAAGAAACTGGCTTTGGTCTGGATCTCCCCTCCCTCCCCCTTCTTATTTAATATTCTGTAATGTCTTAAGTTCAATATAAGCCTAACAAAATATGGGCAAGAATTATCAACCATCTTTCTTTAAGACCCCTGTGTATCCCAGGGGGGTGGGCTATGGGGAGGGTGTTCTCGGTGGCCATACCTAGGCTGTGGAACTCCCTCCGAGCAGAGGCCCGGGTGGCGCTGTACCTCTCCTCCTTTCGACGACAATGCAAGACCTGGCTGTTCCACCAGGCTTTTGGTGAGGGTGAAGGGTGGTAGGGTTTTTGTATTTTTTTCAGTGACGTCCCCCATGTGGATTATATTGTTTTACTTATTGTATTTATTATTGTACTTTTATATTTTTTAATATTTATTTTATGACTTGTTAGCTGCGTCAAGCTGCTTTAGCAAGAGCGGTGGGGTATAAATTATGTAAAATAAATAAATACATTTTACAAGTGAGGAAACTGCGGCAGGAGTTGGGTAGTTTGACAAAGGCTACAGAGCCAAGTGGCAAAATGGTTAGTAGAACCTGGTAGGGATGTTTGTGTTTTGCGGCCATGCTGTCTCATTGATGTTGTTGCTTCTTCTAGTTAATAGATTTTCCCTTATTGCCATGGAAGTAGGGAGACTCTGATCTTGGATGCTTCTCTTAAACATTAACATTTCTTTTTCATTTTCTAGTTGGCAGCTATAAACAAGCTGCGAACAAAGGGTCAACTCCTCGCTAAAACCGACCCAAACGGTGTTAAACGGAAACGATCTGATCTTGATGCTCTGAAGATAACTGAGAGAGTTGAGAAAAATTCCCCTCCATTGGAAGGTTTGTAAGCCCAGAACTGAATTAAATTCTGCTGGTAGGGGTTCCTCTATTTAGATTGTGTCTGACTTTCCATTTTAAAGGGTTATTGAAGAAACCATTGATTTCCAAGTACAAGATCTGACTCTGATCTAACTTTGTTCCTCTACTTCCACCCATCCACAGTTCCAAATCTCTCTCGGCACTGCTTTCCTCCGCGGTGTTCTAAGATGCGATGTTTTTCTTCTGCCCTTGCTGATAAACCCTTATCTCACACCCAATCTTGATATTACTGTAACCTTCTCACTGGTGTCCATAATGGTGGTGGTGGGTTTTTTCCCCAATATGCAGCTGCTGTGCTGGCCACGTCTGCCTTCACTGTATCAAGTTCTGGGTTCTTGTAATTGTTCTCAAGCCACTGCATATCTGTCTTTTCCTACTGATTTCCCTTTTCTCACATGGCGCTCTTCCAACAGTGCCAACCTCTGCACTCCGTCTGCACTCAGCCATTTCTGCTCCTCCTTTCTGTACTGCTCCCTGTACCTACCCTTCCTGAGTTCGCCTGCAAGCCAGTTGCCTTCTCATTCAGACCATCTTATTCTGTCTTATCTGAATTGAATCTCTTCTTTCTACATCAGGGTTCCTAAACCTTTTGCCCAAGATACCCTATTTTGAGACTTGCATATAATCTCATGACCCCTGACAGCAACAAAGTCATGTATGTAACAAATCCAGTGCTCCATGCATGTAGCAAATATCAATCCAGGATTATTATGACCCCTGTCTGCAGATGATGTGATCCCATTTGTGGGTCTGACCTACAAAGTTGGATACAATTCTGATCAACCTAAATGAGTTGAAAGGAAGACCAGAAAGGAAAGAGAGGAGGACTCGGAAGGAGGGGAACCCAATGTCTGAATTAACATTAAAAGTCACAAGCCAACCAAAAACACAACTCAACTGTAAAGAGAGACCTTGGGTGGCTATAGTTCCCCTGCTCGCTTTACTTGCATGCTATATTCTTTTTCCCACTTACATCTGTTGTAATTTTTCATGACTGAGCTATCTCCCTCTATGCTTGAATCATACTACTGTTAGCATTGCTACATTCTCCCAGGAGATCCTCCTGGATGGCCAGTAAAAACTTTAGGGGTTAGATCCCCACCACTGACAGTAGGAGGCAGACTTCCTGATTTTTTTCCTGAAGCATGCTCAGTGGGGATGTAGCCCCTCATCTCCAGTTGTTTATCTGCCTCCACACAGTTAGGATGCAGGCTAGCTGCCTCCTCGCAAAAGAACTATAGGCAGCCCTGAAAACTTGGAAAAAAGCCTCCAGGTACCAGGGAGGGAGGAATTTTCTCCCTGTTCATCCTCTTCCTAGGAAGAGATAGGAGGGTGCAACCTGGGTGCCCCCTTCCCCACCCCAGAGGGGTTCTAACTATTGGTCCCATGGGCTCTCTCCCCCGCTAGGACCCGAAAGGGCCGAAAAGGAGACCTATCGACAGTGGAGCTGTCATCCAACGGAGCGGAGTCTCCAGGCAAGGCCCCGGCCCTAACCCCCAGCACACCGCGCGGGGGTCCTGCGGCGCAATGGGTTCCTCTCCCTGTCCCCAGGAGGGTTCGACACCTTCCCGCCCGACAAGTTCCTGGCGGAGGAAACCAAGCCTGCTATTGGTTTCCGCAGCCCGGCACGCAGCAGCAGATGAGACCCCGGCTTGCTCCCCACCCCACCCCAGGCCACCCAGAACAGCGGCGGCGGGGTAAACCAAAACTGAAAGGAGGAGCAGCAGCCAGCAAAATGGCTACCAGCAGGAGGATGGCGGCGGTGGCAGCACACATGGGTGCAGCAACAATCCAGCTGCCCACACCAACAGTAAGCCCCCCACGTGCCCCATCCCCGGCCCCAAATCCTCACATGGGGGTCCTAAGGAGAGCTTAATGGAATAAAGCTTGACAAGCGCAAAAGATCTGTTAACCCCAAGAAAGCCTGCCCCTACAAGGGCTGCTCCAAGGGCACTGGCAAAGGGAAGCTCCCCCTGCCCAAAAAAGCTATGCAAGGCTCCTAGACCCCTGGACTCCCCCTCCTAATCAGGGGAAGCCCCTGAGGAGGTGAAGTCCCCCCGTTCCTCCGAAGAGGAAGAGGCTGCAGCTAGGGGAAGGAAAAAAGGGAAAAAATACTCCCCCCAGAACAGCCAGTTAAGGGGAAGATGAAGCGTCTCAGAGCCCCATGCCTCAGAGAATCACGAACCCTCTGAGGAAGAGAGCAGTCACTCCTCCCTTGTGTAGGGGGAGATAGAAGAGCCAGGGATTGAAGCTTCCTCTGACCCGGATAGGCCCAGCAAATACAGAGACCAGATCCTCACCTCAGGGAGAAAAAAGCACGACTCCCCAGCCTCCTCCGAAGAGAGAATATATTCCACGAACTAGAGCCAGAGACGGGGAATGCTTCTAGATAAGGCTCGCAGGATGAATAAAACACAGGAGTCCATCTACTCGCTCACTAAGAACAAGGAGGCCCTCCTCACCAGTCCTAAAGTGGATGTCACAGCAGCATCCCTTGCTAGAAACTCTGTTTCCCCACAGAGGGCGAGGGCTACCCCAGGGACCCTACTGACAAGGGAACAGAGAGTATCCTGGGGAGGAATTTTGAGGAAATAGCCTCAATCATAAAGATGGCCACCATCACCTCATATTTTACAAGGGACCTTATGACTTCGATAAAACGAGCCAGGGATCCTCAGGTCTCTGTGAAAATGACAAGGATCCTATCCATATGCCTTTATAGCAGACTCTTCCACGGATATCCTCTGTTGGCTATCACAGGCGGCTACGTCCAATGTAACAGCCCGCTACTGCCTTTGGCTCAAGTCTTGGAAAGGGGACTCCACAGCCAAAAATGCCCTAGTGTGGGGACCTTTCCAAGGGACCAAACTCTTTGGGATCTGCCTGGACAGGGTCCCCGTAGATGCTGCAGATAAATCCAAAAGGCAAACTTTACAAAGCTTCGGAATTTCAAAAAACCTTTTCATCCCTTCAGTGCAGCATTCTCGCCAGCAGGTGGAACCAGACGACCTTTCTATCCACATAGAGGAAACCAGCAAAAATACAAGCCCAGATGGAACAAGCAGAAGGGATCATGGAATGCAGCCCAGCACTCGTCGGGCTCTGGACACCCCAAAGCAGACATATGACTATAGGACCTGCCCCCATCAGGACCCTGCAATCCTAGGAGGCAGGCTACAATTCTCCACAGGGAGATGACTGAACTCCACAGCAGATGCATGGGTCCTCTGAACCATTCAGAGGGGATATGCTATTGAGTTTTCCCTATTCCCTCGAAACTCCTACAAGGGATCTGGACTCTACTCCATCCTGTTCCTCATCCCCAAAAAGTCGGATGAATGGCAAGCAATCCTCAATCTCAAAATTCTCAAAGTATGAAAGTTCAAGATGGAAACCCTTCAGTCGATCCTCATAGCAATCACCCACGGTGAGTGGTTGACCTCCCTCACCCTCAAAGCAGCATACCTTCAGGCAAAGACTCAGATTCACGTATGCCCAACAACACTGGCAATACACAGCCCTACCCTTCGGCCTCACCACCTCACCCAGGACATTCACGAAGGTCCTGATCCCTCTCATCGCGAATCTACGAAGGCATCAGGATCCATTCATAACTCAATGACATCCTCATACAATCGCCCTCCTATGAGCATGTGGGACAGTCTACTCATGACTGGGAAAGAGGAGAGTCTGCTCTGAAATAGAGAAGAGGACACCGCTCTGGAGAGGCCTATCAGTTCCTGAAGGAAGGAGACCTGAACCTTGAGGGGAAGAACCTGGGATGAGAGATTCAAACTAATGATGTGGTGGAGCTGGGAGGCATGGCTAGGCGCACTGACTGCAGACCCGGAACAAAGGCGTTAGGAGAGCCTGCCAACAGCTGAGAGGGCAGAGTCACCAGCACGGAGGTGGAACAGGGCTACATTAAACCGAAGCCGCCAGAGGCGGTGCCGAGGCCGCACGCCTAAGGGCTGCATGCACAAGGTCGCGCCCTTGTGCGCATGGCCTTAGGCGCTGGCGGGAGCCTAGGGGGCTACGGCAGTGGTTTGCCCCTCTGTTGCTCTTGCAGGAGGTTCATTTGTTTTTCTTTGTCCTTGCTCCTGAGTATGACAACCCATGGTCGTAGAGGTGACACGGGGGACATAGTTGGGACCCCCCTCTGAAACAGAGGAAGTTGGACATTTTTTTTCGCAGAGTGGACTCCTGGGCGACCCTGTCAGAGGCCTGCTCCCATCGACCTGCTGATATACCTCTCTCCAATAGGTTTGCGCCACTAACTATTGATACTCCTGAGGACTGGGAGGGGGGAGAGGGCCAACTGTCGATGGTTGGGGAGAGCTCTCGCAAACAGCGGTTGACTATGCGTGATGGGCCCAGTCCGCCAGCAAGTATTCCAGGTTGTCCGGCATCTATACCAATCCTGGGTTCAGTCTCCCTAGGTGTAGGTCAGGAGGAGGTAAATAAGTCTACCTGGGCTCGTACTCTGGCCAAGCAGACGCTGCTAATAGGGAAAACCCTGCATCACATATTTGCACAATTATGTATTTTAACTCATATTGTGGAAGATAATAACAAGGGAATAAATGCGGGATTGATGCAGGCCGCTAATCGGCCCCTGTTGGGGGATGATGCCTATGCTTGTCAGAATTCCCTGGGGGCTAGTAATATACACCGTGAGACAGTAACAAACCCCCCAGTTGGTGAGGGACTTGGTAACTTTAGTTATTGCAACACGGCCCTGGGGATCTCGGTCTATCCACTCCCCTCAGATCTCATGCCTCAATGGTCCACCCCCTATATGGTGGCACGTCATGTGCGGTCTCTTCTTGGCATTCCATGTCATCCGAGAGAGATTAGGGAGATCAGGATCTTGAAAAGTGATCAGTTTATGTTTAAATCAGTAATCTCTTTTTGGAGAAGCTAGTTGGTAGAAAGTTTTATTAGGGCTAGCCAGGTATTGGCAAATAAGGGGGTTCGGGTTGCAAAAAATGTTGTCCATAATAAGTTGCAGCAAATTTGTGCTGATAAAGTGAAAGTGAAGGAGAATGTGGGGTCTTCCTAGCGTGCTTTTCAAGGGGTGGAAATGGATGTTCTGGGTACTGCTCCAAAGGCTTTGGGATCACAACAGAAGTCCCTCCTCCCAAGTCCCAGTACTAAGGATATAGATGGGAGTAGGCTAGAGAGGGGGGGAAATGATATTCTGTTGGATATGAAAGTGGAGTTGGGGGCCCAAGCAGTTAAATTGGCACATAGTGCCTTAACCAAGGGCAACTTTTAGTCATCGGAGACCTTGAGTGCTGGAGGTAAGGAGGCATTAGGGAAAAAGGTAGCCCCTGGGGGACTGGTCAAGAGGGCTACGGAGAAAGAAAATAGTATTAAGAGTAGTGCCTTGAGCGTCCCCCCAAAGAGTTGCCCATTGGAAGTAGGGGTTAAAATTATGCAACCTATGGTGGAGTGCTCTGGGTTTTTTTTAAGTGTGTTGATGAGGAACAGGAGCCTGGTCAGGTTTATATAGCCAACCCTGGCACTAGCTGCCTAGAAAGGACTTCCAGTAATTGGAAGGGTTATTGTGTTTTGGAGGACTAGGAATTGGGCGTGGTCGAGCCTGTGGATGTCCCCCAAATGCGGAGATCAATTGCAGTTCCTGGTGGGATTTTAGATGCCGAGCTACGGGGCTGTGGTGGGGAAGGGGTGAAGGTGCAGCCTGAGGGATTTGGTGCTGAGTTGGAATTAGTGCCTGACCCCGGGGAGGTTATATCCCCCCACTGTAGGGAGCAGCAGGCTTTAGGGGCTCCAGTAGCTGAGGACACTGGTGGTGCCTCAGGTATTATGGTGGGGGGCTCTGTGGCAGTTGGGTTTTCACACCACCACCCCCAGGGCTTAGATATTAGTAGTAATTCAGAGGGTGCGGTCAAGTCAAAGCTGGACTGACTCCTGGCAGCGAAGAAGTACGGGCATTTAAATATTGTTTCATGGAATGCAGCTGGCTGGATGTCTAGGCTGCAGGATCTAGGCTGCATTTTTGAGGGAATTTGACATCTTGTTAATTCAGGAAACACGGCTATTGGAGGAGCCTATTTTGCAGGGTTATCAGGGATATGGCAGGCGGCAAGTAAGGCTTCTTCTATGGGTAGACCTAGCGGTGGGTTGGTGTGTCTAGTAAGTATGGCCCTGAAGGCAGAGGTGGTCCCTCTTCCGCAGCCAACAACCCATGCTTGTGGGTGCCTTTTAAAGTTCTCTGAACTATCATTGCTGCTGGTTGTAGTTTATATTCCCCCGTCTAATGCAGGAGGATATTTGAGTGGAGGTGACTACTTTCCTCGAGAAGTCCCAGAGGGCGCATCCTGATGTTAGTCTCTTTCTGGCTGGTGATTTCAATGTGCGGATTGGAGCTCGGGTTCAGGATTTAGGTAAGCATGGGTTTACCTGGCAAGAGGAGGATCCTTCGCCTCTTTGTGTACGATGCTCCAAAGATTTGGGGATAAATGGGAATGGCGCTCTCTTTTCCAAATTGCTATCCAAGTTAGATTTACACGTTTTGAATGGGCAGTGGTGGAATGACTGCCCGGGAGAATTTACTTATATCTCAAAGAGGGGCAGTAGTGTTATTGATTATATATCTGTTTCTGCTAGTATTATTCCCCTAGTGCAGGATTTTTCGGTGGGTTCTTGGACAACTAGTGACCACATTCCCTTGATCCTCGCTGTAAATTTTGAGGGGGGTAAATCTGTCAAGGGATGTAGCAGTGGACTTGAACTATGGTTTAGTTAGTAGGAAATGGGACGACGCTTTGGACCTTACTCTTGTGGCCGCCCTTCAGTCTGATGATGGGAGGCAGCTTAGAACGGACTTGCTTGAGGCCCCTTCTCCCGATGCTATACTTCATTCTTACCAGAAATTGGTGGAATGGCTCCGTCCCTTGCTTACTAGTAATGACTCCGATAGGGTTCGGCCTGGGAGGGAGCAGCCTTGATGCCTACGTGGTTTGATAAGGAGTGTCGGAATGCTAGATCTTTGCTTCATCAGTTATATTGGCGTTTTAGAGTCTTAAACTCAAACATTCTAAGGGAGGAACTGGTCAACAAAAGGGGGGGTTATAGAAATCTCCTTAAGTTTAAGAGAGAGATGTATTATAGACAGGCTTGGAGGGAACTCGATGAAGCCTCCAAGGATCTTAATACCCAAAAGTTCTGGAAACTGGTGAGGGGAATTGGTAATTTTGAGCGTTCCCAGGTTTCAGCCGAAGCGTGGGAGGGGCATTTCGCCTCATTATACAATTCCCCGTCCGCTGTAGGGACTTGTCTGAATTTGTTGCCCATGTCCCGGGATTGGCAGCCGGTTACATTGGAGGATATCGGGGATCTGATCTCTCTGAAACTGGAAGGCCCCCAGAGGGGATTTCCTTCCAGCTGAATTTATTAAGAACAATGTGGAGTGGTGGGTTCTGATGCTCGCAGCCATGTTTACTGGAATAAACACTTCTGGGAATCTACCAGAGGATTGGGGAGAGACAATCGTAGTCCCTATCTTGAAGAGGGGTGCTAGTGATGATCCTAGGAACTTCAGACCTATTAGTTTGCTTAGCATAATAGATAAACTGTATGCAAAGTTACTTCTTTGTAAATTGAAAGGTTGGCTGAAGGCTCAGGCTATTATGGTGGATGAGCAAATTAGATTTAGAGAGGGGAGGTGTACTATGGATCATTGTTTTCTCCTCTCCTTTTTGATCCAGAAATACACTGGCTCGGGGAAGGCACTGTTTGCTGCCTTTGTGGACCTTCGCACCGCCTTTGACTTGGTCCCCAGGGAGCGACTATGGCAAATGCACTTTTCCCTAAACGTTGACAGGAGACTGTTGCACTTGATTATGGGGCTGCATACTAACACTTGTATCAGAGTTAGGTTAAACCAGTGTAGGGCCCTGTCAAATAAAATCGAGTCAGGGAGGGGGGTTAAGCAGGGGTGTATTCTGGCCCCCACCCTGTTTAACCTACATCTGAACGATTTGATTAGGGAATTTTCAACTGATAAGTGCCACCCTCCCAAGGTTGGTGATTCCCATATTTCTTGCCCAGTGTATGCCGATGACACAGGGCTCTTGTCATGCACACAAATTGGTCTGAGATGCTCGTTAGAGGCGTTTGGGAAATATAGTCGCAGCAACTCTGTTGAGGTTAACTATTCTAAAACCAAAGTTGTGGTATTTTCCAGTAAAAAGAAGGGCCATAGGTGGTTTATTGAGGGAGAGGAAATAGAGCAGGTCAGTGTCTATAAATATCTTGGGCTCCTTTTTCAAGCCTCAGGTGGATGGACTATGCAGTTTCTCTTTGCTATTGAACGGGCTAGGAAAATAAATTTAGCTCTCCTAGCCTTTTTTCGGGCAAGGGGCGGGAGGTTGATATCTCCAGCAATTAAGTTTTTTTTGCATAAAAGCGTTCCTCAATTGCTTTACGGAGCCCATCTTTGGGCACTGGAAAGATCTAAGAATTTGGAGCGCATACAGGCTGCTTTTCTGCATGCCCTACTTACCGCTCCACCGGGGCGGAATTGGTTGGCGCTTTACCTGGAATGTGGCCTAGTTCCACTTCAGGAGAGGATTTGGAGGGGTGCCCTGAATTATTGGCTGAAGTTGCTTTTCAATCTGGCTGCTCCCCTCTCATAGTTGATGGTTTTATATTCAGTCCCTAGCAGTTGGGTATCGACAGTAGTTAAGAGGCTGCATCATTTAGGATTCTCTCCAGAGGCCATTGCACTTCTTGGATATAAAACCTCCAAGAAACTGGTGCTCCAGAGACTGTCTGATATTGCCTGCCAGGAGAGGCGGGCGCTTTTGGGCAATAGTAGGGTCTTAAGTGCTTATTCCCTCCTGTGCAGTGATGAAGACTCTCCGCGGAAGTACTTGGACTATGGGTTATCACCCTTAAAGAGGAGGCTTTTTTTTTCTCGCAAGGGTGAATTACTTCCCCTCAGCATTATTTGCTTGTTACAATGTTGTTTGTTGTGTCATGTCTTTGCATATTACTGTTTTATATGTGTTCTTGTATTTGCAATGGCCATTTGGCCACGCAATAAAATTATTATTATTATGAGCAAGTGTTGACGGCTGTCCACAGCACCTACAGAACCACAGCTTCGCTATCAACCGGAAGAACAGCTACCTGACCTCCCTTTCAGACTCTGGAACACTTGGAGGCATTCCTTGCCATCAACAGGTACAAAGTGTTCCTTACCCCACAGCCACAAGAGTAACTACAAGGCCTCATCAATCAAATCTCGAAGGCCTGCAAGGCCAGACTCAAGACACTCGCCAGCCTACTGGGCGACGTGATCCCCTGCCTGGGATCCTGCATTGGGCCAGATTCCACTCCAGACCATTACAATAGTTCCTACAACCATGGCAAGACTACCTGGTGCTGGGAAAAAACCCATGGATCATAGTCCTGGCCTCGCTGAAGAACTCTCTCCACTGATGGACAAAGGGAGACCAATTCCAACCAAGCATCCCACTCTCAGACCCCAACAGGATGACAGTGACAACAGATGCGAGCCTCTGAGGCTAGGGAGAACATCACAGGGCAAGACTGCACAAGGCAAGTGGCTCTCCTGGGAGCAACATCACCACATCAACTGACTGGAACTGCGTGCCATTTACCTAGCACTACGGACCCTAGCCCCGGTTCTTCAAGGAAATCACGTACTCATATACGCCGACAACACAGTGGCAAAGGAGTACCTCAGCCACCAGGGAGTATCTCACTCCATATCTCTCCACCAACAGACAACCGTCCTCCTCAAGTGGGCAGAAAACAATCTGAAATCCACCCGGGCGGTTCACATTAAAAAAAAAATCAAGTAGGTTGGCTAAGCCGGGAAAAGATCAACCCGGGAGAGTGAGCACTCCTCCCAGCAGCATTCGAGACCATAGTCAAGACATTCAGACAGCCAGGGATCGCCCTGCTCGCGCCACCAGCCAATACAGAGACCATTTTCTTTGTATCCCAAATTGCCGAGCAGCGGCATTCAATGCACTGAACCTGTCCTGGCCGCCAGGGCTCTCGTACACTTTCCCACCTCTTCCCCTAATAGGCAAGACAGTGGCAAAGATCAAATAGAAACAATTGACCACCATTCTGGTAGCCCCCTCCTGGCTGCGGCAACCATGGTTTACGGACATCCAAGAACTGAACTTGGATACCCCTCTCAGGCTCCCAGTCCTCCCGATCTCCTGACTCAGGAACCTATCTGTTACGACAACCAGAAGCCCTGAAACTGGAGGTTGAACGGAGGGCTCTGAGGAAGCTGGGCTATCCCCAACAAATCATGGACACTATGCTACAATCCAGGTGACTGGCCACAAAACGCATATACCAGTCCACCTCGCTTCCTTTGCCAGGTGGTGCGGGGACAGGGACGTTAGACCAGCTAAGGCCCCATTTAGGGTTATCCTAGAATTTCTCCAAGAAGGCCTAGACAAGGGGTTAAAGCCCAACGCACTACAAAGGCAGGTAGCTGCTCTGAATTGCGTACTCTGCTCTGTCAAGGGCCGCAAGGTAACTAAACACCCCCATATTGTTCCATTCCTGAAAGCGTTGAGGGTTATCCCTCCAACGATGGCTCACCAATTCACCACGTGGAATCTGAATTTAGTCTTGAGAGCCTTAACCGAGATTCCCTTTGAACCTCTCAGGGAAGTCTCCCTTTATTATCCGTCCCTCAAGCTCGGCTTTCTCATAGGCATCACCTCAGCTCGAAGAGTCTCCGAACTCAGTGCCCTATCCATAGACCCCTTCTTCTGCTCCTTCAAGGAATCCTCAGCAGTCCTTAGACTAGACACGACCAAAGTCGACACCTGCTTCCACAGGGAACAGGAGGTGGTCCTCCTCTCCTTTTGCCCCAAAACGACTCACCCACAGGAACAAGTCTGGCACAAGCTTGATGTGAGGAGAGCTCTCAAGGTCTGCTTGGATAGGACAGCCCCCTTCAGAAAGACATCTGCCCTCTTCGTAGCTCACAGCCCTCAGAGAAGGAGCATGAGGGCATCCAAAGCCGTTCTTGCGCACTGGATCTCTCTCTGCATCACAGAAGCTTACAAAGCTGAAGACAAGCCCCCCTTCTATTTGACCTCCTATGGGGAAATCTGTCGGACAGCGACCTGGTCTTTGGTGCACACCTTTACCAGGCACTACATGATTCCGCAGCTCGAATCAGCCAAGGCGGCTTTTGGGAGGAGAGTTCTGCAGGTGATGCTATAAGGGATTCCCATTTCAGGATTGGGTTACCACTTTGGAACGTCCCTACAGTTTTTACTGGCCATCCAGGAGGATCTCCCAGGAGAAAGGAAAATTGGGTCCTTACCTTGTGAATTTTCCTTCTACGGGAGATCCTCCTGGATGGCCAGTCCCACCCAGAGTGAGAGATAGCTCTGAGGTGCCCGGACCGCGGATGCTTAGCCGAGCACCCACATAGAACCCAGGACCGCCCCCTGTTGGCGGTGGCAGCAGAGAAGTTACACGTAAGGTTGACAGTGTTAATAAATATTTATCTTGTTCCAGAAAAGTTTCCAGTTCAGCACAGGTTAAACAGTGTGAAGTAAAGCTTGAAAACACGAGCTGAGGGGCTAGATCGCCACTGAGCATGCTCCAGGAAAAAATCAGGAAGTCTGCTTCCTACTGTCAGTGGTGGGAGTCTAACCCCTACAGTTTTTACTGGCCATCCAGGAGGATCTCCCGTAGAAGGAAAATTCACAAGGTAAGGACCCAGTTTTCCTATCTAACTTACATAGTAGTAAATAACTAGACTTCTGTATAAAAGCAGAGAGCCCATTTAATTTCATTTGGGCTATCTAGAATGATTTCCTTTTTTGTGTAATAGATTCATCAGCAATATTGGTAGAAAGTCTACTTGGCTTGAATGGAAAGATTTTATTAAAATAAAAATCAATATTATATTTTCTCTTGGGGTGTGCAGGATGGGAGCTCTTACTCTGGGGGATGATCCCCGCCAGGCCAGTAGGAGGCAGACTTCACAGAAGATCCAACTAGCTATGTGCAGAAAGGGTCCATCCCTTGGATTTCTGCCTCTGCACAGATAGGAGGTAGATTGATTATTATTATTTATTTAATAGATTTAATACCTCGCCCCTCTCGCATAGCGGCTCGGGGCGGCTTACAACAGTAAAACCTTAAAATATAAAAACATCACACAAGGAGGATTATCAAAACTTCTCATCCCCTAACCATACCCTCCCATCCCACCCTACCCATCTTCCTCACCAAAGACCAGGTGGAACAGCCAGGTCTTGCAACTACGTCGAAAAGAGGAGATCCGGAGCCAATCGAACCTCTATTGGCAGGGAGTTCTACAGCCGCGGAGCACCCACTGAGAATGCCCTCTCCATTGTGGTCCCCTGGAAGACTCGGAGCACCTTGAGGAAGGCATCTCCCGATGACCGCAAGGGTCGATCCAGGGGATGAGGCGGTCTCACAGATAGGTCGGGCCCAGACCATTTAGGGCTTTATAGGCAAGCACCAACACCTTGAATCGGGCCCGGAAGACTACAGGCAGCCAGTACAGCGACCGAAGAACTGGTGTAATACGTTCCCGGATACACAGTCCTACCAGGAGATGGGCTGCCGCATTCTGCACCAGCTGCAATCCGAACCGTCACCACGGGTAGCCCCACATAGAGCATGTTACGATAGTCTAGCCTAGAGGTGATGAAAGCATGGATGACAATATTTCCCACTCTCCCCCCTCCTCTTTCCCTTCTCTACGCCTCTTCCGTGACCTTCAAGCTATTGATCCCCTGGACTTTGCCTCCTCTTTCTCTCCCCTTCTTCCTACACTTCCTCCTCCCCTGACTCCTCTGTCTCTGCTCTCAACGCCTCTCTCTCCTCCACCCTTGACTTCCTTGCCCCTTTCTCCTCCCGCCCTGCCTTCTCCCACAACCCCCGTCCTTGACTCACCCTTGGCTCACCACCTCTGTTTTTGCACCCGTGTTGCTGAACACCTTTGGCGCAAATACCACACTCACGCTGACTTCCTTCACTTAAAATTCTGTCTCTCCTCCCTTACTCCTGCTGTCTCCCTTGCTAGACAACATTACTATGCCTCCCGCATTGAGTCCTGTTCTCGGAACCCTCGCCGCCTGTTCTCTACCTTTGACTCCCTCCTCAAGCCTCCCTGTCCTCCTCCTCCTTCTTCCCTTTCTGCTCAGGATCTCAGGATCTTGCCTCCTTTTTCACCTCTAAGATAGACAAGATCCGCCTCGACATCGCTTCCCACTCCTCTCCTCTTCCTACTCCCACCCCTCTCCTTCCACCACCTCCTTCTCTCCTGTCCTCCTTCCCTCCTACCTCCCTCGAGGAAATCTCCTCTCTGCTCTCCTCCTCCAACCCTTCCACTTGCCTCCTTGATCCCATTCCTTCCCGCCTCCTGACCTCCATTACTTCCACTGTCGCCCCCTCCTTCCTGCACATCATCAACCTCTCCCTCTCTACTGGCTCTTTCCCT
>QEPC01010671.1:2391000-2452244 GCA_003113815.1 Sphenodon punctatus
GTCTCACCTTTCTCTCCTCATCTCCGTCCAAAACTCTGCTGCCAGGGTCATCTACCTCGCCAGTCGCTTCGACCATGTGCAGCTCCTCCTCTCTTCGCTTCACTGGCTTCCCCTTACAAGCTCCTAGTCTTCACCTATAAAGCTCTTAATAACCTCTCTCCCCACTACCTCTCTGCGCTTATCTCCCTCCATGCTCCAGCCCGTGCACTTTGCTCCTCCTCTGTCCCTTCTCTCACCCTTCCACGCCTTCCCTGCTCCCCTAACCGCCTTCGTCCCTTCTCCCTTGTTGCCCCCCATGCCTGGAACTCCCTCCCTGTCCACATCCCACCTTGCCCTCTCCCTTCATACCTTCAAATCTCGCCTTAAAACTCACCTCTTTCGCTCTGCTCTGTCTGACCCTTTATCCTGCTGATCCACTATATCCTATACCTATGGTCTGTGTAGCCTTATCCTTGCCACATGGACCTGCCTGCTGCTGTTCTCAACGTAACCAAGCCAAGTACGTGCACCTGAGACCTCGCATCTTCATGAATGTTAGACTCCTTGTCTCCCTCGTTCCCCTTCCTATGTCTCTCCCCAGCTCCCGTCTCTCAAATTGTAAGCCCTAGGGCAGGGACCGTGTCTATTTTGTTACTTGTAAAGTGCCAGGTACACTGCTGGCGCTATAAAAATGTTTGTTAATAATGACAATGGCCAAGTCAGAGTTGGAAACATATGTCCGAAGCCAATGCACCAGATGTAATTGGAGAAAGGCACTCCTTGCCACAGCCTCCATCTGAACATCCAAACGGAGCTGTGAATCAAGGAGCATCCCCAAACTCTGGAGGGCAGACCCCATCAATAATGGGGGCCGTCATCTCCACTGCCTTACCCACCAGCATCATCTCCGTCTTGTCGGGATTCAACCTCAGTCGATTAGCCCTCATCCAATCCCCCACAGCTACCAAACACTCGGTAAGCACCAAGACTGCCAGGCCTGGGTCTGATGAAAAAGAGGTAAAGCTGGATGTCATCCGCATATTGATGGCATCACACACCAAACCTCCTGACCACCTCGCCAAGCGGCTGCATATACACGTTGAACAGGAGAGGGGACAAAACCGAACCCTGCGGGACTCCACACAAGAGGTCTCGGTATGATGAAAAATAATCCCCAAGCACCACTTGTTGAGTTCTTCCGGCCAGGAAAGAGTGGAACCATTCAAGAACTGTTCCACGCACTCCCACACGGTCCCGCAGGCGCATCACCAACGTCTCATGGTCAATAGTATCAAATGCAGCCGACAGATCTAATGAAATCAACAAGGTTGCTCGACCTTGATCTAATTCCCAGCATAGGTCATTGACCAACGCCACAAGCGCAGTCTCAGTGCCATAACCCGGGCAAAATCCAGACTGCGAAGGACCAAGGAAGATGTGGTCCAGATGCTCCTGCAACTGCCAGGCCACCACCCGTTCAAAAACCTTCCCTAAAAAGGGAAGGTTAGACACTGGCCAATAGCTGACGAGGGGGTCAACGTCAAGCAATGGTTTCTTGAGCAGGGGCCGCACCACCGCCTCCTTAAGGTAACCTGGCACCCTGCCCTCCCTAAGGGAGGCATTGACCACCCCCACCAGCAATGGTCCCATTGTCTCCCGGGAAGCCTTTACAAGCCAGGACGGGCATGGATCTAATTCACAACAGGTGGCCCTGACAGCCCCCAGAACATCCTCCATATTGGCCGGTGTCACCGACTGAAACTGATCCCACAAAATAGGGCAAGACTGGACTTCCATAACGTAGTTTTCCTGGTGTAAGAAATGCGGCGTCAAAGTCGTGGTGAATCCAAGCGATTTTATCCACAAAATAATCCACGAACATGTCACAGCGGGCACATGATGACTCCACTCTGGAGGGGCGCTGGACTGACCAGCCCCTGCACCACCCAAAAAAATTCCGCTGGACGGGATTTTGCGGATGCTATGAGGGCAGCAAAAACCTCCTTTTTTGCTGCCCGCACAGCCATGGCATAGGCTTGTAAACTAGCTCTATGTCGCAATCTGTCAGCTTCAGCATGCAAACAATGCCACCATTGCTCCAACAATGCCATCATTGCTCCAACCGCCACCCCTCCCACTAGCACCCGCAGCTCCTCCGAAAACCAAGAAGGCCCCTCAGAGGGGGACATGTATCCTAGGGACCCCACAGACAGGGGAATGAAATCTGGATTGTGTTACAACTTTGAATCAGTGTCTGCTGTTCTGCGCATGTCCATAGCATGTTCTTACTGCGCTAGAGCCATACTTAAGTGGTTTAAACTGGGTAAGAACCCAGCAGCTTCTGAACGAGTTACTTGTAAGCTCTCGGTTAATATTACAATTTATCACCACTGCTACCTCATTTATCACCACTGCTACCACCGATGCAATCGCTTGGGCCACTCGAGCTATGGCAGCTAATGTTTCCTCCAGACGAAGATTGTGGCTTAGGTCCTGGAGGGCAGACACTCATGCCAAGAATCTACTGGTAGCAGGTTCCTATAAGGGTGGGAAATTGTTCAGCGTTGTTTCGGATAAGGTCCGTAAGGACATGGGATAAAGAAAGAAGACATTCCCTACAACAGTTTAATTACCCTAGACCTAATCACATGACTAACAAGCCATTCTTTTTCAACTCTTACCCAAGAAGGAATTCCCCTTCGTTTCCATTCCGTGGCAGAGGAAATAGAGGAAGAAGTGGCAGAGCCGGCAGATACAACCCGGGCCACAGATCGGGCAGAATTTATCCTGCATCACAGCAAGGTAAACAGGATTCCTGACCCTGAAAACCCAGCTTAACAGACCCTTTCTTGGGTAGGTGGACGTCTTTCCCTATTTGCACACCAGTGGTATCTTCTAACCTCGGATGCATGAGTCCTTGAGACAATATCAAGGGGTTACGCAATAGAATTCTCCAGCGCTCATTGTCTTCTCTATTGCGTATCACCAAGATCCCACTGCATATCAAAACATCTCGCAATGCAGAGGGAAATCTAAAGACTTGCCACAGTAGACGCAATCAAGCCAGTACCTACAACACAGTTAGGACAGGGTCTCTATTCAATTTTGTTTTTAGTTGCCAAGAAAAACAGCAAGTAATTTCTAAACAAATTTGTCAAACTAAGAAAATTCAAAATGGAGACTCTAACCTCTATAGGCTTAGCGATACAAAAAGGTGACTGGTTAGCATCCCTCGACCTGCGAGACGCCTATCTACAAATTCTCATTCAGCCATCACATCGACATTGGCTCAGATTTCAGTACAAGTCTCACTGGCAATTCCGAGCTCTCCCATGTGGACTAGCGACCGCTCCTCGCACATTTACGAAGGTCCTCATCAGATTAGTGGCACATCTCTGAACCCGGAGCACTTATCTCCATCCATATCTCGACGATATTTTAATCCGAGCCCCGACTCAAACGGAAGCCATTCTGGCAGTCTACAATACTCTGCTGACACTGAACCTCCACGGATTCATAGTGAACTTAGAGAAGAGCCAAATCAACCCATCTCGCTTGATAGAACATCTGGGTTGGATAATAGACATGGACAGGGACATAATTTTTCTAACTCCCGCACGATAGGAGAAACTCAGGATTCTAATAACAAGCATTCTTTCTCAACAGAGGGTCCTTCTCTCCCGACTAGCTTCCCTTATGGTCTCTTGCATACAACACTTGTCTTGGGCGAGGCTGCATCTCAGACCTCTTCAGAGATTTCTGCTCCCATGGCAGTGTCATATCATGGAGAAAAACACGGTATGGTTATCACTACCACCCAGAATCATTCAGACTCTCCACTGATGGCTGGAACCTCTTCGCTTCACCATCGGAGTTCCTCTCTCCGAACCCCCAAGATAGGTAATCACCACTGACGCCAACCTGCACGGGTGGGGGGCTCATATGAGAGACAATTATGCACAAGACACATGGGATCCACAGGACAGGAAGAACTCCATGAACTGGATGGAGCTCAAAAAGGCCGTACACCTAGTTCTTCTCCACTTTTCGGAGCTCACTCGAGCCCACATCCTGGTGTATACGGGCAACACAGCTCTGGCATATGTCTGCAACCAGGGAGGATCCATGTCTCTCTCTCAGAGAAGCCAGCAAGATACTGGCATGGGCGGAGCACAACTTCTTGTCGTTGAAAGCCTTGCACATCAAAGGGGCCACCAACAACACAGCGGACTGGCTCAGCTGACGACAGATAGACCCAGGTGAGTGGTCCCTGTCACAGAAAGCCTTCAGTCAAATCATAAAGACCTTCGGCCATCCAATCATAGATCTGTTTGCGTCTGGAACAAATGCCAAATGCAGGAGATTCTTTGCCAGGACACATCATCCACTAGTGGAAGCCCTGGACACTCTCAACCAGCTTTGGCCTCGGGGTCTTCTGTATGCCTTCCCTCCAGTTCAACTCATAGGAAGAGTAATCAGAAAGATACGCAGGGAGAACGCCGTGGTGATACTCCTGGTTCCTCGTTGACCCAGACAACTATGTTTCGCTGATGTGGTAAATCTATCCAAGACAAATCCTCTAAGGCTGTCTCCGGATCCCAACCTGCTCTCAGGGTCCAGTGCTTTACTATTAAGGTCACTTTTTAAATTGCCGTTACCTCAGTGAGAAGAGTGTCTGAGCTAGGGGCTGTCTCCGTGGATCCAACCTTGTGTCTTTTCAAAAAGGACATGGTAGTGCTTAGGCTTGATCCATGCTTTTTACCAAAGGTAAATTTCCTTTTCCACAGTGGGGAGGAAGTAATACTCCCCTCTTTCTGCCCTAAGCCAGTCCACCCTCTGGAGAAGACCTGGCACCTATTAGATGTGCGTAGGGCACTCAAAATCTATTTTTCCAAAATCTTCTAATAGATTTTAATATTAGGAGACGAGGCCTTAAAGCCTCCGAACATCTATAGGTAAATGGATCACACTGTGTATTTCTGAGGCCTATAAAGCCTCGGATCTGATATTTTTTCACTAAGCGTATAATTGGGTTGTGGAATCTACTGCCAGAGGCTGTGGTAAGGGCCAGTTCTATAGCTGAGTTTAAAAGAGGTTTGGACAAGTTTCTGGAAGATAGGTCCATTAGCAGCTATTAGCCAGACAGGATCAGGGAACATGACGGGAGCTGGGGGAAAACAACAGGGAATGGATTCTCCCATTGTGAGCTGTTGGGTGCTTCTCCCAAGCCACCGTGATTGGCCACTGTTGGAGACAGGATGCTGGGTTAGATGGACCATCAGTCTGACCCAGGATGGCACTTCTTATGTTTTTATGATGCCTCCTCAGGGCATTATTACCCCACTCTACTCGAGGGGTGGCTACCTCTTGGGCCTTTAGATCTAGGGCTCCTCTCCTGGAGATATTTAGGGCGGCCACCTGGGCCAGCCTGCACTCTTTCACACAGCACTATAAAATGTATGTGCTTGACTCTGCAGACACGGCCTTTGGCTGTAGAGTTCTGCAGGGAGTTCTTGATTCATTACCCAATCTTATTTGATCCTAGCTATATTCCTCCCATTATAAGTACTGCTCTGGAAAATCCCCAGAATAAGAGCTCCCATCCTGCACATCCCAACAGAAGGACAATTCACAGTGAACCAGTTGCCCTTTCCGGTTACCTCAAGCTTTTGAGTTAACTGTCCCTGCAATAGTATGAAGACTCATCATTTTAATGGTTAGATTTAATCTGCGGAAGATCATGCTAGCCTTTTTAAAAGGACAAGAGAAAACTCCCTGAAGCTCATCTGAATTCTCTCCAGGAGCTACTGTTCTTAAAAGGAACAGACAGTCTTTCTGATCTGTGGTTTTAAATCTTTAATCTTTCTTAATATACATGAAATTGCTCTGCACTCTTGGACTGCCCTCCATCCAAGGATGTCAGTGCATTGCACAGACATGGGTTAATTTAACAATCAATGGTTAGGGTCTGAACCTGGGACTTTGAAGAGCTCGGTTCAGTCCTTTGGCCCATGTCTGTAGCTTGTGTGACCTTGGGTGATGCAGCTCCTCTGTGCTCAGATCTGTCTATAAAGTAGAGACCTCCTTAACACAGGAAACCTGCATGAGGATAAAGATTGTGTGGTGCTTGGGCACTACCTGTACTGGAGACAAAACACTGTCTAATGCAAGGGTGCGGAACCTCTGGCCCATGTTCTCCACACACCCCAACCAGCCTGCAGCTCTTCCTGGATCTGGTCCCTTTCCTCAAGCACTGAAAGAGTGAGATCATGAGATGGGAGTGTTCAGGGTAGGTAGAGAAGGGTCCAGATCATGAATTTATGCTATGGATCCATCCCATATCGATGAGTGCCTGCCATCATCTCTGCTTGCTTGCTTCCTTCTCCCTGAGTGAACTCTAGTGCTCCAGGTAGGGACTGAATCCATGGGCCAGTTTTGATGGAGGTTCCCCACCTCTGGGCTAGAGAATAGAATGAGGTGCGATGCATAGCTTCTGTTGCCAGCTGTGCTATGGTTCTGTGATCTTAGATAATTCAATCTCGCTGCTGGAATTTTTGCATCTGTAAAATGGGGAAGATAGCACCTCCAAGGATTAGTGTGAGGTTCCGTTTTGTAGAGGGTTTTAAGATCTGAAATGTTGACATTGTTAGGAAAAAATGACTATTTTTGACTTGTTCTCAGTTTGGAATTTGATCTGGTCTTTAGCTATTGCACTGGTTATGCGTCTTGTTCCCCGTTTTTAGATGTGTTATGGCATGCAACTTGAGACATCAGCTCAGATATTGGGAGATAAAATGCAGGTTTAAAATTTACTTGTGATATAGGCAATATGTCATCTTTGTGTCTCATTTGTCTAGCTGTGGATGAGATCGAGCCTGCTCAGAAGAAGCGACGGGAGCAGCTGGCATATCTGGAGTCTGAAGAGTTCCAGAAAATCCTGAATGCTAAATCAAAGCATATGGGTGTCCTTAAGGAGGTGAGAACTTCTTTCTGTGTGTACATTATGTAAATATTTAAAAGTTATTTATTTGGATTCTAATCCTTCACCAAAGGCTCTCACTGAGGTCAATTTTGACCCCAAACCTGGGGTATTGTGTAAACAGATTTTTTACAAAAAGGTGAATCAGTGTTCCTACAATTTAAGTCCAGTGAACTTAGTTTGGATTTGCACAGGTCCTTGTGACACTACAACCCTGTACATTCTTATGAGAAATGGGCACAGACACTGACTAGCGCGATGGTTCTGCCCTAGCTAAACAAGATACAAAAATAAATTAGACCTTTAAAATTATGCTTTGCTGTTGTATAAGGCCAAAGAATTTCAGGTCGTTTTCGGCTGGAGATAGAAAGATTAAGCATGGAAAGATTAAAGTTTATTTGAAAAACTGACATTCATTTTGAGGACCAGTTTAATCTCAGTATTATACAAAGCATGATTTTTACTTACTACTACTTTGGAATCCTGTTACTGTTGTTAGAATGAGAATTCAGTTCTTTATTCTCATAGCTCCTCCTGTGTGTGTTCCATAGATGATGAGCATACAGAACCCATTATATACTTACACATACTTACATGCCTAAAGTACAGCTGTCCTCTGAGAAGTGACTGAAAATACCATATTCTTTTGTAGGACTTGGCCATCTGAAGTGTCAAGCAGACTCCTAGGGTCCATGCTCCCAGGAGCTGGGCTAGGTGTTACGGTATACAACACTCCACAGTCCTTTGGCACAAGGCAATATTTGCGGTTGTGTTTGTGCACATTAAACACTCTCAGTAGTGTGCACCGGTTCATTCACACCAATTAATGCAATAGTGCATTTTTGTAATGTGGGCCCTTTTTAAATGGGCTGTGGCTGGGGAGCGGGAGGGCCTGTGGGCGCGCCACTGTGGGGGCCGTGCAGGCAGATGGGTGCACACCGATCTCCACGCGCAGAGCAACCTGTATTGTTGCCAGTTGCATTGGGTGGGGATGTGGGGGTCACGGGAGCCTGCACCCCCGCATTTACACAAGATGCTCCCCCACGTGGACAATGGGTATCCATGCGTGGGAGCATCTTGTGTAAAAAAAGGACCGTAGTTAACATAGTCTGAAAGTCCAGATTGATCCCAAGAAAATGCTGACAGAAAAATGCGCAAAAGTCTGCCTTCTCACCGTATACAATATGGTATTACTCCAACGAGCTTCTCAGCTAATATCGCCTTGGTAAGCTGATTACCCATCAGATTTGGATGCAAATCTGAAACCTCTCAAAGCTGTTTGAAAATCTTTTGTCAGAGCACAATGGCATGATGATCCTGTCATCTACAAAGCCAATAGAGGGGTTTTTTGCTCACTTTTTGCTGCTGGTGCTGAAACAGCCTGGCATCTAGCACCTTATTCATCCCCAGATCCCCAGCATGGATCCCATCTCTTTCTGCCACAGCAGGTGCACCAGAGGAATTGCCAGCTAGAATTGTTTTACAGTCAGCTAGCAATGATGCTGACTTGAGCCTACTCCTCCTGCTCTCCAGCCTTGTGTACTTCTGTGTTTTGCAATTGGACGTCTGAGCAGAAGTCACTTTATTTATTTATTTATTTATTTATTTATTTACATAGATTTTTACCCCACCCCTCCTGCTCTCCTGCCTCAGTGTCTTGGGGTGGGGGGGAGGTATTCTGCCTTCTGCACCAGGGTCTATTACAGGGGCTACACTTCTGGCTGTATCACAGAGGCCCCAACAGCTAATAAAATCATTTCAGTACAGAAATGAAAGTGCACACAGAATTCAATTTGGCGAGGACACCCACTCTCTTAAAAGGAAAACGGTGAGATCTTTAGTAGGTTTACGTCTCACACAAAGGGGAGCATCTCCAGAAACACAATGCTCCTAACGGCATGCAGGTACATTGGTCAGTGTACTGACTCCGAGGAAGAGCGCCATCTGCCGACTCACTAGCACTAACATCTGTATTTTTCTTGCTGGCTTGTGCTCTGTAATGTGGAATGGATACTAAAAACATAATAAAACTGTTAGCCGCCCCGAGCTGCTTCGTGCCAGGGCAGAAGGAGCAGGGGGTCACCAATGCACCAGGCCCCCGGAAGGGTGGGAAGGCAGGGATCACTGGGGTGGGGAGGCCATTGTCACTGAGGGGGGGAGCAGGGAGGTAAAGGGAGCAGGCCCCATGGGCTGCCAGCTGGAGGAGTGAAGAGGGATGGAGCCTACCAGGGGGAGTAGGACCAGAAGTGTCAAGAGCGGGGAATGGGGTTACCGGGGCTGGGAAGGGGAAGTGCATCCGGGACTCTCAGAATGGAAAGGAGAAGACAGGGAAGTGGTGAGGGGAGCAGGGCCAGCAGTCTCTAGGGGTTACCAGGACAGGGAGGGGGTGGGAGGAATGGGGCCAGTGGGATCCACGGCTGCTGGGGATGGGTGGGTGGAGAGTGGCGTCTAGGGCTGCAGGGATAGGAGGGGAAGTTGGAGGAGCAGGGCCAGCTGACTCCTGGGTTGCCAAGACAGTATAGAGAGTGGGCTCTGGAGATGCTGGGTCCGGGCAGGGGGATGCCAGTGTCGGGTGGGAGAGAGCAGGGGTCACCGGAGATGGGGTGGTGAGGCAGGCAGGGAGGTGGAGCCTGGCAGTACTCTGTGGGTGAGCAGAGGTGAGCCAATCCCCCATGCACTCAGTGTTCTGGCTGTCAGGCCTTGTGCCCATTTTCAAGCAGGAAGGTAATGGATTGCTTGGTACTTCTGTTTTTTCTGTGTCGAAACTTCCAATTTCCAAAACGTTGAGTCATCTCCCCCTCCATCACTAGGTGTGGCGCTTTCTGGGCTGTTTTTAGCTCCACTGTTCACATACTGAGGTGTACCTTTTCTGCTGTTGCAGGCTGAGGCTGAGCTGCAGGAACGTTATTTTGGACCTTTGGTGACAAAAGAACAAATGGAAGAGAAGATGAGAAGTATTAAGGAATTGAAATGCCGGGTTGTGACGTGTAAAACGGTGAGTGAAATAGGAGCCAGGGGATTGCATGTACAAACCCAAGAACAGTCGTACTCAGCATCCTGTCTCGGGCAGGGACCAGCACGGGTTGCTACAACAAGAACATAATGTATAGGGAGTTGACCCACTTCCTGTCATTCACTCCCAGCTTTCAGCAGTCAGAGGTTTTACCCCTGACTACTTGAGCTTAGCAGCCATTTATTAATTTATTTACTTATTTGATGAACCTACCTAATACTTTTTTTAAACCCGTTTATGCCATTGGCTTTCAGCATCCCACGACAATGAGTTGCACAGGTTAATGTAGACAGGTTTGAATAGAATTTGAGTAAATACTTGTGCCAACATCAGATTCAAAATGTTTTCTGGCTAAAGCTGGACCAGTGATTAGAAAGATAAATAGATGCCTATGACCATCTCTGATAGTACTAGCTACACCAGCATGTCAATGGGGTTTAAAGCTTTTGTGAAACGTTGAAGATTTATTGAGCTGTATTGAGATTTTCAGAAGCTGTGTTAACCCTGCCCCTTTTTGTTCTATCAGTTCCTAGAACGCCAGTCTAGAAAATCTCTCTCAATCCACTTACCAGTCTGACTTACTTACGTCCAAGCTGATAGTCTCTTCTGATATTTGCCAGCTTCCAGTCTGTTAACGCTTTACACTGGAGTCCTGTACAACTGGACTTAGGAGGTGATGCGTGAATCCAGGACACGTTAAAACACTCATGATGAAGTGCTTAGTCTGCATTTCAGTGCTTCAGTTTAGAATTGCAGAGCTGGAGTTAGACTCTCATTTAAATGCATGGGTGAGATGGAGGTGTCTCCCTTTCCCGGCAATCTTGGCCTCGACACACTTTCCTCCTGCAGCCTTTCCTATCTGTCTGCGGCTGCACAGAAGGCTATTGTGTGCACTGTGCTTTACTGGGAATTAGGCCAAGAGTGGCAAAAGACAGTCACGAAGAGGGGAAGGGGCAGAACTGGAATGACCAATGGCAGAGTTCTGAACCAGTGATCTCATCAGGCTGGCCGTCCTCTCCTTGGATGAAAGAACAGAGGCCAGCATTCTTCAGATCCCAAATGAACGTCCCATGCTCTTTGCACAGCAGGGCAAAGACGCTTGTGCTGTAACTGGACATCTCACTTTAATCTCCAATCCTTTCAAAGTGTTGTCTTTTTCTTTGCCTTACAGTGTAAATACACCTATTACAAACTCCTAGAGACTTGTGTGCAGCAGAATCATGAATATCACTGGCATGATGGTGTAAAGCGATTTTTCAAGTGCCCATGTGGAGGCAGAGCTCTCTCTCTTGACAGGCTACCCAAAAAGCACTGCAGGTAGGAGGGATTCTCCATTTCATGTTTGCATGATCCAGTAAACTTATTTCACTTTGTAGTTAAATTAGAGTATGTTTATACCCAGCTCTGTCATTGCTTACTGTTAAGTATTTTGGCAAGTTTTGTTCAGTGATCATACACTTTATGCCATACAGCCAGTGAACTCTAAATGAGTCCTAACTTTGTCTTCCTGTTTCAGCACCTGTGGCCTCTACAAATGGGAACGTGATGGAATGCTCAAGGTAAGCACACACTAAAGCTAGCTGGCAAAGTCACACTATTATGCTTTGCTATAGTTTGATTCTGTTTTATGGTATTCATGGTTCATATTTTTTGCTGCTTGTACTTTAAAGCCAGACCCTTGTTTCAAGTGGCATAGTGGAAGTTTGATGCTTGCTGTATTTGCAGGGTCATTGGTAATCACTGTCGAACTGCATCATGGTTTTTGTGATTTTGCAGCTTCCCTCATTCAGATATATTAGCCTCTCCCACGCCCCATGCTTCTCCTCATAACAACGTATCACCTTTCCTTGCATTTAAACCTTCCTTCATTGTGCATTACTGTTTCTAGGAGAAGAAAGGTCCGAAGATTGGTGGAGAAACGCTTTTACCAAGAGGAGAAGAGCAGCCCAAATTCCTTAATAGCATGAAGTGACCTGGATTTCATTTTTACAACATATACCACAAATCTCTCTGAATTAATCACTTGTTTACTATAAACCCAACTTGGGTTTTGGAATAGGAAGGCGAGTCTCCTTCTAGTGGCAAGATTAGCCAACTGTTCTTCCTCTAGGCTATCAGTCTGAAGGCTGCGACATTGACCTCTTAGAGTTGGTTGGAAATACCAAAGGAAACCATTTTGCACACCCATACTTTCTTTATGCTCTTTGGTTTACAGTGCTTACTTTAGGAAAGAGACCTCTAGTATCATGGAATCCGAACCAAAAGGTACCTTCCTATGGATCACAAAGTATATGATTGATTAGAACTAGCCCAGTGGAATCATACAACAGTAGCTATTATGAACTTGAAAGACTTTAAAGTGTCAAATACATCTATGGTTAATAGAGTGATGTAGTGTTTAGGACAAGGTCCATCCTAGTGTGTCTCCTAAGCCATTCTAGTACTAGGCTGTATGACTACAGACTGTTCCAGCATACATAAGTAATACCATATAGTAGGGTACACTTCTATAATTCATGACCAAGTCAATATAATGTTCATAATATACGGAAATTCTAGAAATGGATTTTGGAACCCAGAGTGCAAATCTAGCCCATGTGTCACAATCCTTTATACCTTTTGACTGAGACCAATAAATGTGTTTCAACTGCCTGATGTGAACAGCATGCCTCCAAAACAAATGCATCTTGCCAACCGCAGGCCCAGAATATCCCAATAATGAAATGGTATTTCAGTTCTTCCAATGAAGGAAAATGGGGTGCATTTTGTTAATGATTTTAGTGAACAGGCAAGTAACCAAATTGTTTTTCCATAGTTTTTAACCCTTTTGTAAGCTTTTTAAAATCTTTTTAAGTGGCCACAAGCACCCTGCTCTTTGTAACCCTGTAGAGTCTGGGTGCTTGTAGCAGACAGAGCTCTGTGAGCATTGGAACAGCATTAGCTGTGGAGAAAGCCAGAGGGAAAGGTTATGTTTCCAAAATAGGATTACTTACTATGTTTTGCAAACTAGGGGAGGGGAGGGGGGAGGGAAACGACAGTAGAGATGCCACATGGCTAAAGACATTGAAGATAGGCTCTTAATCCTTGAATGCAGTTGTATGAGGGGAAACTTAAAATATGCCAGAACTGAAGCAGTGCTAGGCCAGAACCTCTTGTCTTCCCCTTTCTCTCACAAGGTTAAGGATAGGCAGAGTAATTTGGGTCAGTAACTTTGAGTTGTGGAGCTGTGAAGCTTTATCTGTACACTTTGCCATTACTGTGTCTAATTGACTGGCTATCCTTCTATTTTCCCCATATTAGAAGGGCCAAAATAGTTAGTTGTATGTAATTTGTGCATAACATTTGATCTGTGGGTGCTGGCATTTAACAACATTTGTAAATATTTAATTGTGCTGCAATAATTGAAAATGTTACCGTTTTATTACCTCTACACTGCACAATAGAGGTTGGTCTTTAGGGTTGCAACATGTATTCCAATAAATGTTGATAAAAACTTTTTTAAAAGGTGGAAGCCATTTGATCAGTTCTTTCAGAATGATTGAAAGAGACGAGAAGATGAATCAGCTTGAATTGCCTAAGCGAGACAATAACCTCAGAAGAACTGGTTCTCAGTCTCTGCCTCAGACTGGTAGGCAACATTCTCTGAGATAGGTATGAGTTTCCCAGTGCAGAGCCCTTTGTAAGGGCATGAAATCTATCCGTGCAGAAGCTGGCACTTAATAGATTCTCTTTGTGTACAGCTTGGAAAATGGAAATAGTTTCATGACTTCAACTAAGGTAAAGCTATGAAAGCAGAGGAGACATCCTTGCTTAAAATGCTTCTAATTACGTCGAATGAGTTAATTACTTTGTCTGCCATGTTAAATTGTTACAGCCTGTTCTTGTCATCAAGCTGACACACAGGAATGTACAAACTTGGATAAATGTGAATTACTCTTTCCTTCTCCCCATGTATGGGGAGGGGCGGGGGCAGGGGAAATAGCTAAAATTGCACAGTTAATGGAACTTAGAAGAAGAGTGGTGAGGAAAGGAGTAATTGGTCCTTATTGTTCCTGATTGTCCCACTGCAGATCTCGGCCTTACTCTGCAGGCATAAATAGAGGTTACTTACCAGTAAATCTGTTCGAGAGAGCTCCGCGTATTCTCGCTCTTGGGGATTCACTTCCTGCTTCGCAGGTACCGGAAAACCTCTTGTCAACAGTATCCAGGCAGAATATGCCTGGAAAAGACTAGAACATGGTGAGGGCTCCGCCCCTTCATCCCCCTCCCATCCTGAGAAAAGCGCGGGCCTGCATCACGAGGGATGGACTAGTATAAATAGGGGGAGGAGCGCTCACCGCCTCAGTTCCTTCCAACCCCGGTCTGGAAGACCCCAGCAATGTTCATCCGAGACTGAGGGGAAGGAGGGTGGGATGTGAGAATACTCGGAGCTCTCTCGAAGAACAGAGTTACTGGTAAGTAACCTCTATTTCTTCTTCGAGGATCTCCGCAATTCTCACTCTTGGGAGAGTAATAAGCAGTTGTAACACCCACCTCTAGGAGGAGGGAATCGAGGAAGTCAATCAAACAGTGAATTCAGAACCGCCTTTCCCATCTGCGAGTCTGATCTGGCTGCAAGGTCCAATGAGTAGTGCTTCGTAAAAGTGTGCAGTGAAGCCCATGTGGCAGCCCTACATATGTCCTGGATCGGGATCCCCTGGAAATTAGCAAGAGACGTAGTGGTAGCTCGGGTAGAGTGTGCTCTTAGGCCCAGGGGTGGAGCTTTGTTTGCTAAAGCATAACATTTCTGTATGCATAGGATAATCCATTTGGAAAGCCATTGTGAGGAGATCTGAACCCCAATCTTCTGGCCTCCATAAGATATAAACAGTGAGTCACATGCCCTAATGCCCCTGGTTCAGTCAATGTAGAAAGCTAACGCTCTCTTGATGTCCAAAGCGTGAAGAGTTCGTTCTGAGTGAGACGCATTAGGCTTCGGAAAGAATACTGGTAATGAGTTTGTCTGGTTAAGGTGAAAAGGAGAAACTACCTTCAGTACAAAGGCAAGATCAGTTCTCAGATCGACCTTAGCCCTATGAAACAAGGTATAGGGGGGAGAGGCTCTAAGGGCAGTCAATTTGCTCACTCTACGTGTGAAGGTGATTGCTATCAGAAAAGCAGTCTTGGTGGATAGATTCTCCATGGTACATGAGATCATAGGTTCAAAAGGAGGGACCATCAGTTTTGATGATACAAGATTCAAGTCCCACTGGGGGGCTGGTTGCGACCTTGGTGGGAACGTGTTCACCAATTCTTTCCAGAAAGATCTCATTGAAAACAATGTTTTCTGTCCTTCTGGTTGTAGGTGTGACGACAGCACTGCCAGGTGTACTTTTATGGATGGAATAGAGAGGGACGATTTCTGCAAAGTTAGAAGGTACATAAACACCTGGTTCATGTTTAGTGCGTGTAGGGAGATGGAATGCGACACGCACCACTTGGAGAAGCGCAGCCACTTAGCCTTGTAACACTTGAGAGTAGAAAGACGTCGAGAGTTTAACATAATTGCTGAAACCTCAGCTGATACATTTCCTACGAAGGAAGGATCAACCATGCGGAGAGGTGGAGCATCTGCAAATTGTGGTGCAGGATTGTCCCCCGAAGTCGTGACAGAAGATCAGGTTTAAGAAGAAGGGTTTTGACACATGATGCCATTGCTTGTAGTGTTTGGGACCAGGTTTGGCGGGGTCAAAAGGGTGCAATCACGATTAGATGAGCTCTGTCCGTTCTGGCTTTGCATAGAACATTGTGTAGAAGAGGGACTGGAGGAAAAGCATAAAGGAAGGCCCCGTACCAGGAGATAGCAAAGGCGTCTGATATTGATCCCGGGGCCAGCCCTGTGTGATTGCAGAATTCGGGCAGTTTTGCGTTCTTTTGAGACGTGAAGAGGTCAATTACTGCTGTCCCCCACTCTTGAAAGATGTCTTGCAAGACCATCTCGTTCATTGACCATTCGTGTTGGTCTGACATCTTGCGGCTGAGAAGATCTGCCACTGAGTTGTCGTGACCTGCCAGGTGAATCGCTTGAATGTGTATCTTGTGCTCGATACACCACTGCCAGATGGCCTCTGCCTCCATGAATAGACGTGTGGATCTTGCTCCACCTGGTTTGTTCACGTACCACATAGCTGTGGTGTTGTCTGTTATAAGTAGCACATTTTTCTCTTTGATGTGGGATAGTAAAGCCTTCAGAGCCCAGCGTATGGCCCTGAGTTCCAACGTGTTGATGTGTAACTCTGTTTTTTCTGTGGACCACAGACCATGCACCTGCATGTCGTCCATGTGGGCACCCCATCCAGAGAGGCGTCCGTGGTGATCAATGTATGGATGTTTGGAGGATCGAAGAGCATCCCTTTGATGACCTGGTCTCTGTCCCTCCACCACAACAGATTTTTGTGAACTCTGCGGTATTGTCACCTTCATGTTGAGTGGTTGGAGGGTTGGGGTATAATTCTGCGCCAGCGAAGAGGCCTGATGTGAAAACGTGCGTATGGTGTCACCATTGTAGTGGATGCCATCAATCCTTGTAACTGAAGGAAGTAGCATACCGATCTGGTCGGTCGAGATTGAAGACCATCTAGAGCACGCCCTATGGCGAGGAATCTGTCTGTTGGTAGGTATGCTTTTGCCTGGCAGGTGTCTAGTATCGCCCCTATAAAGGGTAGGTGCTGGGAAGGGCGTAGATGTGATTTGGATAGATTGATGAGAAAACCTAGGTCCTTGAGCAATGACATTGTCAATCACAGATGTCTCTGAAGCTCGTGCTGCGATGCGGCTGCAATCAGCCAGTCATCTAGATACGGGAATAATCGGATTTTTAGTCATCGGAGATGAGCGGCCACCACTGCGACACATTTGGTGAAGACACATGGGGCCGTAGACAGTCCGAATGGAAGGACCTTGTATTGGAACTGTAGGCTTCCTGCAACAAAATTGCGATGAGATGGGCGGATGGAAATATGCATCCTGTAGATCAAGGGAAGCTAACCAGTCGCCTTGTTGAAGACCCATAAAGATAATGGGTAGGGAAGTCATGAAACTTAATTTACGGACAAAGTTTATTTATTTATTTATTTTATCTTATATCCTGCCCCTCCTGAAAACAGCTCAGGGTGGCTAACAATTTTAAAAGCATAAAAAATACAGTAATAAATAATTTAAAACAATCTTAATAATATAAACAATTAGAACAGGGCTAGGACAAAATAAAACAATAAATAAGGGTAGGATGGAGATAAAAACCCTAATCCCCCCTCCCCAAAGGCCTGGGCGAACAGCCAGGTTTTACAAACTTGCCGGAATGTTAAAAGGCTTTAGGGTCAGGCGAGCTTCCTCTGGGAGGGAATTTCAAAGGCACGGCATGACTACCGAGAATGCCCTCTCCATTGTGGCCCCCTGCTTGACATGGGGGACCTCCAAGAAGGCACCCCTGGCAGACTGAAGGAGCCGCTCTGGGGCGCGGAGGGAGAGGTGGTCCCTGAGGTACGAGGGGCCCAGATCGTGAAGGGCCTTATAGATCAATACCAATACCTTGAACCTGGCTCGGCACGCTATTGGCAACCAGTGCAAAGTCCGGAGCACAGGTGTTATGTGCGCCTGACTACCCGTCCCCGACAGGAGCCGGGCCACCGCATTCTGCACTAGCTGCAGCCTCCGAACCAGGAACAAGGGCAGCCCCACGTAGAGCGCATTGCAGTAGTCCAGCCTCGAGGTGACGAAGGCGTGAATGAGGGAGGCCAGGTCTGGGCTGGAGATGTACGGGCTCAGCCTCCGCACCAGATATAACTGGCGGAAGGCAGCCTTCGCCACCACCTCCACCTGTCGTTCCAGGCGGAGATCTGCGTCCATTATCACCCCCAGACTCCAAACCTGCTGAGCTATAGGAGGACGAACCCCCCCCAATCAGGGGGGCCGACACCTCCCTCGCTCTCCCCACCACCATCACCTCCATCTTATTGGGGTTGAGCTTCAATCTGCTCTGCCACATTCATTCCGCCACATCCAATTTATTAGGTTGTCTAAGGTCTAGGATTGGGCAAAAACCCTTGTCCTTTTTGGGAACCACAAAAAACTAGAGTAAAAACCAGTATTAAGCTCAGACTTGGGAACCGGTTCAATGGCTCCTTTCTGGAGAAGCTTCTGTATTTCAACTAGTATTTAAGTTGAGGAAGGGGACCCCCTGGGGGGGCAGGAAGAGGAGGGAGGGAGGGAGCGTAACTGGATGGCATAGCCGAATTAGATAATCTCCCTGACCCAGCGGTCAGTGGAGTTGACTTCCCATAGGTGTAGAAAGGGCAACAGGCGCTCATGGAATGAGGGGCTGTCCTCATAAACTCCCTTGATCAAGGTTTCGTTAAAAGCGGGACTTTGCCTGCTGTCCCAAGGACGAGTTGGAGGAGACTTTGCCACTATTAAAGGCCTTGCGCTGCTAGGGGCCTTGTGGTTGGTGGTACTGAAAAGGGGTCTGTTGGAACCGCTTTCCAGCGTTGTAGTTATACAAGGGGTAGGTGGGTCTTCTGGGTGAGAAAGCATAAGGATTTGGGGTAGGATAGGATTTTTTACGGATGGTGCGTATAATCCCTGTAGACATGGCCATCTGATTCGTTTCTTTGATCTTTTTTAGGGTGTCGTCTGTAGACACAGCTAAGAGCCCTTTGCAGTCAAAAGGGAAGTCCTCTATTCTGGTTTTATTTTCTTGCGTCAGTGCAGTGGAGCGAAGCCAAGCATGCCTGCAGAGTGCGATGGCAGATGCCATACCTCAGGCATTGGCATCAGCTATATGCATGTTTGCAGTCAGCTGAAATTGAGCCATCTGCATGCCCTCTTTTTGGAGGGCAGCTATTTGGTTCGGGTCTGTGGTGCTGCTAAGCGGTGACCATAACCAGTGCTGGTAGCCACACATTGCAGAGGCATAGTTGGTTATTCTAAAAGACAGGGAGTTCGAGGAAAACATTTTCCTTCCCAATACATCTAATCTCCTTCCCTTCCTATCCAATGGAGACACCTGCACTCCCCCACTCGGGATTTTACCGATGCTGCGGCAATCACTAGAGAATTGGGGGGGTGGATGTTTGTGGAATATCTGCGCCCCTTCTTTGGGGACAGCATATAAGGAGTCTGCTAACTTATTAGTGGGTGTCACAGATGTGGGTTTGTTCCAAATGACTGAGGCAGGTTCCATCAGCTGTTCTAACAGCGGTAGCATTATGTGGCCTGACTCACCTGCTCCTAGGATCCCAAATATTGGCCCAGTTTGGGATTCTTTGACTACCTTGGTCGGGAGTTTAGGGAGGGAGGATGCCATCCTCCGTAGCATCGCCTGAAAGGCCTTGGAGTCCTCAGTTGCCAAGGATAGATTTGGATCCGATATAGCATCGGGAGGGGGGGGGGAAATATTGTTTCATCTTCCTCCAGAGATGGTGAGGATGAGGAAGATGACCAAGATGCGGATCTCCCTGCGGAGGCTTCTGTAGCCGGAGCCGGTACCGACAGCACCGCTTTATCCCTTGGGTTCCCCAATAATGAGGTTAACAATTCTGTAGCCCCAGAGGGTGCTAACCTTTCATCTTGGGTGTATTCTCGCGGTTACGTAGCTACAGCCTCCGGTGGCGCCGACGTATGGTGTCTAGTGTCAGCGGTACCAGTGTTCTGGAGGGTCGGTGCTGAACCTGCATCTGAAGGTGGAGGGCGGGAGATAGTTGCTGTTGGTGCCACCCTTGGTGGGTGTGGAGGCACATAGGGATGCTCCAGTTCTGAGCATACTAGGACGTTGAAGTCTGCCCTGCCAGGTAGGGCGACAGGCTCCAGGATCGGTAGTGGTAGCCTTGAGTGTAGGCATAATAATAACGCCTGTCCCATGGGTTGTAGGGTGAGCAGCATGAGCATGGCGAGCGGGACCTGTGTTCCCGGTGGTACCTCAGCGGGGTTCCGCGTTTGTCCCAGTACTGTGGAGATCTTGACCTTGAGCAGTAGTGTCTATATGATTGGGAGCGCGTGTCCCTGGGTACCAAGGTCGGCAGTGAGCAGTAGGGGAGGAACGGCTCTTGCGGGCGGTGCCACCGGTTGCGGGGACTGCAGTTGCGGTGCCACGCTCGTCGGTCCCAGTGGGGTTAATTTCCTTTGCACGTGCTGTAGTTGGGGAGCCACCGCGTCCCCTGTGTCAGCCCGTTCCGGCACATCCCGTGTAGAGCTCTTCTTCTTTTCCCCTTCCGCCCGTCTGGTACCCCGTTCTGCATAGCGGGCAGTGCTTTGCGCGCTGGGAACCTCGGTACTGCTCTCTCGTGGACGGGCAGTACCGGGGGTGCGGGAGGTCTCCTTAGGCGGGGACGGTACCGTAGGTCTCGGTTCCGGTAGGGGTCCGTTGGGACTGAGTTGTGCCGGTTCCGTCGGTGCCTTCTGCACAGGCTCCATTGCCGATGCCGTAGAGTGCCCGGTGGGGAGCCTAAGAGGCCCCTCTTCTCCACCTTCTAGTGCCCTTTTTGTCAGTATATCCTGCAGGCGAAGCGCCCTGGCGCGTTTAGTCCTGTTCAATAGCACTGAACAAGCTCTGCAGGTCTGAGTGTAATGGGCTTTGCCCAAACAGACTAGACAGCGAGTGTTAATCGCTGATCGATAGAGTAGCGGGGCAGAAGCTACACCTTTTAAAGCCCGGTTGTTTGGACATTTCCAATCACCCCGAAGGGCGGATTGTGCCCGAGGGACTAGACCCCAAGGGCTAGGGCAGCACTCAATAACTCACAGAAATCCTTTTTCTTTCTTTCAGGTTTACCACTGACTAGCGCTGAGAGGTCTTCCAATGCCATGCGGTTGGAAGGAACTGAGGCAGTGAGGGCTCCTCCCCCTATTTATACTAGTCCATCCCTCATGATGTGGGCCCGTGCTTTTCTCAGGATGGGAGGGGGATGGAGCCCTCACCATGTTCTAGTCTTTTCCAGGCATATTCTGCCTGGATACTGTTGACAAGAGGTTTTCCGGTACCTGAGAAGCAGGAAGTGAATCCCCAAGAGAGAGAATCGCGGAGATCCTCAAAGAAGAACACTTAGCTTGAGGCAAAAATGGTGTTTTTCTAGGACACTATGTAGCCATAATAATAGTCTATTTCAGGGATGGCCAGAATTTGGATGCGCATGATCCATTTGATCCAAGCATCCGCCTCAGGCGATCTACCAGCCCCACTTCCACTGGCTTTGGTGATCCTGGTCTAAACCCCTCCCACTGGATCCCAGCTCTTGGTTGCTTCCAAGAGTTTAGTGGAGCATTTCTGTTATCTTCTGAAGACTAACTTGTGAACTGCTAGAAGGTCATGATCTACCTCTTGGCTGCCTCTGGTCTATTCAGTAATAACTAACAACTTCCCCTCTAGCAACTAGCCTGGTTGTACAAGCTTCAACGGTCAATATCAGCCACAGTTTTTTTGCTGTGATTCTAAGTCTATGATTCTTGGTAGCACAAAGATTTGTGGGACTGAGTGGTTCACAGCAAGTAACCATGAATGATGAGTTGGTCTAGGACAAGATTTGAGAATGTTGATGTATGGAAAGTCTCTGGTGGTCATGGGCTCTAGTGCATCTTTTTATGGGGCATAAGGTAAGTCACTTAAGAACATAAGTAGCGCCATACTGAGTCAGACCAATGGTCCATCAAGCCCAGCATCCTGTCCTCTGAGTCGCCAATCTCGATCGCATGGGAGAAGAACCAACAGTCACAATGAGCAATCCATTCCCCGTTGGTCACTCTCAGCTTCCGACAGTAAGAAGTTCATTCCGTAAGCTACTTGGTGAATAGCCATTAATGGATCTACTCTCTAAGAACTTATCCAGTCCTTTTTTAAACCCAGCTATACTACTGGCTTTGACAACGGCCTGTGGCAACAAATTCCATAAGTTAATTATGCGTTGAGTGAAAAAGTACTTCTTTTATTTGTTTTAAATCTGCCGGCAGCTAGTTTCATAGAGTGTCCCGTAGTTCTAGTACTATTTGAGAGGGTAAATAACTGTTCCCTGTCTATTTATTCCACACCACTCAAGATTTTATAAACCTCTATCCTGTCCCCTCTCAGTCTTCTCTAAGCCGCCCCGAGCTGCATTGCAGGATGGGGCGGGATAAAAATCGATGAAATAAATAAAATAAAAATAAATAAGCTGAAGAGACCCAGTTTGTCAAGCCTCTCATTGTATGGACGTCGTTCCATACCCGTTATCATTCTTGTTGCCCTTCTCTGTACCTTTTCTAGTTCAGCTATGTCTTTTTTGAGATGGGGCGACCAGAACTGCACACAATATTCCGGGTGCGATTGCACCATCGATTTGTATAGAGGCATTATAACATCCTCAGTTTTATTCTCTATCCCTTTGCTAATAACTCCTAACATTCTGTTTGCTTTTTTGACTGCTGCTGCACATTGGGCTGAGGATTTCAGTGTATTGTCCACAATCAGATCCTTTTCCTGAGTGGTAACTCCTAGCTTAGTACCCAGCATTGTGATAGTTTGGGTTATTTTTCCCTATGTGCATCACTTTGTACTTGTCCACATTAAATCTCATCTGCCATTTAGATGCCCAGGCACCCAGTCTCGTAAGATCCTGTTGCAGTTCTTCACAGTCTGCTCATGTTTTAACTACCTTAAATAACTTGGTGTCATCAAAAATTTTGATCACCACTCTTAATGTCCTTTTCCAGATCATTAATTAATAAACCTCACCGGTCCCAATACAGATCCCTGGGGCACACCACTTTTTACATCTCTCCATTGTGAAAACTGACCATTCAGTCCTACTCTTTTCTTCCTATCCTTTAACCTGTTACCAATCCATAGTAAGACACTACCTCCTATCCCATGACTTCTTCATTTTCTCAAGAGTCTTTTATGTGGGACCTTATCANGGGACCTTATCAAATGCTTTCTGGAAATCCAGGTACACTATATCTACCAGGTCTCCCTTGTCCACATGCTTATTTACACCCTCAAAGAATTCCAACAGATTAGTGAGGCATGACTTACCTTTGCTAAATCCATGTTGACTCTTCCCCATTAAGTCATGTTTAACAACATGCCCAGCGATTCTGTTCTTAATGATAGTTTCCAAAATTTTGCTCGACACAAACATCAAGCTTACCGGTGTGTAGTTTCCAGGATCATCTCTGGATCCCTTTTTAAATATCGGGGTTACATTTGCCATCCTCCAGTCCTCAGGTACAGTGGCAGATTTTAGTGATAGGTTACAAATTACTAACAGTAGGTCTGCAATTTTATATTTGAGTTCCTTCAGAACTCTGGGGTGAATGCCATCTGGTCCCGGTGATTTCTTACTGTTTAGTTTGTCACTTTGCTCTAGGACCTCTTCCACAGTCACGGTGATTTGTGACAGCTCTTCCAATTCATCACTTACAAAGTAAGGTTTGGGCGTGGTTCGGCCTAACATCCTCTGCAGTGAAGACTGAAGCAAAGAACTCATTCAGCTTCTCTGCAATGTTCTTTTCCTCCCTAAGCACCGCTTTCACCCCCTGGTCATCGAATGGTCCAACTGACTCTCAAGCAGGCTTCCTGCTTCTGATGTACTTGAAAAGGGTTTTATAATTAGCTTTAGCATCTTTAGCAAGTTGTTCATCAAATTCCTTTTTGGCCTGCCTTATTAACTTTTTACATCTACTTTGGCGATGCTTAGGCTCTTCCCTATTTACCTCATTGGGCCTCTCTTTCCATTTTTTAAAGGATGCCCTTTAGGCTCCAATAGCCTCCTTCACCACACAGGCAGATGTTTGGTCCTCTTCCTACCTTTTTTAATTTGTAGAAAACATTTAATCTGAGCTTTCAAGATGGTGTTTTTAAATAGTCTCCGCGCTGCCTGTAGACATTTAATTCTTGCAACTGCTTCTTTAAGTTTCCCTCTAACTAGTTTCCTCATTTTTACATAGTTCCCCTTTCTAAAGTTATATGTTACCGCAGTGGTTTTATTTAGCATTTTCCCTCCTGTGAGGATGTTAAATTTGATTATATTATGATCACTATTGCCCAGCGGCTCCAGCACCGTTACCCCTCGCACTAAATCCTGCACTCCACTTAGGACTAGATCCAGAGTGGCTCCTCTTGTTGGTTCCAGGATGAGCTGCTCCAGGAAGCAGTCATTTATGACATCTAGAAATTTTATCTCTGCATCCCGCCCAAGGAGACATTCACCCAGTCAATATATGAGGCTAATTGAAATCACCCATTATTACTGCGCTTCCGAGTTTAGTAGCCTGTCTAATCTCTTAGCATTTCACAGTCAGTCTCACTGTCCTGGTCAGGAGGACGATAGTATAGGCCAACCGCTATATGCTTGCCCGTTATACATAAAATTTCTATCCACAGAGATTCCAGAGTACTGTTTGTTTCCTTTAAAATATTTATCCTGCTTGACTCAATGTTGTCTCTTACATATAGCACCACCCCACCACCAGCTCGAGCTACTCTCATTTTGATATATTTTGTATCTTGGCAATACCGTGTTCCATTGGGGGTTGTCCTCCTTCCACCAGGTCTCTGAGATTCCTATGATGTCTATATCCTCATTTAACGCAATACACTCTAATTCTCCCATCTTACTTTTTAGACTTCTGGCATTTGTATATACACGTGTAATTGTATCCTTTTTATTTGTAATCTGTTTATTGTAAATAACTGTTTTAGTTATTTGAGGATCAATAGAGTTTGACGGTTGCAAACTGGTTTCCACCTGAGCTGTCTGGGGATTTTTCCTGTCTTCTATATTAGGGTACTCTAATTCCCCTGAAATAACGGCATCTTTTGCAGCTGCCTCAGCCTGACTTATGTGGTGCTCAGCACCTGTCAGCTTTCCCCCAGTTTTTAGTTTAAAGACTGCTCTATCTCCTTTTTAATGTTTAGCTCCAGCAGCCAGGTTCCCCTTTGGTTAAGGTGGAGCTCATCCTGTTAGTATAGGCTCTCCCTTCCCACAGAAGTTCCCCAGTTCTTAATGAATCTAAAGCCCTCTTCCCTGCCCCATTGTCTCATCCATGCATTGAGACTCCGGAGCTCAGCCTGCTTCTGGGGTCCTGCGTGTGGAACTGGGACCATTTCTGAGAACGCTACCCTGGAGGTTCTGGACTTCAGTCTCCTACCTAGAAGCCTAAATTTAGCCTCCAGAACCTCCCTGCTACTTTTTCCTATGTCGCTGGTACCCACATGTACCACAACAACTGACTCCTCCCCAGCACCCTCTAGAATTCCGTCTAGATGACGTGTGAGGTCTGCTACCTTCACACCAGGTAGGCAAGTTACCATGTGGTCCTCACAGCCACCAGCAACCCAGCTATCTACATTCCTAATAATCGAATCGCCAACTACCACAACTAGCCTATTCCCACCTCCTGGAGACATATCCTCGCGGCGAGAGGATTGCGCATCGAGGATCTCTTCTCCATCTCTCCTGTGGAATTTGGTGTACTCAATTCAGGTGGAATGAGGTGGTGTAGATCGACTAGTACTTGTAAAGCCAGAATGGTTTTATTTCTTTGCTTATATTACTTCTTCTGTTATCAGATCAGGAACACTATTTCAGACAAATTCTGAAATTTGGGGAGGTTGGGGCAAAGTACTAATCTACTGCCCATGGCCTGGGCTTGGGCATGCATCTCCTTCTGCTCTGGAGCAATGTAGTCAGGCTGGAATGTCAATGAGGCCTCTGGTAGCTATGGTGGAATTCCTTGAAGCCTCATGCCTAACACTTAGCACATCTGGTAGAGGTTGGTGGCACTGACATCCTTCCATAAGGGTTTCTACCAACTCCACCTCTTCCACAGGGATAGACCCACCTGAGCCAGGCCCTTTAAGCCTCTCACTGATCAGCCACTCAGCACTTTCCCAGGCTGATTTTTGGCACTCATTATGGGCTACATAATTTTACGACATGGGTTGGAGCTGTCACAAAAGTGTTGGGAGTGAGGCATGGGCTACCCGTGGCAGGATAGCTTCCATGGGCCTTCATGTTAGTGCAGAGAAATAGAACCACATGTGTCATTTCAGGAGAATGATGGAGACACAAAATAAGATCAGGGATGGGGAGCAACAGCCCTATTATACCATAGCAAATGACACCTCTGTCAGTCACCTGGATTTGTTTCATGAAATAGATGTAGTTTTGTTTTTAAAGCCTTTTAATATAATCCGTGATAATTACATATATTTATTTAATGGTTTCCTTCAGAATTTAAAGACCAGGGTCTGCCCTTAAGCCCATCAGGTTGAATGAAAAGACTCCTATTGATATTGGTGGCCTTTGAGTCTGACCCTAAAAATCTGTGTGGAAAAAACAGCGACCTGCAGAAAATCCTTGTCCTTTACGGCTGTTAACGCCGCCTGGTTTATGAACTTCGGCAACGCTTGTCTGGGCACTCAGTCGAGTCACTTGGATAAATGGCATTGGAATTCAGTATTGAATGTTAAAAATGTGCTCTATAAAGGAGCTTTTGTTGAGTGTTTGTGTGGGGGAGAGATCAGTAGATCAGCTGGTAAAAGGGTTCCTAGGTAAGAAATGTTCACTTGATCTCTGGACTATTTTTCTAGATGCAAACAGCCAGGTTTGCATATAAAAATCAGAGAGAGGCTTTCAACTCATTTATAAATAGCAACATATCTAATCAAACTTGCTTTTATCATGCACTCTACAGCAAGTCTCCTGATCTTTGGACTGACAGTTTAAAAGGAAACCTATTGCTCTTGAATTTTCTTTCCTCACCATTTCTGAAAGATTGAAACCATTCACGGTTTTGTTTTCTGCTATAATCAGTTCAACTCTGACTATTAAGTTAAAACAGCCTGATGAAAATTTAATACACTTTCAAAATGTGTATCAAAAGGACCTTTATTTGTTTCCTCTTCTTTTTAATTTAAGATTGTATGGAACTGCAGCCCTAATGATTCAGATTCCTAATTGAAGTGGAACCTTGGCGTTACAGACACTGAAGCATTTCAAACACAAGAGTTTCCATAGCAGGCTTTCTGTATCCAGCTGAACAGAATATTCCAGCACTTGGCTGGTGGTGTTTTTATTTATTCATTCATTTCAATGGGAGGTCTGACAGGAGTACACAAAGCCAGCTATGCTGTAGCATCTATATGCTGTTTTCTTAAAGAGTTTCACTAGAGTAATTTTCTTAATTTAAAAGACTTTCCTTCGTATCTGTAGAAAGGTATGCAGTGCTGCAGGGACGGATTGGAAAATGTGAAAAATACATAAAATGGCACTAGATTTGCTTATTTGGAAAAATATGTTTGGCTTGGATTTAACTCCCATGGGTGAGGCCACACAAGATGGAGGCTACCACACCTTGGGTAGCCTTGCCCCCCTCCCTGGGCAGCTGGGCAATGTTATGCAGTATATTGTGTGGCTGGTGGCTGCCAGATGGTTTCCCCCCGCCCACCCAGGTGGGGTGAACATCTGGCTGCTATGCAATGCATCAGAAAATTTCTGAGAACGCATCACAGTACAGCTTACCCTCAACTAGGGTAAGACTGCCCAAGGCAGGGCTACCCATGTGGAGGGTCCACGCTTGCCCTGCCATGAGGGGAGCACCGCTGTGGGGCTTTGAGCAATTGGTGCTGTCTCCCACGGCCACATAATGGCCGGAGGGGGGTGGGGGGGACGAGAAGGTCCGGTCCGAGAGTGGCTCGGCTTTGGAGCTGCTCAACTCCCTAGCTCCCTATGCTGGCTCCTCACTATGGCAGCGGTGATTGCCTGCCACAGGGGCCACACAGGGATTGGGCCCCTGCAGCTTGTGTCTACAACAAGTAAAGCAAAGAACAGGATATGAGCCCCTCATGTAGAGATCAAATTGTGCAACCAGCTAACTCTAGTAGTCCCCCCTCAGCAGTTGTTGGCCAGAAGCTGTTCCTTGATGCAAGGGACCTGTATATGACTGCAAGCTAAAATGGGGCACTGGGCTTATCTAAAACTACCAGTGGCTGCATTCAAGCAGCAGCTGTGTGCTGTCAATGAGCATGATTTGGGGATCTCAAATCATGGTAAGCACGATGAAAAGTTGTTTCTAAAAACACGCAACAGGCAAATGCATGCTTAGCACCCAAACAAGCGTCTAGCATTACATCTATTAATACCACATCTGAACTTGGCATTATCGGCCTTCAGTGTCTTCATGTTTCATTTCAATATCTCCTTTGAAACTTTCTTCTTGCCTATCCAATTCCCTCTCTTTCTCTTCCCCTGCTTTCTGCATGAGCTCCATTAGAGTCTGCATACTCAGATCACCATGTGCTCTAGCAAAAGGAATGGCTTTTCTGGTCTCGTCAGCCTTCTAGGACTGCATTTGCAAGAGCCCCTGCACCCAGCATATGTTCACTTAGGTCAAGTGCATCTGAGATGCTGGAAAAGCAGTTAACATAATTATTCTGTGGGGGGTTGCTGGCAACAGCAGCTTTTGGAGAATTTAGTAATGCGAGGTGATTTATACTTTGCAGTCTCTGCAATTTTAGCATAATTTGATTATTGGAGTTTAGATTTACACTCAAAGTTTGGACTTGCAGTGTGACTTCGGGCAAATCCATTTATATTCTCACTTTTCTCAATGGAATAAAAACAACTTGGAGAAACAATAACTTCTGTTGCATAATTGCAAAACTACATAGCTTCAACATTTTTTTTATTTTCCTGTATCTAAGGTTACATCATTAGCTGCTTATGCATATTTATAGAACTGATGATAGTTAAATAGGAAGGGACATTCTTTCAAACAAATAGGCTTTGTGATATTTATAATGTGTAATATTTATAAGGTCAGCCAGGTAAGAGATGGCAGGAGCTATAAAACTGTTTAATAAAAATACTACAATGTTAATACATTATCATTTCTCCCCACACCCCCTTATTGTTAGAGTCTCTGGAACAAGCACTGTTTATTATGTGATATCCCCAAAATATAGTGATTTAAAATCATTTTTATCTCTTTATATAGGACAGATTCTAAACCCCTCAGGCCCTTGAAACATGTATAAATCAGAGGAGTTTGATTCTGTCAGGTTTGTCACCCATACAAGTGCCTCAAAATACAAAACAAGCAGTGCACCCTATGAGAAGTTCTCCAATTTAAACAAGAACAGTCGATATAAGTCATATGGGAAGGGCTCAGAAAACAGATTCCACAGCGGGATCCATAACGTGGCCAAGATTTTGGGAAAGCTGCCTCGCTGGTGTCCTGTGAACGGCTTAATAGACAAATACTTATTTTTCCAGTTCATTGATTTTCTTAGCTCTAGATGTGGTGGCTGTTATATATATAAGGGGGATAGAGACCATCATAGTGATACTGACGCCACTGCTCAATCTGTTCCCGGCTTCTCTCGTCTTGCTCTGTGGAGAAGAGAAATAACAATTAGGTACCATGTTTTTAATGACAGGAGGCTAACCCTATGCCACTGATGGGCAAAGTTCCCAAGCGCCACATACCAAAATGGTCATATTGCCGAGAGCCACAACAAACATTGCTTCGATTGCGGTTTCCCTCCGGGACGGCAGCACTGCTTTCTCCAGTTCACCCCTCGCATCAAATCTCTGGCTTCCAGGCAGTCTGTTGTGCTTGGGCAGCAGCAATAGTGGCACAGAACATGCTCTCACGGCCTTGTTCATGAGGCTCTAGTGGCCACTGGCGGCTCAGCTTCTCTTCCTCATGACGGAGCCGCATGGAAACACCCCCAGGCAGCTACTTCTAACTAGAGCCGCATGCAGCTCCTGAGCCACCAGTTGCCCACCTCTACCCTATGCCAAACACGCTGGCAGGACTAAAGTGAGGGCTGGTGTTTCTCAGACCACCTATTGTCAAGTTGTGTGTAACATTAAAGGAGGTTGCTGAGAAAGTCTAGGCCCAACATATTAGGTCTTGTTTAGAGATGGACAACTTCCAAGTTTGAGCTTTGGAGATGAAGGTTTGAAGGTAGGGCCCTGCCCAGGCTCAAAAATCAGGCCATAACCCAACTTTTTCAGGAATTACATGAGTCTGGTCCTCACACAACCTAGCTCTCCTGGGCTCGATGTAACAGGGATGGCCCTGCCCCCACAGAGCACCCTGATGTCACAGCACTCACTCAGTGCTGGAGAGGGTGTAAGGAAAAGGGTGGGGTTGAGGCAGAGTTGGCCAGACTTGGGGCACACAATCCACTTGATCCAAGCATTGGCATCGGGTGATCTCCCAGCCCCACTCCGGCTGGCTCTGGTGATCCTGGCCTAGACCCTCCCACTGGCTCCCACCTCTAGGTCATCTCAGTAGTTCAGAGGAGCACTTCCATGATCTACAGCAAACTAGCTCATGATCTGCCAGTAGATCACAATCTACCTCTTGGCTACTCTGATTCAGGCATTTCCCCCCCTTAACCAGTGTGGTGTAATGGCTAGGTGCGCAGTACTTGGACTGGGAGATAGGGTCGGGACCCCTGGGGTGGGGTGGGGGACCCGGTTCTAGTCTTGCCTTAGCCAGAAACTCACTGGGCGACCTTGGGCCAGTCACGTTATTCTCTCAACCTAACCTACCTCACAGGATTGTAAGGATTAAAAGTGTTAAATTGTTGTATGGAAAGTGCTGAGTGCCATGGCAGTGGAGCGCTATATAAAAATAAAGATTATTATTACTTATTAATATTATTAATTGACAAGTTCCCCACAGAGCGTTATGTCATTGCCCTCTTGGGAGTGGGGCCTCTTGCTCACAGGAAGCCTGGTCTGGTTCAAATCTGAGGAGACTGGGTGGGCTCCTGAACTAAGTTTACCGGAACCCCTCAGGCTCAGCCTGGTATGCAGGGTTCTAGATGCAGGTAAAATCCACCTGCAAGATTATTATTATTACCATTATTATATACAGCACCAGCAATGTTCCTGGTGCTGAAAAGTCATGATTAGAAATAGGTCCCTGCCCCAAGGGGTTTACAAACTGGATAGATTTGGATTCTTTTTGTATCTCAGGTTTGCCTCTAATCCATGAGCCTTCCCAGCCTCCATATTTAATTTTACGTGACCTTAAAGCAAATTACAGCCAGAAGCCCCACGTTGCACCTGTTTCATGAGGAAACCGTATGCATTGGCACATGGCTGTTCCAGTATCCTTGTTACAGGATGATACTTTTTATAGGGTTTTCATATTAAACCTTCAATTTGGCTTAGTTTTGTTCACAACTGGGCTTGAGTTATTCCATAAAGTGTGTTCTCATGAATTTAGCAAGCCTTTTTATATGCTGAGGAGCCAGATATTAACCAAACCAATCAAACTATTCAGAGGGCTTGTTTTATGTATTTAGATTTACCTTCTGCCTTTCCACCATGACTCAAGGCAGCTTACAATATAATTTTAAAAACACCACAAAGCTGTAAAACCCTCTACAACTTCCTTTCCCCTAAATCTTATACTGATCCCCATCCCCACGCCTGTGCCTTTCATGCACAGGTGTTTCTCACTACCAACCCGTCCCCATCTCTCACCTGTGGGAGTCCCCATTCCCAACTCTTCCCATATCCACCAGCATAAAGCTACAGACCCTTCTAATTCAGGGCTGAGTAGTTAGGTCCATATATTGCCTCATCACTGCAGCATCTTTGGATTATTGCAAATTACACAGTCAATGAGGGTTTTAGTGTTCACTAGTCTAGGAGAGGTGGTTACAGGTTGCCATATCTGACTACCTGTATTCAGCCAATGTATAGAGTCAGTGCCGGTGAGTACATGATAAAATTAGGACGCACCTATTCTGCTGCCATATGTAACTGGTTTGCACTGATCATCCCTTAATCTGTTATGAATTCTGAGCATTGGCTGAGTACACCTCTTAAAATGTGATGACATGTAGATATAAGCATTCATGTGGTTGTCAGCTTGGAAACTACTTTTTAAGGTCTATTTCACTGGTATGTCTTAACTTGACTGAATGCCCAGGGTTAGTATGTGTGTCTCTAGTACAAGACTTACCAGGTAAGAGGTTGAAAATGATCCACTGGTTTTTAGGCCTCTTAAAACTTTACCTAATTACCTGAATGCCTTTCTCACTCAAAGCAGAAATACAGCTAGTCTCTTGCTAAATGTTGTTTTGAAACCATGTGAGAACTGTTCACTTCAGATTTGACAGTCTCCAATCAAAGGGCTTGTTCTGTATTGGGCTCTCCATGGCAGTTCTGGCATCAGCCATTTGCAGTGCTTCCTCTTCATTATGTTTTTGGTCTGAGGTTTTCGAGTGAGGTCTGTCTAGTACAACTGTTTACTTCCATAAAGAGCAACATGCATCCAAAGCCCTCAGATGTTTGTGTGGTTAGTCACCTCTATTTGAGGTTTCAGAATTCCTGTGTGAATGTGTGTGTTGTTTCCTCTAGTAAAACAGAAACACTTCTGCTGTTGCTGCCCTTGCCTTTGACCACTGTACCCACAAATGGCTTTTCCTACTTACTTTCAGGCTTTGCTACTTACTTGCCTGATGAAGGACCCTGTGAGGTTGGTCCAATAAAAAGATATCACTGTACTACTTTGTCTCTGTTGCCTATATTTGCGACCAACACGACAACCTTACTTTATGTTACTTTCAGGAGTGCGACAGCTGAAATGTTTGACGGATCACTTATTCATTTATTTTAAGGTGTTCTTTATTGAGAGTTTCTCTTGATACAAGTCAAGGGTTGAGCACTTCAGAGGAAAGAAGTACGTGCAAAGCATCAGTGGAGTTCTTAAGCGGCTAGAGAACCCTAATTCAGTACACTCCTAATAGTCATGGGAGCTCACTCCTGAGAATTGGCTTTATTGATGTTATCGTTGCACCTTTAGCGTGTCCTAGTTCTACTCTGTCAGTGTGGTCTGCAAGTTTTGTTATGAACAGAACATGTAGTGGCCATAGAGTTTCCGGAGGAAAAAAAATGTACCTAGGAAGAAATGCTGTCATTGCTAAGTGAGAATCACAAACAAGAGGGAACCATACAGACGGTTTAGCTAAAAACCCCTGAGGGTTTGGAGAAACTTGGTGCCAGGCAATCAATCTGTCAGGTTCTTCTTCTAGTCTTTCAATTAAATTCTTTTCCTCATTTCTTTGCTGGATAAATGTATGAGGAAATAGGGCATCTGACCACTTTCATTAGTACAGTGGGTAAGAAGCAAACATGCACTACTTTATCCTTTTTCCATCGTGCATGCAAAGGCTCCTAAACTGAAATCCTAGTAGAAATTAATAATTTCTATAGTGATTTCAGCATTCAAAGTGCTTTAGAGTCCTTATCTAATTCACCACCCACAACAGCCCTGTGAGGTAGGTCATTATTCCCATTTTACATATGGGGAACTGAAGCTGAGAGATAACAACTTTCCCCTGGCCCGTAGTGAGCTCATGGTTAAAACAGGATTTGCGCTCTGATCTCTTAGGTCCAAATACAACCCCTTCCTCGGTAGGCTACGCTGACTCTTAAACTCTGTATTTTTGTTTCAGAATACATGGCTGGGAGTCAAGTGGTTTGAGTTTTTCCCATCACTAGCACTGGCCAGCTGGTTTGACCTTTGGCAAATCATGTCATCTGAGTTTTCATTGATAAACAAGGGACATTCAAGTTACTGCTTGCCTTTTTTCATGGTGGCAATGCAGCCGACATCCAATACTCCTTGAGGTTTTACATCCTGCTATTCTGTACAGTGCTTCTCATTGTTAAGCAGAGAGCTCTGCTACTGCCATGCACGTCTTCATCAGACGGAAGTGTCAGGATGCCAAATGCAATTGAAATCAGTAGGGTAGGATTTCACCTGATGAAGTGAAATTACTGCAAATTTCACTTCCCAATTACTGCACGTGTCCTATAGGGCTGTTGCTTTCAAGGGAGCCTTCTCCTGACTAAAGCAGGTAGAACGTGCAATCCCAGAGACAGATTCATTCTGCATTCCTAGTATGATGATCCAACATCCCCATTTTATTCTACAACAATGAATAAAAAACCCCATGGAATGAACTCATGTGACAGCATCAGAGCATAGACAAGCACCTTTTTCAGGATTGCTCCCAGGAAGGTCAAGCTTGGAATCCCATACTATTGTTGCTGTCTGAAACTGGAGCATCACTAGTATTTTGGCCCAGGGGCCCTGGTGGGGTACCACAGGATATTTAACATGTGGGAATGAACTTAGTGAAATCCCTGTAGCGTTTGAGAATTGAGATTGATATACCTGCTGTTGCGGGGGTGGGGGGGAGAGAAATATGTGCCCGCCTCTAAGTAAGCCACCCACCCTCAGGCACCCTAGAATGGCTCGTTTGCCCCAGTCGTGGACTAAGAGCCCTCAGGATTGAAGGTGACCAGTTCGTCTCGGCCCAGATCATCACAGGGTGACAGAGTGAGAGAGCCCGTGAGCACACCCTACCCTTCACCCACTCATGCTGGCGTTAGTAGCCACAGGGAGAAGGGAGGGAACCCAAGGGGGGGGGGATGTGCATACCAGGCCCAGGGGAAAAGGGGGATGAGGATTCCACGGTTGTGGGGGAGGGAGCAGGTACTCCCACACCTGTTTCCCGAGAGCTGTGGGGAGAAGTGGGGGAAGGGGACAAAACACAAGGTATACAGACACGTTCACTAGACCAGACACACGGGCAAGCAGAAAAGGAGGGGGTCAAGTAATACAAGATAACAAGGAGGGCACACGCTCACAAACATCCAAGGACCAGTCTGGGTCCTGATAACCAGTGGCGTCTTCCTCTGCCTCCAGAGGTATTATTGCCTAGGCTCCCCCGAAAGCCTACAGCATTTTCACACAATGTGGAAGAACACCGCACCGCCCTCTGCTGGCCACGGGACCCCCACCGCCGCTAGGGCAACTGACAATAAGCGACGGCACACATCCCCCCCCTGCCCACCAGCCGCTTGGGGGACGTGGCGCCCAGGCCCCTGCCTCTGCAGGGACCTGACACCTGCCAAATAGCAGGTAGGAAGCTTAACCTGTTTTCTTACCATCACGTTCTTCCTCGACAAAGTTCTCAAACTCATTCCTTTGCTCCTCAAAGTACTCCCTTCTGTGCTCATCAGCAGCCAGCATTTGACGGGTCTCAACTGTATGAAAGATGGGCATGGTGTTAGGAGTGAAGCTCTTTTAAAATACTACATCTGCTTTTGTCCTCAAAAATCAGGGAACATTGTCAGCCTTGCATGGCATGGTCTAATTTTTCACCCGAGGCTCTTGGTGAATCTACAGGTACACAACAAGCAACCTCAGTAATCTCTATCGTTGGTCACTTCAGCAGAATAGGGAAACAAAGCCTGCAAGAATGGGGACAGGGAACTTGCTAGCACCTTTTTAAATGCCACACATTGGATGTTTGCAAGACAGGTCACTTGCAGGCTGCTGCTTTGTCTCATTACTTATTATCCCTCCAAAAGATGCACAGTAGCTGAATGGGTGTGAAATGTTCCTTAAGAAACGGGAAATGCCGTGAAGTCATGCTGCTTTGCAATTCATTACAATGTCAAAATTGTAATTGTTGGGAGGCTTGTTGAAATTCACAAAATAGGCAGGCCCAAGCCAAAGCCTCCCATAGGGTCAGAAAACACTCTGTTCTGTAACATGGCAAATAATTTCCAACCACTATCATCAAGTTGAATTCATTAAGATGTGTATTGAGAGGAAAATGCCAATATCACAATTTGCACTCAGAGCCTTAGTGACAGCTCCTGATGGTGAGAGACACTGGAAGAAGGGAAGTTAGCAGCAATTGTTAAATCAGACCAGACATGAAGGATTTGCAAGACTGAGGGCTCTGACTAGACATTGGGTGTTTTCAAAAGAGATGCTAACCCGCATGGCCACCCAGGAGCCACAGAGCCGCCCACCTGTCAAAAGGTGGAGCAGCCAGATGCATGCGTGAGCCACACTCGGCCACACACGGAGCAAAGCTGGGAAATCCGGAATGCTCCATGCAGGGCCAGCCAAATGTACGGTGGCCGCTTCTGTGGCTGGGATATCCACTCTGGGGAGCCGTCCATTTGAAGCACTCCTCATTCACTCCACTGGTGTGGGTGCTTCACGGCAGTGCCGCTCAGCGGCCACAACCCTCCACCCGCCCTGCTCATTTAAAAACACCCATTTTTAGGGAGAGACCTGTACGGATAAAGCATATTATTGGGAAGTTCCTGAGGGGACACTAAGACACTGACCAAAGATAACCCTGGATTTCATCAAAAGCAATAACCACCACATAACCTCTCTGCATTTACTAAAGCCGTCAAGACCCGTTCTACTCTTGGTTGCAGTGCTGGAAAGCTGGACTAACCCAACTGCAGATAATGAAGTTGTGTAGTGTAGGCATAACGGCAATGGTTCTGCACAGAATGTCAGCGTGATTTACTCCTCATTTCACATGATCTCCGAAAAAGTCACTGTACCTCATTAAAATACTACTTTGTACATAGACTGTCTGAGACTGGATAAATTGCTTGTGCAATAATAATAATAATAATAATAATAATTAATAATAGAAGATTGCTATCTGTGCTCTTTTGATAGCCCCCTGCTGTAATTTACATTGTTAAAAGGTGGGGTGGGGAGAAATCTTTATGCATTTACCCTGCTAATGATAGGTTTACTTAGGCACTACAATGTAATTAACGCTCTACAATTGCTGTGTTATATTGTAGTTCGATGCTTGTGCCCTAGTTTGTGCAGTGTTGCCAGTTAAACATCCCTCTTAACTTGAGCTCATTTTAGCCTAGCACTGACAGAGTTAACTTTTTGCCCAGTAATCTACCTGCACCTTTTATGCACAAACATAAGGATTGTTTTAACACCCCCCGGCGTCTCAGCAAGCGAGATGTCTGCATTTGGGTGTGCTTTTCCTCCAGTGTGGGAATAAAAGCTTCATGATGAAGGTACATTTGTTTTTCTTAAGGTTAATTTTGTAAGTGTTGATCAAGAATGGCTGAAAATGATCATTCAGTGCAGAGCACGGAACCTGCTTGCTAGTAACTCCCTTCATAAATGGACTGTGTGAAGGGAGCCTAGAGGAAGGGCTATATAAGCACGAATATTCACTTCACCATGATGTCCTGCACCTCCTACAACAGCTGCCTGATCTCCCTCAGCCTCACTATATGTTTAATGCTTTCCGTTAGGAAGCATCAAGCAGTCCGTTTCCACCTTGGGCATCTGCAGTCATTTCCAAAGTTTTGTAGATGAAAAATATTTGTCTTTCCAAAGTTCCCTCTCGCTCCCAGTAAATATGCCTCATTTTGAATTTTAGCTGTTTGGAGAACTTTGTAAGAACTGATCACTAAAGCTGACTGGAACGGCTCACTTTTCCCTCAGTTTTTCCACATGGCAGGCTTTAAATCCATTTTTATTTTTTATTCAAAATCAACATACGTGAAAAATTCATTTCCCCCCATCAGCTCCTCCCCCCCCCCATTTGTGATTTCTTCACAACAACGATTACATAGGTTCTCTCCCAATGAGAGAACCCCAAGCAGAAAGAGGGGTAAAACCCCCAGCTCTCTGTAAACACTTTCATACAGCCTCACCGTTGAGCTCATCTCTAGATTTGGTGGCTCTCTTGCTACGCTTTTTGAAGAAGTTAGCGGCATCTGACTCTTGCATGAAAACCTTTTTCAAACCTGTAAGCAGAGAAGCAGGGATTGATCAGCCACTGATGGTAAATAGGAACATCAATCAAGGTTAAAAATAAAATAAAATCTTATGGTGTTTTTTTTCTTCCCTCCCTGCAAAACAGAAATGCCCCTCCACTTACTTTCTTTGTCCTTTTCCCCATCTGCTTTCCTGGGGGTCACGGCAGCAGCGTTGCTTTCCTCAAGAACTGGCAGACAACAGTGCAAACAGTGTTGAGGTTAGTGAAAAGGTTCAGCATCCCACAGGCAAAATCTCAACCAGATACTCAAGAGCTGCTAAAACCTTGCAATTCATGAATGTCCAACCAGGGCCATTCATTCTAAAAGCAACAGGATAATCTGCAACCTATGAGCACATACTTAGTCTTCCTCTTCAATTTTCTTTTTAAAAATTGTGGCAATTGGTGATGGATAAGACCACTAGGATCCAAATTATCCCTTGTTATACACAGAAAATTGTATTCCTGATCTAGGTTGATGCCTTAATCCTTTAGAAATGATAGTGGGCTGGAATGCATATGCATGCTCTTTCATACCCCTTCGGATGACTATTTGGAGGATGCAGTTGTCCTTCTAATACGCTTACCCTATGACAACTGCTCTGACTTCACATCACTCCTTGTCTGGAATTCAATCCTTCCCCTTACTATTGTGGCTCATACATACCAACCAAGAGCACAAAAGCTGCAAGGCACGAGAAAAAGAGGATTTGTTTCCAGTTCATCTTTGCTGTGCTTCAGTTGACTCCTCTGAACAACGATGAATATATCTCAGTGAGCTTCTCGAGACCTGCTTGCAAATTCCTTCTGTCAGCTTGAAAAGGAAGCAGGGATTTCCACTTGGTGGGGGAGTTAAGGGGAGGGCAGTGGGTAACACTTCAGTTTGCTACTCCTTGCCAGACCATAGGAGGTTTCAGGCAACTTGAAAATATCTAGATAGGAAGAATTTAGTGCATCATACCCTGTGGCAATCAACATCCTGAAAGGGGTAAGAATTATGAACTGACAAGTAGTTGGGGTGCTCTGGCTGAGAGCTAATGCTCTTACAGCATATATTATTTTTCTCATTTGTTGACTGAATATACTTTAAAGTGCAGTTGTACTCTGAAAAATGGCATCTTTGTACTCAGTCACAGCTGCTGAGGACTTCAGAGGCGTCTGTGTTTTTGGTTTCTGCTTTTTCCTCTCATTAGTCCTGCAGGCTGAGTCAGTAAAGCTAAGAGAGAATGAGGCAGATTCTATACCTCTCTAAGTATCATAAGGAGAATTGTTTGCCAAGTTATATCTGTGCAAATGCCACTGGAACTTACAATGGGCCTTTAAGTAGGTTTAGCTAATACAGATAGCCTTTCCAGTCCCAAGGGAAACCTTCTAGAAGTGGGACAACAGGAGGTCAAGAAAATCTTGCTTATCTGGACACAGTGAAGGAGTGGAGTGGTGCAAACACAATTTTGATAGAACATGGAGGTGTTTGGAGAAGTAAAGTGGCTTTCAAATCAAATGTTGCATGTCAAAGGACATGACTCCATTTTAGTTTAGATGGAGATGAAGTAGATCAGGTTATATCTTTTATTGAACCCGCCCAACTGGGTTATGGCTTAAGATTCGGAATATGCCAGCTGACCGCCTTCCCAGTCTTTGTTTGAAGGAACAAGAGAACTGTCTGGCCTCTTACAGATGGCACAATTCCATCGAACAGAACCTGGCAACCCTGGGTTTCTCTCGATTAAACTTTTTTTATATACTACTTCAGCCCAGGCTAAACCCCAAATTCGTATTCAGATATGGGATGTTAGCCTCCAAAATGAAAGAGCGGGAATATGTGAGCAACGCATTGCCCCCTGGTACCATTGCTAAAGGTAGAAAGGGAATGTGAGAAATATCTGTCTGATATAAACAATTTCAAAATTAGAAGGGCCATGACTCTCTAAGGTTAAACATGATGCCAACTTCAGTGAACGAGGGTAGATTTAAAGGTATCCCGGCAGAGCTTAGATTCTGCTATTGTGGCCAGGCGGTAATAGAGAATCTCCCACATTATCTACTGCACTGCCCTAAGACAAGTGGGATTCGGGGCACATTTTATGCCCCATGGTTTGAGGGAAGGGAACATTGGGACCAGCAAAGGCGGGTACAATATATTTTAGCCAACCGAAACAAAGTAGTAGCACGGCGAGCCACGGTAGGGATCTTTCAACTGGAGTTATTTAGGAAACAACAGCTGGAATCCCCTGATCTGATCTGCGGAGACATGGAGCTATCACAGACGCAGTGAAACCCGGCAGGCCCCTAGGGTGGTTGCTGCAGGCTGTCTCCTTTGGCCTCCATCTGCCCCCAAATCTGTGGCAATTTGCCTTTGTGTATTGTTTTCAGACCAAGCTCCAGAGGGAGTAAATGCAGGGGCCAAGTGTTCTGCCACAAACCCCAAGAAGGGTAAGGCGCCCCGCTGTCTGGTTGCAGGCCTGGTGGTTTTTAGCCTTTTGGGAACAATGCTATTAGTGTGTGTATTCGCCCTGCGTCTTTACTGATCTAGAATACCTGTATGGTAGAGATAAGAGTTATCAGACGTACAGCGGAAATATATATTATAGTTTATTTATTGTGTTTTAAATCTGTTTTATTGTGATGTATTGACTTGTTATATTTCTTTCTTTCTTTTGTTATGGCCAACGGCTAAACAAATAAACTATTTATCTATCTTTATTGAACCAAATACTATTGGTGAGAGTATGCAAGCTTTTGTGCGAGGCCTTTCCGCTGGCATGTAATAAGTCAGCACTACAGAGTAAGAAAATGCAAGACTGGCATATATCATGGGAGCAATTACTTGGGAGGGAGATGTTGGGGAAGTAGAAATAATCAGTGTTTCAAAAATTTAGAAACAAGGAGTTTAAAACCATTGATGATGGCATTAAAAACCAAGGCTAAATTGGTAAGTAATCAAATGCAGATCAGGAACAATGCAATGGCAAACAGGGAGGGGAGGAGTAGAAGGGAAACAGGTTTGTAGTGGAAGAGGTTATTTGCATTGATTTATAAGAAATTAAATGCAATGTAGAGAAAACAGGCATTTTTGGATAGGCATAAAGGACTGTTGCGACCCTCTAGCTTAATCTATCAGCTGGTCAATTCTTGTATTGAAACTAGCAACTTGCAGTTGGATTGGGGTATATTTTTTAGAAAAACAGCTAGTTTTGGCTTGAAGCAGTGGAGAACCTACCAGGTGTTTAGAAATATGTTTTGTGGGTTAATTACCCTTACTTAGACATTTGCTCCTTATTTCCAATTGGAGTTTGCCTCAATTCATCTTCCAGCCATTGGTTATTTCTATACCCATGCAGAAAGATTACAAAGCCAAAACTGGCTCTTTCTGTCACAGCAGTATGTATGGTATATGTAGCAGGGGGTCTTCCCAGGGCCACTGAGGTGTCTCTAAAGAATTAGCTCATCCCTCTGCTACGCTTATTCAGTCCAAGCCTCAGCTGAATCCCCCTCTGAGGAAGGGGGTACCCTCCTGTAGGACCCAACACAGTCTCACTCAGAGGGTATTAGTCCACAGCCTTTTATGCATACAGTCCAGTGTACACAATCCCTGGGGCTGCCATCTCAGTCACCTCCACCCTGCAGGCCCAGATCAGTCTATTATAGGCTCAGGAGCAATCAAACATCAACCCCCAAAATCCAGCCAGCTAGGGCTCAAAGCCTCAGGCTCTGGCCAAGCCATGCCCAGGCATGAGGCTCCCTCCTGGGCACAGCCTCACCTAGTACCTGGTTTGCCTCTTCAGCACCCTGGAGAGGACCAAGTAGACCAGCATTGCCAGGGACACATTGCCTCTTACGCTCCCAAGCAGAGACTACCTTCTGTCTGCCTTCCAACCCCTTATGTAGGCAGAGTGGGTGTGGCCCACAGCACAGCACTATTGCCCTTAAAGGGCCAGTGTCCTGCCTACTCTGGTACCTTGCAGCCAACCCTGTTCTTCTCACAGGCCGGCTCCTAGCATGAACTGGCTTCCCCCAGACCCATGCACATGCATATGCCCACTGGCTGGCATCCTCAGTCCCCTCTTAAAGGGGCAACAGCTGCACAGGACTGCTCCCTGTTACAGTATAGATTCAAGGAAATTAATGCTAGGAAGGCAGAGGAGTGGAGGAGCTGCAGCACAAAAGCATTGTAAAGAAAGAAGTAAACTCTACTTTCTGACATCATTCATGTTTGCTGTTGTATCAGAATGGATGGTAGGAATAACTGGAATGCAGAGAGAGGATAGTTGGTATAGGAAAAGGTTATCTCCCTCTCTCCCGTGACTGAGTAGTTGAGAGGTAAAGATTCACACTCTGGACTGGGCATTCAGAAAAAATGTGTTGGCAAAAGTCAAGTAATGGAATATACATGAAGCCTTGAAAGTAAATATTGTTAGTGCTGGATCTGTACACTTGGCATCATAGCCTATACATTTGGTGAATGTGTGGTTTGTACTCTGAATTCCCTGCAGCCCCGATAGGCTGGCACAAGTTGTGCATGTAGCATTTTTTCTGTACAGTGTAAGAAAGACAGCTAAGTCACTGGAGCTGTCCGGGTCTGAGGATGCTTTTGTGAATGATCAGTTCCCCACAAAAAAGAATTAGATGAGTTCATGGAGGATAGATCCATCAGTGGCTACTATCATATAACTTATTGCAAGCAGATCTTCTTCCTCCACTTCATTGAGTTTGACACCAAGAAGTAATGTAAGGGGTCTAATCTCCCCTTTCACCTCTGAGCTCCAGGGGAGAGACTACCTTACAGGGAGTCAACCCTGACAGAAAATCTCCCAAATCCTAGGGACAGAGCCACAGGGACAGAGGCCACATGGAGTATTCACTTATGCTTAAGACATAAGAATGTATACCTGCATCTGCAAGCCTTTGCTGCTGCTGTGCTCCATGTGCATTCTGGATTCTCACACAGGAGAGCTTTCTAGACTCCAACCTTTACCAGCTGCCGGTGCAGTTGTGAGTGTTTTGCTACTGCTTGTGATCTCCTCCTTGCTGTCAAGCTTTGCCGGAATTTAACCACTCTCTTTCCTGGAATACAATTTAGACAATGGAGAAAGGCAGAGGTCACCACTACATCCAATAACAGAGCACCGTACTGCTGTCCACACCCCAGACCGTTACTCTAAAAGACAGGGGTGCAGTACCTAGTGTATTGGCTACCTGCAGTTAAGAACCATGTTTTTGGGCAGCCAATGGGTACCCGATGCCCCAAAGCGAAGCTATTACAGAGGATTCTGGTGATGCCCCAGGAAGCTGATCCTGGCACCCACACCTCCCTGGGCCAAGTCACTGACCAGCCACTGCTTTCTGCTGCTCCTTGGTGCAGCTTTTTTTAGGGGGGGGGGAGCAAGGAGGCCTCTTCCAGCATAACATGCATGACTTGTGTGCACCCCCCCGCTGTGCCCCATGGTGCCCCTATGCCACATGTAAAGAGTGAAGAGGCTATGTTATTTTCACTAGATGTGCGGCTATAGTGCTGAAGAGATGCCGGGACTCGCAAGCCCCCAGCGCCGGCCCAGCACCACTCCAGATGCGCACGGGCCCCCAGCGCCGGCCCCCGTGCATCAGGTGTGGTGTTGGGCTGGCGCTGGGGGCCCGCACGCATCCAGAATGGTGCTGAGCACAGGTGCTTTGGCGTTGGGGGCTCTGTAGGTCAGTGCCCCCAGCACCAAAGCGAGGGGGCCGCTACTGGCTGGCTGTGCTTCAGCAAGCTGTGTACTCAAGCCTTAGGCTAGCACTGGGGTGAAAGTATTACCCTGGGATTCAGAAACTCCAGGTTCAAATCCTGGCTTCCTCCAGGAAGGTCCTGTAAGCCTTTAAATGGCTGCTTAGTGTGGCTCAACTGTAAACGGGGGAGGTAAGAGCCTGTTTATGAAAAGGCTACTATAATGGGGGGAGGGGGGTGTTAGCAAGAAGTCAGCTACTATATTTGTCAGCAAATATAGTGCCCTACGCACTCTCTTTGATTTCCTGTGCACAAGCAAAGACAAGGACCCACAACCATGAGAATCAAATCCCAAACCCTAACCATGCAGCCATGAGAAAAAGCCTACTGTCGTTGCCTGAGGATGCCATGACCTTCCTGGGGTTGGCCTCTCTGCCTCCCCAGCCCCGTCGACCAACAAACCATGGTCTGGTAAAATTGTAGTTTGTCTGCATACTTGTCCAGCTAATGCAGTTAAGCATGCTGATACTTTCATGAGGGTTTTTTTTCTGTTTCCCCAGTGCAGTGACTACCAACCCAGGGTTTGCTGAGGTTGAAGTTCATATGTGTATTATGGCAACTGCCTCATTTGTTATTGCCTGTGAATGCTATGACCTTCCTGGGGTTGGTCTTTCTGTCTCCCCAGCACCATTGAGCAGTGAGACAGAATCTGATGAGGTTGCAGTTCATCTGAACACTCTCCCATATGCCTTGGCTATCATTGCCTGAGATTGCTGAGACCTTCCTGGGGTTGGTCTTTCTGCTGCCCCAGTACAGTTGACCAGCAACCCAGGATCTGGTGAGCTTGCAGTTCATCTGCATACATTCCCAGCTGCCTCTGCTATCATCATCTGAGCAAAAATAATGTCTTAAGCACTCTGCTTTGATTTCCTGTGCACCAGCAAAGACAAGAACCCACAACCATGAGAATCAAAGCCCAAACCCATACCATGCAGCCATGAGAAAGCGTCAGCTTTATGAGACCAGCAATCAACTATTTAATTAATGGCACATGTCAACGTGCTTCTCTGGTAGCCAAGTCTAGTCGATAGCTGTCTGTGCTTCAGCAAGCCATATGCTCAAATCTTGGGCTAGCATTGTGGTTAAAGTGTTACCCTAAAATTCAGAAACTTCAAGTTCAATTTCTGGCTTCTCCCCTGAAGGCCCTTTGAGCCTTAAAAAGGTTGCTTAGTGTGGCTCAACTTTAAGTGGGGGAAGTAAGAGCCTATTTCTGAAAAGGTGACTATAATGGGGGTTTTTTAGCAAGAAGTCAGCTACTATATTTGTCAGCAAATATAGTGCCCTAAGCACTCTGCCTTGATTTCCTGTGCACAAGCAAGGACAAGGACCCACAACCATGAGAATCAAATCCCAAACCCTAACCATTCAGCCATGACAAAGGGCCCGCTTTATAAAACCAGCAATCAACTATTTAACTAATGGCACATGTTAACATGCATCTCTGGTAGCCAAGTATAGTCGATAGCTGTCTGTGTGTCAGCAAGCTGTATGCTCAGCTCTCAGGCTAGCATTGTGGTGATGCTGTTAGCCTTGCATTCAGGAACTTCTGGTTCAATTCTTGGCTTCCCCCATGAAGGCCCTTTGAGCCTTAAAATGGCTGCTTAATGTAGCTCAACTTTAAATGGGGGAAGTAAGAACCAGTTGCTGAAAAGGTGAGTGTAAGGGTTTTTTGTTTTGTTTTTAGCAAGAAATCAGCTATTGTATTTGGCAGCAAATAGTGTTCACTAAGCACCCTGCCTTGATTTCCTGTGCACCAGCAAAGACTAGAACCCACACCCATGAGAATCAACAGCCAAACCCTGACCATTCAGCAATGAGAAAGGGCCTACTTTGTGAATCCAGCAATCAACTATTTAACCAGGGTCTGGTGAGGTTGCAGTTCTTCTGCGTACTCTCCCAGCTGCCTCGGCTGCTGTTGCCTGAGGACACCGTGACCTTCCTGGGGTTGGCCTCTCTGCCTCCCTGGCCCCATCGACCAGCAACCCAGGCTTTGGTGGTATTGCAATTTATTTCCATTCTTGCCCAGCTAATATGGCTAAGAATGCTGAGACTTTCATGGGGTTAGTTTTTCTGTTTCCCCAGTGCAGTAACTAACAACCCAGGGTTTGGTGAGGTTGAAGTTCATCTGCACACTATAGCAACTGCCTTCCTTGTTATTTCCTGCAAATGCTATGACCTTCCTGTGGTTGGGCTCTCTGTTTCCCAAGCACTGTTGACCAGTGAGACAGGATCTGGTGAGGTTGTAGTTCATCTGAATACTCTCCCAGATGCCTTGGCTGTCATTACCTGAGATTGCTGAGACCTTCTGGGGGTTGGTATTTCTGCCTCCCCAGTACAGTTGACCAACAACCCAGGATCTGGTGAGCTTGTAGTTCATCTGCATACTTTGCCAGCTGCCTCTGTTATCATCATCTGAGCAAAAATAATGTCCTAAGCACTCTGCCTTGATTTTCTGTGCACCAGCAAAGACTAGAACCCACAACCATGAAAATCAAACTTCAAGCCCAATCCATAACCATTCAGTCATGAGAAATGGCCTGTGTTATAAAACCAGCAATCAACTATTTAACTAATGGTAAATGTCAATGTGCTTCTTTGGTAGCCAAGTAGAGTTGATAGCTGTTGGTGCTTCAGCAAGGCATATGCTCATGTCTCAGGCTAGCATTGTGGTAAAGGGGTTACTCTAGGATTCAAAAACTCCAGGTTCCATTCCTAGTTTCCTCCATGAACGCCCTTTGAGCCTTAAAATGGCTGCTTAGTGTGGCTCAACGGGTGAGTGTAACGGTGTGACTTTTTTAGCACGAAATCAGCTACTATATTTGGTAGCAAATATAGTGCCCTAAGCAAGCACTCTGCCTTGAGTTCCTGTGCACCAGCAAGACTAGAACCCACAACCATGAGAATCAAAGCCCAAACCCTAACCGTGCAGCCATGAGAAAGAGACAACCTTAGAAGACCAGCAATCAACTATTTAATTAATGGTACACTTTAACATGCTTCTCTGGTAGCCAAGTATACTCGATAGCTATCTGTGTGTCAGCAAGTGGTGCGTTCAAGTCTCAGGCTAGCAGCACTGTGGTGAAGGTGTTACCCTGGGATTCAGAATGCCAGTTTCAATTCCTGACTTCCTCCCTGAAGGCTCTTTGAGCCTTAAAATGACTGCTTAGTGTGGCTCAATTCTAAATGGGGGAAGTAAGAACTTGTTTCTGAAAAGGTGAGTATAATGGTGTGATTTTTTTAACAAGAAATCAGCTCTTCTATTTGGCAGCAAATAGAGTGCCCTAAGCACTCTGCTTGATTTCCTGTGCACCAGCAAAGACTAGAACCCACAACCATGAAAATCAAAGCCCAAACCCTAACCATGCAGCCAGGAGAAAGGGTCCACTTAATAAAACCAGCAATCAATGATTTAATTAATGGCACACGTCAACGGGCTTCTCTGGTAGCCAAGTATAGTCAATAGCTGTCCATGCTTTAGCAAGCTGAATGCTCATGTCTCAAGATAGCATTCTGGTGAGAAAATTACACTGGGATTCAGAAGCTCAGGGTTCAATTCCTGCCTTCCCTTTGAGCCTTAAAATGGTTGCTTCGTGTGGCTCAACTGTAAATGGGGCAGGTAAAACCTGTTTCTGAAAAGGTGATTGTAATGGGGGTTTTTTTAAAGGAAGAAGTCATCTATTATATTTGGCAGCAAATATAGTGCCCCAAGCACTCTGAAAAGGTGGATGTGCAGGTGCTGGACGTGCAATGGATGTGCAGGTGTGGTGGTGTCCCAGTGGGGCCAGATCAGGCCAGCGTTATGTTTTAAATCACCCATTGTTGACCACAGCTCAGGAGCACAGCTGATTCCAAGAGGGTCAAAATTAGAAGATCATTTAAACTCAGCAAATCTTTGTGAGCATTTAAGTATGCTGCTTTCATACAATGAGCATCATTCTACGCATGAGCGGGCAATATTTTATTACCAAACTAAATACTCAGAACAGGGATTAGTTCAGAGTCTGGGGCTATTCTAGCATGTTATATTTGGCTTGAAAGCTACACCTATTCTTTGCTTTTCCACAGGACTTCCAACATATCAGACTGCAATGGATTCTCTTTTCCACGTGCCTAATATACTAATTCCCCTTAGCTCTGCTCCCCACCCCATAGAATCTTCTATAGAATCCAATGGTATGACTCTGGCCCTCCTAAGTAACAGTAATGGTTGAAGAATATATGACACATAATTCCTCCCAAATGAATGCACTAGGTGATAAAAATCAGCCAGGGTAGGGAGTGCGGACACACACACCCTGGTGGGGGTAGGGGTGGGCACAGTATGAGGCTAAGGCATCGTGGTGAAAAACCACACCCCTGCAGGAGATTGTAAGGGCAACTCCCAGATGGAACCAGATCACTTCAGTCCAGCTCCTACCAGCTCAGCACAAGACTAGCTCAATACATGCATTGGCAATGGGGAAGAAAAGCAAAGGGAGTACTTCCCCCTACCCCAAATTTCGGAAGATTTCTGTAACAGGGCAGAGTCCATGTGGGTGGTGAGCCCTTTAAGCCTGGCCAGAGGGGCGGCCTTGCCGTGTCCACTTAGAGCTATATATAAGAGGCAGTTTCCTAAAAAGGAGTCAGTTGAAATGTGGAAGCTGAAGAGAAAGGAGCTGTTATAAACTGTCAAGGTTTTGCAATAAGATTGCTATAAAAGTATTGAAGAGAGCCAAGCCTATAAATGATTGGCTTAAAGACTATGTCTGGTTAGGCTTGGGGTTAGACAAAGCTGTAATGCTGGAGGGGTTCCTTGCTTGGCATTAGTCAGGATTGGGAAAGACTATGGTTATAGAGAGAGACTGTGCTAAGATGATGTGGTAGAGAGCAGCATAGCAATGGTGCTGTGCCTTTAAGAACTAGAGAGTGGGGCTAAGGACATGTCCACTCCAGGATATAAAAGAGAGACAGAGCTAGAAAAAAGCTCAGAAGCTGCCTGCAAGTCAAGGAAAGCACAGCAATGCTTCTCTGTGGAGGGAGAGGATGGGATATGTACTTAAAGTGTCTGTCTTTCTGGAGAGATTGTGGAAGTGAGTAGCCAGTCAGAGAATGGCTATGTGGCTAGACAATGTAGCCATGACACTTGGGGATATTGGCTTATGTATGCTGAAAGCTGTAATGATGGACTAAATGTGGCCAGAGAATTGGTGCCTGACCTCAGAGAAGACTGTTTATGTGAATAAACTACTGTTACTGCTAATTCCCTATCAGACAGTGATTTGGTACTGGTCCTGCTCATCAGACCAGTTATTTGGTACTGGTATTTACTCATACGCTGGCATGTCCAAACCTGCTAGAGTGGTAGAGAATGCAGGCAAGCTCCAATGCTGGCTGTCCGACTGATAGCCAAAAGGGGGCTTGATCCTGAACTGGTGTATTGGCTTGCAGTATTGTGCCTACAGTGAGAGAAGCAATTAGTGACAACGACGTAGTAAAAGATTTTGCCTAGCAAGAGGAGGCCTTGGAGAGACTGGCGATAACTTAAAGGATGAAACCCAAAGAAGAGGAGACTTAGACTAGTTGGAGGAGTGGGCCCAACAGTAAGGATAACAGAACAAGTGAGGAGCACAGTGGGAGTTAGCACAAGGATTGAGCAGGCTGGAGTTGGGAGATTGGCCTACAATAGACAACATGTGGAGACAAAATGGCAGCACAAGGAGCATACACAAGATGGCAGCAGTCATTAAGTCTGTGGGGCTGGGTCAAGCCTGAGTTATGATGCAGCTGGGGGTTGGTGAGGACAAAGCCCCAAAGACTGGTAAGTACTAGGGACCCAAAGGGGGTGCTAATGCTAGAAACTGTTATAACTGGGCCCAAGGGGTCACTTTGGGAGGACCTGCTCACTGACATGGCAAGGTCCAAGATACAGACTCGGGGAAAACAAAGAGACATTATTTGGGCTTGGTGGCCAAAGTGATAATGCCTTTAAATGGTGCAAAAGTTGTGGATCCCTGTAAATTATACCCACCAAAAGGGGGCAGTACAAAGCACCCCAAAGAGTGGGCAGTTAGACTCCAAGGGCCAACTGTATAGAGGGCCAAAATATTGTCCTGAAAATGTTATATGGTATGTATAACCAGAGGGGAGCAAGTGGCAACCAGAGTAAATGCTAAAAAGGACACTATAGGTATAAAAAGGAGATGTGTGTACTTCTAAACCCCAACATCAAAACCTGCCCTCACCAGAATTCCCAAAGGAAAAAGTTGTGCAAGGCCAGGATTTCTGAAAAAGGAATGACCTGAGAGAAAGGGTCAAGTGGGGCTTCAGAAAGGGCTACCAAAAGATAAAAGTGCATTGGGTGAGTCTGTAGAGCGAGAGAAGCCTCTGAGATGTAGGCATGGCATACAGACGTAGAGAACATTAGAACTCGTGGGGAGAAATAGGACTGAGTTGGTCAAGTCAGAGGAACAGTTAAAGGAGCCTGCTGGAATACAGGGACTAATGGGCTCAAAGCTTGAGGTGGACTTTATACTTGCACTTGAGAGTGAGGAAGAGGAGCTGGTAGGCCCCATGGTTAAAGAAGGTCTTAGAGAGAGCATAGAGAAGGAAATGGAGGATACAAACAAGGCATTGGAATTACCAATTAAAGACCAAAGAGAATGATGGCAGCATGTGGCCTTAGGCTTAAACATGGATAGGAATAAGCCTACAAATGGAGAGAATGGTGCCAGTAACTACAGAAGAGGATGAGCCCTTGGGGTTTGTCTCAGCCTGTGGGGAAGGAAACCCTGGTGAGTGTTTCCCAAGTGAAAAGATAATATGGGGATACTTTACTCAAACAGAATGGGGAAAATACAAGTGCAGAAGACAGGGGTGATTAAACCTTTTAAAAAGGGTCAGGTTGACCTGTTTACAGAAAATAGCAGAGCAAGATTGAATCTCTGGGAGAGAGTAAAGGCAAAGGTAAAGTGAAACTTACAGGGCCTGAAGAGGTCTAGTAGGGTCCCACGGAGGAGTGTTGGGAAAGGCTGGGATGGCCCACAGCCCACTTAGGCTGTAGGAAGGCAGAAAAAAAGAAGTCTGAACTGAGCAAGCAGTAAAGGCTTGTTGTAGCTGATTGCAGCATGATACAGTGAGACAAGTCAATAAGCAAATGAATGGGCTGTAGAAAGCCGGATACTAGGGCCGTTTTTAGACGTGCACGGTGGCGCCCGCGCTTGTTTTCCAAAAGAGCCGGCAACCCGATTTACACGTGACGCCGGCGCCGAATACGCGGGCGATGTGCATTCATTTCCGGCCACGAACTGACCGGGTCGGCGATCGAGACCAGTCATACGCAGCCAGAAATGGATGCGCATCGCCCGCGTATTTGGCGGCGGGGTCACGTGTAAATCGGGCTGCCGGCTCTTTTAGAAAACAAGCGTGGGCGCCGCTGCGCACGTCTAAAAATGGCCTAGGCTAGACAGAGACTAATGAATAGGCTTCTGGTGGCCTTAATTGGGAAACAACAGAGTTCTATTAAGAAGCTGGTTAGCAAGATTGGGTAAAGGCTAAATGCAGCTCTGAAAATACTGGAACCAGAAAAAGGAAAAGTAAGCTGTGGGTAAAGTGGCTGAAGAGAGCCATAAAGGATTAAACGTGGCTGCAAAGAGGAGTAATTAAAATGGCTGGGAAAAGCCTTGCAAGCATTGTAATTAAATGAAGATCTCCTTGATAGTGACTATAGAAAACCTAAACAAATGTAAATGCAGCATATACTGACTAAAGGAAGCTCTGATGAATGAGAAGTAATCTATGTGTCTATTATAACTGAATGCAAATCTTAAGTAAAGACTGCAAGCCAGATGGAGGATGACACTCCTAGCAGGAAAGAATACCCAGTGGTATGGGCCCAGCTACTGAGGGGTGAAGAGGAGGCTGGGAGTAGGGTGGCCAGAGGCAAATTTTAGAGGCTGCTTATGAGAAATACAGGTTGCAGGGCTGCACTGGCTCCTATACAGTCCTGCAACCTGTATTTCTCATGTCCTGTATATTTGTATATCTGACCACCCTAACTGGAAGGGTGTCTGAGCCCTTTCTGGGGTATCAGACCCCAGCACGAAGAGAGGGTTGACATTGTACATTAATATGGATGCTATGGATCTAGTAGAGCTGCACCCTTCTTAAAGGAGTACCTGAGACCCTATAGACCTCTTCAGGTCCTGTAAGTTTTCAGTTTACTTTTCATTTCACCCAGAGATTTTTTTGTTTATCTTGCTCTAGTACTTTCTGTAAACAGACCAACTCTTCCCCTTCTGGAAAACAAGGGAGATGTGTGGCAGGGCAGCATAGGAAGGCTGCTGTGCCTTTAAGGACTAGGGAGTGGGGATGAAGACCTGCCCACTCCAGGATATAAAAGAGAGACACAACCAGAAGAAAGCTCAGAAGCTGTCTGGAAGTCAAGGAGAGCACGCCTATGCTTATCGATGGAAGGAGACACTGGGATACATACCTGGAGAGATGGTGGAAGTGAGTAGCCAGTCAGAGTGGCTACTTGGTTAGAGATGGGACTTTGGGATATTGGTTTATGTATGCAAATGGCTGTGATGATGGACTGTGTGCTATACTGAGTGTGGCCAGAGGATTGGTTCCTGTCTGAGAAAAGACTGTCTATGTGAATAAACTACTGTTAATGGTAACTTCCTAGCTGGTACTGTTCCTGTAAATACTCACACACTGGCAAGCTCAAACCTGCTACAGATAATGTATGTCAATAAAGACTGTGATTGGAGCTAATCCCCACAAAGACTACATTATTGGGCCATAATTCTGACCAGACTTACCCTGGTCCAGCTTGACCCAGCCACAATCTCCTTAGCTGTGCCCCCTACTGGCAATGCACCAGCTCAGGAGCACAGCTAAGAGGAAAACATTTGAAGTAGACTAACCATTCTCCCCATACCTTGCCCTTGCCCCCCCCCCCCCTTAGCTGTGTCTTAACCCATCCCCGTCGCTGTGCTCCCTCAGCACCCTGGCCTCATTCTCCCTCAGTGCCCCCTCAGGTGCTTCAGCTGTTTCCTCAGCCCCCATCTCCCACCCATTCTGCACAGTGCTCTCTCAACCCCCCCTTCCTGTCAAGGCTCTTGTCACCTAGAATGGCTCCTGGGGATGGCTCAGGCGCATAGGCCCTATTTTGATTTCCATGGGAAAGCTGCTACCAGGGACATAGCTACTCAGTTGTAGAAGGCACAGCTGCACCAAGCCAGGGGGGTGGGTGCAATGCATGTGGAATTCAGGTGCATATTTGGGGGGGGGCTGGATGAGGGGCCCCATTTCAACTGAGCTTTGCCTCCTGGCTGCTGCTGAATCAAAGCCTGGAAAGCTCCTATTTCAGGCTGTGGGTGCAGCATGTAAGAGGCTCTCATAGCATGTTGCTGTGACCTTGGATTCAGCTAATTGGTTGGTTCCCAACCAGCCAGTGGTTGACATGACTGGCATCTCAGGGGAGATTTGGTCTGCATTCCGTGGGATCAGCACGCTCGCGAAGGCAGGGAATCCAATTTGCTGAGCAAATCTTACTAAAGGTGTCCAGGTAGTTGCAGCTTGCAGGGGCCGGAGGAGTATGGTTTCACTCTCCTATTACAAGTTCCTTTGGCTACAGCCTTTTTAATCTCAGGCCTGTGTGGGGTGCGAAATATCATCAATGAAAAGAATGTCCGCTGCATCGGTGTAATACGAATAGCAGTCCCTTCCACGCTTGCCAAGTCTAGACTGGGACTTGGGCTCACCCATGGGTGCGCTTAGGTGGGTGAGAGCTAGAGATGGTGCTACAGATTTCACCTGTGCTCAAGAGCCTCTGTAAATAACGTACTGTGAAATTTTACACCCAAAACCTAACACCCGCCCCCAATAGACACTAAACGTCACGGGAGAGGGGAGCAAGCAACCATTCTTCAGCATCTTGAGATGCTGCTAGCAAGGTCAGATCCTTCTCTAATGTTGTATTAATAATGCTCACCTTCATGGGAGATCCTCTGTTCTCCTAAGCCTTGATGGATATGTGTGCCCTCCCCCACACTTTTAAATTTTTTTCCACATGGGTTCTTTCCTCTCATGCCAACATTTATTTGCTTATACTCCATCCTCCCTTTTTTAAGGCTTGGGGTGGCTTACAACATATAAAAATCCCACCCTACACCTGTAAGCCTGCACCTACCCAACCCTATCCCTGGCCAAGCAAGCACCTGGCCAAACAAAAAGGTCTTGCATTGCTTCCAAAAGATGACCAGGCTCAAGCTTATATGCCTCTCCAAGCAGAGGGAGTTCCATAATTGTGGGGCAGCCACTGCAAACACCTGTGTGTGCTCTTGTGGTAGAACTTGGCAGGTGCATGGTACCTGCAAGTGGGTGCTCCTGGCTGACCTTGGAAGCTGTGATGGGACATGAGGGGCAAGGTCATCTTTCAGTTATTTGGGGCCCAAGTCGTTTTAGGGCTCTATGGGTAAGAACACTCTTGGAATACGCTGTGACACCTTGGTCTTTAATGAATCTGGGTCCTTGGAAGAACAGAGCTCCCACGGCATCTACAAAGGAGCACTGTGGGGACCCCTAGTGGGCTGTAAATGGAACTTCCCCATTTCAGTAGGTTCCAGAATGGGAAAAGGTTTCTCAATCACTTCTCCCCAGAGTTGGGTTGGTGAGAGTGCAGGCAGGAAGTTCTGTCTCTACTTCTGCTCTTGAAGTGTGTGGGGGGGGCCACAGGGAAAGAGGGGTGGTGCAGGCGTTAGAGGAGAGAGCAGGTGCTGCTGTTACCACAGCCCCAAGCAGGAGCCGAGGGGGGATAGGCAGATCAGAAATACAAAAAATAATATTGCAAGGTGTGAGGCATATGTTGCAACCGCTGGATGCTGAAATAAGCAACAGTGACAGTCAAAGAATGGGACATGGTGTGTACTCTATTTGCATATGGTAATTCATGTAAAATTATGCAAATTTACTCTCCAGTCATCTAACTTTGATCAGCTGGATTATATTTTTTTAAAAAGCAATCTTAGAAAATAAAAGGAATTAAATATACAAATGTCTCACTAGCTACCCTTGAACTCTTGGCCTTCTCTTCTTCATTTTAAAGCATTCTCAAGGCACTGCTCACAAAGGAACGCATCACACTTTCTTCCACCCGCACCCCCAAAGAGCTCTTTCATAAAGCTCCTCTTGTACTACTTTGCTGTGGGTTTTCTGTCAGACACAACTCTCTGTACGTTCTCTCCAGAGTCATCTAAACAAAACTGCTCAAATCTTGTCAAAGCCAGGATCCTCCAGCAATGTCTTTAAAAGTCCTGCAGAATCCAGGATCTGGGTGGGTTGTGCCTTTTGTGGTTCCTCCCTGTAGCCTTTTTTAAGAAAAAAGAAAATCCAGCAAAACCAAGTTGCTGCAGCTCCTAGGCAATCTCGGTTGCCCTGCAAAAACTAAGGTCCTTAACCGCTGGGTCTGAAAGTCTTGGGAAATCAAGAATGTCCTGGGGTGAAAAAACAGCACACCTGGGAAAGATGCAATAGGGTATCTATTCTTCAGCACTCAATGGAGCTGGGAAGGGGGAGAGGTATTGTTTAAAGGTTTCACATTGACAGGGAATAAGCCCCTGCAGAGCCAAAAGCCATAATGCACCAGTTTCCTTGCCGAAGTGTGCTGTATCTAAAAAGGTGAACACTCCCGTCCCAACAGACAGGGTCCTGTGAATTTTGCGATGGCAGCTATTGTCACCAAATTTTGCATGTGGCCAGATTGTTCTGGAAATTAGCTCTGGCAGCATGAGATTGTAGCCTGAATGGGGAGCCCTATGTGCTATCCACTGGAATGCCAACACAGCAAGCAAGCCAATGGGGAGGCTGCACCACTGTTAGCAGAACCAGCTAGTATATTTTCAGGGAGCCATATTTGCTGTGTTTTCTCCATTGTCACCAATGGGGCTCTATGGACCTGGGGGCAGGGTGTCTGTTCTGTGGGGTTCTTGCCTCTAATAAGGGATGTCCTTTAACATAAGAGACACTTGGCAATTGGAGTACAGGGGCTTGGCCATGGAACAGCTAGAATTTGCAGGCAGTGAGAGCCCGGATCAGCAGAAGCAGGGCCAAAAGCCTGGGCTAGGGTAGGCCCGGGTGAAGAAAACTGAATAGGGCCAGGTTGGAAATGGATGGGGCCTATTTTCAAGTGCTGTGATGTCATCATGATGCTTGGAAAGGGGGTGTGGCTAGGCCAGAAAGGGTGTGGAGAAAGAGCTTTCCTGCCTCCCACCTGAATTTAATTCTGCCGCACCCCTAGAAACATGGTCCAAGAGATCAGGCACGTAGGGTAACCCTGGTGATTACAGAGGGAGCAAGGAAGAGCATAGTGGGGAGCCCTCATTGCAGTGTGCTTATAGGCTCCCAGCCAGGGTTGACTGTAGAATTTGAGGGGCTCATGGCAAAGCTGAAATGTGGGGCCCCTAGTCTCCCCATCTCTTCCCTTCGGGACCCTCTGCAGGGACCTAGAAGTGGTTGGGTTTGGGGTTGTGCTGGGAAGGAGTGGGGCAGTAAAATCCGATCCCACACCGGCATTCTGCCCTGGTGGAGACGGAGGCCGCTGTGGGGCCCCCGGAAGTTGAGGGCAGTCGCTCTGTGGTAAGTCCGGCCCTCACCCCAGTGGAAGGAGCTGCTCCGGAGAAGAGGCAGAGCTGGTTAGTCATGTGTAGTGCCCTGCGGCTGCTGGACAGCCTTTTGTATTTCGGCTGGCACAAGGCCGGAGGCTTAACCTGCAGAGAGGAGCTGTCACCACCATAGCGGCTGTGGCATCTGAGCCTCCGTCAGCTGTACATCTGGTGTCACTGGACCCTGCTCCCCGACTCTGGGAAAGCAGCTCGTCTGTAGCAGTGCATTGTGACTGTGAAGAAGGGAACAAGGGCAGCTGATCCTGGTTGGGTCAGCGTTAGCCAATCGCGCACACACAAGCCTTTGTTCCCAGCGCCCAGACAAAGAGCCCTGTTCTGCTCTTACCTCAACCAGGCTGTTAATTGACACAGTGCTTTTTAAAAGAATAAATCAATTATGGATCAGATGACTCGGCTTCGCCTCCTTTCTCCACCTCCGCCCGGCCGCCTGCCTCCCCGCCCTCTCACACTGCGTCCAGGAGTAATGGATACCAACACTGACCTCCCTGAAGGGCTGCAAGCTGAAGCCTATCTTGTTATCGCACAGAAAGACTGTTCTTTGCTCCGAGCCTTTGTTACTCAATCACAACCGCAGGCGGGGTTTCGAAGCACTGATCCCATGCCATATCCTACGTCTCCCAACCCTCACTGCTTAGGCAGGACGGACCCTTTTTGGGGGCAGAGTCCCCCTGTCCCTCCTCCAGGAGACAGAGATTTAAAAAAATAAACAAAATAAAACAAAACCTGGTGTCTAAGCCTCAGGTATCTATTTCTTGGTTGGCTCCAAGAAAAAGCACGTGAGAGGTTGGAACGACCAGAAACTAAATGGAAAGAGAAGTGGGAGAGCGTTTGTCCTTCCTTCCTTTTCTTTTTCACATTTTTACCCCTTCCCTTCTCCATAGAATCAGGGCAGTTTACAGCATTACAAATATAAAATACAATAAAACACATTTTAAATCTCTTAGAACCCCAACATCACCCCCAACCACCCACTCACCCCATCCTTCATCCCCACCTACCACTCCTCCATCCTCACCAAACCTCCCTACCCAATCCCACCCAACCCTGTTCCTGCCTGGCCAAACAAAAAGGTCTAGCATCTCCTCCGGAAGCCAAAAAGGCTCCGAGTGTGGGCAGATCTCCAAGGGGAGAGAGTTCCATAATTGTGGGGCAGCAACTGAGAACGCGTGCCCCTCCCCCATGCACCCTCATTATAATAACTTCACAGGCAATTGGCACTCACAAGAGTGGCCGACCTTAGAGGCCGCAACAGGACTTATGGAAAGAGATACCTGGGACCCAAGCCATTCAGAGCTTTATAGGTTTATGCACTTGGAATGTTGGGAGGGACGTATGTATAGGGGAGAGGAGGTGGAGTTTATCCACTGAGGGGTGGAACTTATTGTTGAAGAGGGCAGGGATCATCCTTCAAAACATTGGGAGGTATGTATGTGTGAGAGGCAGAGTTTATCCACTGAAGGGTGGAGCTTATTGCCCAAAATGGTGGGGCTTGTCCCTCAAAATATTGGAAGGTATGGTATGCCCTAGAGGCGGGTTCATCTGCTGAGTCGTCCATATTCATACAAGCCAGGGGGGCAACCAGGGGGCATTCAAGTCCTCCCCCCATCCCATTGGCCACTATGCCCTCCAATCCCTGAAAATACACTTTCCTCATCCCTTCACACCTCAGGTGCTGTTTCATCCCATGAAGAGCTGGTACTGTGTGCTGTAGGGTAGTGAGGCATGAGCAGAAAACAGCACAGTATAACCGGATGGCCGCCAACCCATTATTTCACTCTGCCTTTCCCCATGGCAAACAGCGCCCCCTCCAGGAAGCAAACAACATTGTAAAAGAAAGTAGATTTTGGTTAAACTTTTTTTTTAAAAAAAAAATCCACCAAAACCCCACTTTCCTAAAGACTGTAAAGACAGTAAAGGCTGTGTGGCAGTGGAACAAATTGCCTAGGGAGGACTTCAAAAAAGAGGCTGGACAGCCAGCCGCCGAGGCTGTTGTAGCTGTCATCATCCTACATTCAAACAGGGGATTGGACTAGATGACCCTTGACATGCCTTCCAATTCTAAGATCTAGGATTCCATGAAATTTTAAGTCCATTTTCTTTTCTATGGTGACCTGTGTGTCAGAGCTGCTGAAGAGGAGCAGCCCATGACCTCCTAGGGGAGAGAAGAACCTCACTCTGATACATCCATGGGGAATTGTGAGATAAATTGTCCAAACGGATGGAATAGCATGCTGGGAAACTCAATTGCATGTTTTGTTAATTTGCATAATTTATTCTGCTTACAAATTGTGGATTATTTTTTTCCCCAGCTTGCCAAATTTGGGTTTCCTGGCTGCAGAACTTGGAAACAAACAAAGGTTTTTTTGCAGAAACATTGGGGATTCTGTCTATAGTGTCATCCCACAGCCAGTCCCTTGTGCTCCATAATCCTAAACAGACCCTTACAAAAACATGAGATTGGCCTAGAAATTATGTCTCCAAAAGAGGCTGAACTTTGGGTGATTTTTCTATAGCTCTTGGTTCCCAGGCCTGCCGGACACCTCTGAGTCAAGCTTAGAGTTGCCACATTTTGCAGTTTGACCCTGAGACTCCCATTTTGACCTATGGTAGGCTCAAGGTCAAGGCGCAAGAGGTGGCAATGCTAGTCAAGCTTCCCTTCACCATAGGCATGGGGGATCCATTTGTGTTGGGGTTGGGATTTTTTTAAGGATAAAGGCTGAGAGTTTGATGGGTACTGTTATTTATTTATTTAACAAACTTTTACCCCACCCCTCCTGCCAAAGCAGCTCAGGGAGGCTAACAAGTATAGGGACAGCTAACAGCTCAGGGAGGCTAACAGGGAGGCTAACACCTGTAGTTCTAGAATTTGCAAAAAATCTCAAAAGAGACCAATAGGATTCAGTATTTTAAAAAAATATTATATTATTTGCTCTCAGATTCGCCCTGTTAAATGTATTTTGTGATTGCTGTATAGATTTATTGAAAAACTCTTATGAAACATGCTTTCAGCTGAATTTACTGCATATGTTTTCTTTTGTATTAATTAATATATATTGCATAGCAATATGCAATAAATTCAGCTGTGTCTTAAGTGATAGTGTGTAAGTGGCTCTGCAAAGTGTAAGTGGCAAAGCAGCATAAGTTGATCAGAAATTGCATGTGATGTTTGCACCAACTTGACACAAAGTGAGGATAACTTGTTACACCATGAAAGGAGGTGAAAAATCTCTTCTTGAATCTTCCTCATAATTACATTTCTTCTTGTAGTATATACCATGCTTACACTTGTTTGGAACATTCATTAAATACCAGATTAGAACAAAATGCACTGCTTTGTTACTGACATCAAATATATATCACCCAGAGGTAACCATGATAGTTACACTTGCTGGATGTAGTAATGCTTGCTGGATTTAGGCCTACCATCAGGTTGAATATGCCTTTTAATGTTTTAAGCTGTCATGGGTCATTGGATCAAAGCCACCATGTAGGTGTGGAGTTTATTTGGATCCGTGTTGAATTTCTGAGGTGTTTCCCTTCACACCACAGCCTCTCTCTAATCCTCTCCTTGTTCCTCAACCCCCAAGCCTCACTCATGCTTCCAGCCCTCTCTTCTCCCTGTCTGTCCCCCTTCAGCTTCCCTTCCCTACATGCAACCCACAGCTTGTACTTTTTCCTTGGAAAAAAGAAAAATAATTTCCTGAGATTACAAGTTACCTGCCTGTGTTTCCTTCCATCTCTGGCTGATACGGAGAAGGAGGGAAACGCGTCTTAGTGATGCAGGGGCTGGCTGCTTGCTGCTGGTGGTTTGAGGGGTCGGTCAGTGCCTACATTCCAAATCAATGTCTCATGCATCAAATGTTGGAAATACATTCCTTTGGTTGCATCCCCCCATAGCACCTCATCCTGTTTGTTTGCTAGAAACACCAGGAGTAGACAGACAGATCAGGGAACCCTTCCCCCATCCTATCTGTCCTACTCCTGTCAGGACCTGATTGGTCAATCTCCTCCCCCAGGAGTTTTCTCATCTCTTTGTGTCTCAGATAGCTTCCTTCCTCCCTCCTGAACACACCTAGTCTTAGGACTTAGTATAGATGTAGGCCTTTCCTATCCTACATGTTTTTTCCTAATAAAGCTACTTAAGCTTAAGTATGCTTCCTGCCTGCTTATTGATTATTAGCTACTCACATTCCTCTGTAAACTCTGCATTGGGCAAACGGATGCAATGATCTCACAGTCCTTGCATTTCCAACATCAAATAGACCTGTTGCTCAGAACTATTGGAGGAGATGCCTCAGCTGCTCTTGCCTGTTTGAAAACTCCTGTGGAAAATTTCACATCGCAGGAGTCCTTCAGCAGATGCTTCACTTCCTATGGCCAGCATCTTGAAAGATATAGAGTGGAAGGAAAGTATTTAGGCAAGATGAAATACATCTTCCACCCCAACTTGTGGTTGGTGGAGGGGGTGGGGTGGCACTGGAGGATTTTCTGGGCAGCTCCTCACCTTTTAAGCTATAGAATGTGCGTTCTCTCCATCTCCCCTTACAGTTGCACCTATCATTATGGACATTTAGCAGTGAGATAGTCGGTATCCCTTATCAGTTTGTTATTGTTGAGTTCTATTGGTTAGTTGTATCCAGTATGCTAGCAATCACCCCAAATACCCTCCTCTTTTTTTTTTTTTTTACAGGGTGACTATGAGGCAGCTTTGACAATTTATGATACTCACGTAAGCGTGGAAGTCCTTGGTTAGTGACAAACAAAATGAGATGCCTTTCTTGACATTCTGAATATTACATAGGTTACCAGAGATGGGGGTACTTTTTTCACAGTGTCTTCTGGTGTCAGGCCCTTTTCAAACGGACTGTAGTGGGTGGGTGGACTTGGGAAGTTCAGACATAAATGTTTATAGAATTAGAGCCCTAGTGCTTATTATCTTTTCCTTGCTAGTAATTGCTGCGCTGCTTAGTGGTAGTTGGAGTGGTGGTTTTTACATTTTAAATAAAAAAAAAAACCAAACAAATATTTTATGTTCTATGTTTTACTTTATTGCTTAGCCAACTCGGCCATTGCACATGTATACATATTTACATTATTTTAATACTATGCATACTAATCAACTTAAAAACAATCAGACAAAAACACATACAAAATTTTTACATATTACTTACACCATTTATAAATTAAGA
>QEPC01010681.1:0-25569 GCA_003113815.1 Sphenodon punctatus
CTGTGGTGGGTGGTGGGAGACCAGGTGTACGCCAGCACGGTCGACCCGGCGCCCAATGATGATATAGGCCTAATCCCTCTGGGATTTCAAGGGCCACCCTACTATCCTGATGGGCATTTTCTAACCTTACAGTTAGCTGGGTACCCGCACTGGAGTTTGGTCCTTCACGTAGGAGGCATAAGAAAGTAAGGGCATCGCGCCTTGAAGATTGTTTGTTGGGTCCTGTCTTGCCCTACCCCCTCTAACAGTATCACCGGCACAATAGCCTTCTCAGTAGAGGAGGACCCGTGCTTGGTCATGGATGCAGCCACCCAGTTAGCTGAATTAGTGTGAGCCGTTCAATCCCTTGCCATGGAAATGCGGGACGTCAAGGCCAAGCAAGTGGAATTAGAACAGGCAACCAGGACAGGTCTGGCGGCTGCCGCCCCTCCTCAGGATCCTCACCCAGCCCCGGAGCCCCGGGGAGCAGGGGCTGCCCCACCTCGGGAACCTAAAGGCCTCAAGATTGAGAAATTCCTGGGGGATCGAAAAGCCTTCCAGGAGTTTCTAGCCTTATGTGAATGAACTTTTACGGTTCAACCTACCACATACCATACCGACCAGTTAAAGGTCGCATTTGTCATTGGTCACTTGGGAGGCATAGCCTTGGATTGGGCCACCTCACTCCTAAAGGACAAAAGTCCCCTTTTAGCTAATTATGCAAATTTCCTCAAGGAGTTCGCTACCCTTTTTGACCATCCTCGGCAGGCTCGAGATGTTCAGACACAAATTATGGCCCTAAGACAAGGAAAGGGAGGAGTGTTGGAATATATTACCCGTTTTCAGCAGCTCTCGCTGGACCTGCACTGGCCTGAGGATGTACTTCAAGTATTTTTTCGGCGAGGACTCAATGAGGACTTGAAAGATCAGCTAGCCTTCACCACCCTACCTGAGACCTAGTCCCCGCATTAGATGGATGCAGAACCAAGTACAACTGAACTCGGAATACTGTCAGCAACATTGCTTGCAAGATACACCAACACAAAAGGTAACAGCCACCCTTGCTACCATTCCTAGTACCGGAACCCCGACACTTCCCCAGGAGTACCTGGATTTTGGGGAGGTGTTTAGTAAGCAGGCCGCTTCCACCCTACCCCCACACCGTCCCTACGACTGCCCCATTGAGCTGCAACCCGGGGCCGAACCCCCGTTGGGGCGAATCTACGCGTTCTCAATGCCTGAACTTGAAAATCTTCGCCTATACCTAGATGAAGCCCTCCGTAATGGCTTTATTCGCCATTCTTGCTCTCCCGCGGGAGCCCCCATATTTTTTGTGCCAAAGAAGGATGGGGGGCTCCGGCCATGCATTGATTACTGGGGCTTGAATGAGGTGACCATTAAAAATTGGTACCCCCTACCCTTAATCCCTGAGCTCCTCAATCATTTGCAAGGGGCCCGATTTTTTACAAAACTGGACCTCTGAGGAGCGTATAACCTCCTGCGGGTCCGGCAGGGGGATGAGTGGAAAACTGCCTTTCGGACTCGTTACGGGCACTTTGAGTATCTTGTTATGCCTTTCGGATTGGCCAATGCTCCAGCGGCGTTTCAGCATTTTATTAATGACATCTTCCGTGACCTCCTCGATGTATTTGTCATAGCCTATCTTGACGATATTTTAATATACTCCGGCACCCTTGGGCAACATGTGGAACATGTACGTCGTGTTCTCCAACGACTCCGAGACCATAAGTTATTTTGCAAATTGGAGAAATGTGCATTCCACCTCACCTCGGTGGAATTTTTGGGCTTTGTGATCACCCCGGCAGGGATCCAGATGGACCCACGTAAAGTAGAAGCGATCCATCAGTGGCCGCCTCCAAGGGCCGTGAAACCCCTGCAGAGGTTTTTGGGTAGTGTGAATTACTATCGCCAATACATCCCGCACTATGCCGACCTCACCACCCCTTTAACCCGGTTATTAAAAAAGCACCAGGAATATGTCTGGGGCCCGGAACAACAGCGATGTTTCACGCACCTAAAACAAGCCTTCATGACAGCCCCATTGCTCCGGCACCCAAATTTTGACAAGCCATTCTAAGTTGAAGCAGACGCCTCCAGCAAAGCCCTGGGGGCGGTATTGTCTCAACCCGATGTGGAAGGAAAACAAGGCCTTCCCTGCGCTTATTACTCCCGTCAGCTCACTGCGGCTGAACAAAACTACACAATCCTGGACCAGGAGCTCTTAGCTATCAAGGCAGCCTTCAAGAATTGGCGACATTATTTGAAGGGGGCGCGGCACCCCATCACAGTGGTAACTGACCACAAGAATTTGACTTTTCTCCAGACTGCCCAGATCTCGAATGCTAGACACGCCCGCTGGGCCCTCTTTTTTGCACGCTTCACCTTCTCTATTCACTATCGGCCTGGAAGACTCAATACGCTTGCCGATGCCTTGTCACGGTACCATGAAACCACTAATGAAGGGAAGTCCCCAAAGGGGATTATTCTTGAGGTGAAGGTTTTTGCTACGACCTATGTCACCTCCGAGTAACTCGTACGGGCTACCACACAAGAGCTTTTGCCACAGGCCAACCCTGCTTACGTGATGAATCAGGGCCTTCTACAGGACCAGGGATGCATAGTCGTTCCCCCCTCATGTCAAGCCTACATTCTTTGGGCCCACCACGATGCGTCCTTAGCCGGGCATCCCGGGCACGATAGAACCAAACAGTTGATACAACGTTCCTTTTGGTGGCCTTCTCTTACCCAAGATGTTCAACAATATGTACTTAATTGTTCTACCTGTGCACGCACGAAGATAGCCCGGCAAGCCCCACAAGGACTCCTCCAAATTACGGACCCCCCCTCAGGGACCCTGGCAACAAATAGGCATAGACTTTATTGTAGACCTTCCTCCTTCGCGAGGGTATACCACCCTTGTTTGTGTCGTAGTAGATCATTTCACGAAGATGGCGCATTTCATCGCCTGCAAGAAACTCCCTACGGCCCAATGAACCGCATTATTGTTTATCCGCCATGTCATGCGCTTACACGGATGGCCCCATGAAATTATAAGCGATCGAGGCCCGCAATTTATTTCCCACTTTTGGTGAACCTTCTTCAAGGCATTACAAGTTAAATTAAGCCCCACAACTGCATATCATCCGCAAGCAAATGGCCAGGTAGAGCGGATAAACCAAAACTTCGAACAGTACCTACGATGTTACATAAATTATCTTCAAGATGACTGGTACACTTGCTCCCGCTAGCAGAATTTGCACATAATAATGCCCCCAATGCCTCCATTGGGGAATCCCCCTTCTACGTCTCATATGGATACTACCCCCAAAGTTGTAGTCCTGACCTCCAGTCTATACAAGTCCCTGCGGCCGGGAGCCTATTACAAAACCTCCGACGAGCCCAACACCACGCCAAGACGACCCTTGCAGCAGCTCGACAACAGTACAAACTATATGCAGATCTACGACGCCGACCGGCGGACGCTCTTCAACCCAGCGATTATGTCTGGCTCGATAGGCGCCATTACCCTTCTACACGACCCTCATGAAAACTTGATGACCGATTTATAGGTCCCTTCCCTATTCGGCGACAAATTAACGAAGTGACGTTCCAGCTCCAGCTTCCCGCACGACTTCGAATACACCCCATGGTACATGTTTCACTCCTTAAAAAGGCGTTACCGCCCGCCATTCCGGCAGAGCTCCCTTCGGGAACTTCCCCAAGTTCTGTGCCAGAGACTGATTATGAAGTACGGGCCATTTTGAATTCCAAATACCGGCGAGGCTGCTTGCATTATTTTATTGACTGGGTCGGCTATGGTCCAGAGGAACACTCTTGGGAACCCGCATCCCATGTACAGGCATCCCGCCTGACCCGTTTTTGTTTCACCGCCGGTACCCGGAGAAGCCAGGGCCTTCCTGGACCCTTGGGCGGGGGGCTCGAGGGGGGGTACTGTCAGGGTTCGCCCCCAGGCCCGCCAACTTCACCGGCAACCGCGGCGGAGAAACCCGGCACAACACGGCTCGTCACCAGGCCCCGCAGCAGGGCCGCCCGCTGCCCCTAGCAACAAGAATGCAGAAATAGCGGGTGCAGGGCAACCAACGAAACAAGCACCGCCCCCGACGCTGCGCAAAGCACGGAAGCGGGGCCTGCAGCGCCATGCCGTTCAGCACGCCTGCAGGCACGTAAAGGGGGTGTGGCCTCCACATTAAATGCCGGCGCTGTGAAGCACACAGCGCCGGTGATCTGCTTAGACTGGCCCCCTGTTAGGAGAGAGAGAGAGAGAGAGAGAGAAACGGAGGACTTGGAGAGTGGAGAGCGTGTCCTTCCTTCCCCGGACGGCTGTGTGGAGTACCTGAGTAGGACTGCTTGTGAGTACGAGTGAGCCCTCCCGGATTTTCCCTGTGCTCGAGTGTGGTGAGTGAACTTCCTTCCCCCTCATATTCCTTGGGACCCTTCCCTGTGTTCCCCCACCTTGTGCACAAACATTCCTCCCCTTGGTGTAAGTGGGGAGTGAGTCTGTGGTGGGTGGTGGGAGACCAGGTGTACGCCAGCACGGTCGACCCGGTGCCCGATGATGATATAGGCCTAATCCCTCTGGGATTTCAAGGGCCACCCTACTATCCTGATGGGCATTTTCTAACCTTACAGTTAGCTGGGTACCCGCGCTGGAGTTTGGTCCTTCAAGTAGGAGGCATAAGAAAGTCAGGGCATCGCGCCTAGAGGATTGCTTGTTGGGTCCTGTCTTGCCCTAACCCCTCTAACAGTGGTTTAATATCAGGATAAAAAAGTCTAGCAACTGATTTTTTGGGGTGGCTCCCAGAGTTCGATCTGAAACTTCATGCCCTGACTAATCAAACCAGCTTCCTTGCAACTAGCCCCATTCACCTCTAACCGGATCTGGACCAAGCATATTGGCATGGGGGCGAGAGGGGGCGGGGCGGAGTGCATGACAAGGAGAACAAATGCATTTACATTTGGAGGTACATAGATCATTAAGAAATTTTCTTAGTCTTCAGACTAAGAAACGGGGGTGGAGGGGAATAACCTGAAACATCTTATTTTGACAGGAGGGGGGCAAAACAAATGATAGTTAGGGACATGAAGGGGGCAAAGCCAATTACATGTCTGCCAGACCTGGCAGGGGTGCACAGGACTGCTCTTGAGTGGTGCTGTTTGTTCCTGCCTGGGAGGTCCCTTCCAGCACATGGTGATAGGAGTTTACTTGCTGTCCCCTTGGGACCTCCCTTGTGGTGTCCTGCAGGGTTTCATTCTGTTTCCCCTCTTGTTCAATGTGTATCTAAAGCTGCTAGGAAAGATCATTTGGAGGTTTGGAGTGAGGTGCCATCAGTATGCTAATAACACCCAGCTCTACTTCTCTTTTTCACCTGACCCAGGTCCCTCAGCCTTGGTGCTTTCCCAGTGCCTGGCTGCTGTTGAGAACTGGATGAGGGTGAGCTGGTTGAAGCTGAATCCAGACAAGACTAAAGTGATAATGGTTGGCCGATCTTGTGACTTGGAGGGGATTGGGACCCCTGTTATTGAGGGGGTCCAGCTCCCTCTAGTTACTCAGGTTTGCAGCTTTGGGGTGGCTTTTGAATCCTCTGCTGTGCCTGGATTGTCAGTTTGCAGTGGTGGGCAGGAGCACATTTCATCAGCTCCATCTGGTGAGCAGGCTGCAGCCTTTTCTTTCTGATTCGGATCTCGCCACCATCATTCATGCTTTAATTACCTGGAGGCTAGACTAATGCAATGCTCTCTATGTGGGGTTGCCCTTGATGACTGTTTGGAAGCTGCAGCTGGTGCCGAATGCGGCGGCCCAGCTCCTTTCAGGGGTGCTGCCATGAACACATTACACCTGTGCTCTATAATCAGCACTGGCTTCCTATAGCTTTCTGGGCACAATTAAAGGTGCTGTTTTTGACCTTTAAAGCTTGGGGCCCATATACCTGAAAGACTGCCTTTCCTACCATACTCCACTGTGACCCCTGCGGTGGGCTTGGAGCACCTCCTTGCGGGTACCATCAGTTAATCTTGTCCGTATGACAAGGGCCTGCAGAGAGGCATTCTCGGTTGCTGCCCTCGTACTATGAACTCCCTTCCCATGGAGGTACGCAAGAGCCCAAGCATATTCTGGAGATGGTGTAAAACATTTCTTTTTGGCAGAGCTTTTAGCAGGCACGGATAGAGACTGGGTGGGTGAGGTTTAGGGGTGAGGGTAAGGATTTCTAGAGGATTTTATTGTATTGATTTGTATTTTTATTATTTTTTCTTATGTTTTTGTTGTTGGCCACCCTGAGCCTTCGGGGAAGGGCGGCACATAATAAAGAAATTAATTAAACAAACACCTACAGTACATTGGTTCTCTTGGAGATACTACTGGCCAAGGCAGCTCCCATTTCATCACACCCAAGACTGACTGCTATGCTGATACTTAACGCTTTGGATAACATTGCCTTCTCTGACATAGCCAAGAAGAAGCAATTTGTATACAACTTATCAGGGACTCTGTACAGGGCTGGACTATGTGACGATACATGTTCCCTTGTGTTGGTATGGGAGCTACTTGCAGGAGCCCCCAATATGTGGGGCCCATGAATAAACTTGAAATGACAAATTAAGTGTAAGAATCACTAGCATAAAATATGGCCCACAGAACCTCAAATACAAGGACCCCAGACCATGGAGGACTCGCAACAATTCAGAAGAGGGCCCCAACACATGGGGTACACAAATAAATTAAAAATGAGAATATATGCATAACATATCCACCTATCCGTAAACTGTAGAGTCTACAATGCAGAGAGCCCTGACCTCTGAAGGGGATGCTATGTTTAATTGATCATTAACATGTAAATACAGTAACACTTCCCTTTTTTCTAATGGATGAGTCAAGATGTGTCTGGCAAACATTCGGGGGCCCACACCACCATTTTACAGGTTTAGAGGATGTAACCTCTGGCTGTTGGGAACTGAGAATAAATAATAGGGGTGGGAATTCAGATTCTGATTAAATCCGTAACTGTATGGAATGGACCATTGTGGATGAATCCGTACTGAACTGAAACAGTGTGACAATGACAACCCTATTTCGGTTCAGTTAAAAAAATAATAATTTATTACTACACATGCACAAAATGGCCACCAGACCATCCTGTGCATGTATGCATGCATGCCCTTTTCTAAAATGGTGGTGGCAGCCATTTTGGAAAAGGGCAACCATTCTACACATGTGCAACGGCCATTTTGTATATGTGCAGACCAGCTGTCCTATTCCAAAATGGCAACATCACTGCCACCATTTTGAAAAAGGGTGTGCATGTGTGGCTGGTTCAGCAACCATTTGCACATGTGCAGTCATTTTTCAAAATTATTTTTAAAAAATTACTGCACATTCACAAAATGGCCACCAGAGCATTCTACACATGTGCACCTTTTTCCAAAATGGCGACAGCAGTATCGCTACCATTTTGGGAAAGGGCAGCCAGTCTGCACATGCGCATATGTGGCCACTTTATGCACATGCAGACCAGCTGTCCTTTTCCAAAATGGTAGTGATGTTGCTGCTGCAATTTTTGAAAGAGTGTGTATGTGCAGAATGGTTCGGTAGCCATTTTGCACATATGCAGTCATTTTTAAATATATGTTTTAATTGATTTAAATACAGGTTTGTAATATGAATCTGCATTTAAATCCAATAACTTTAAACAAAAGTCCCTTCACCGCCACAATGGTGGCGACGGGGATTTGGCGCACTCCTCCCTGAAGGAGGAGAAGCTAGCGCTGCTGTAGGGGGAGTCCGTTAGAAGGCTCCCTCTATGTTCGTAGGGTTGCTAGGGCAACCCTCCCCCAGTGGCGTGAGAAGTCACGAGGGGCAGGGAAGCCCGCCTCTGTTAGGAGGGGCGGGGCTTCCTGTAGCTGCCGAAGGAGCAGCGTTTCACTCAGGGCTAAGGGATTGAAGAGTCAGCAGCAAAAATATAACAGGCTGCTGACGGAAAGTGAGGCGGCCATTAGCAATGGGCCGAGGCAGAAAAAAGGCAGCAGCTAGGAAGGACGGAGCTCAGGGGAAACCCGGGCCGGCCGAGGGGGACATGGAGCCGCCGAATATTGAAGGAGAGTCCCCTGGAGGGGACATACCCCCCAGAGAGGTGCTGCTCACACGTTTGGAAGCGTGCGAGCGGGCGGTACAGGTGAGCCAACAGGCCACAGCGCAGGCAGCGGACGCTGCAATAAGGGGCGGGGAAAGCCAGGCCCTGGGACAGATGGAAGGGAGGCAGGCAGAGTCAGGCCACGNCTGGTGCCGAATGCGGCGGCCCAGCTCCTTTTGGGGGTGCTGCCATGAACACATTACACCTGTGCTCTATAATCAGCACTGGCTTCCTATAGCTTTCTGGGCACAATTAAAGGTGCTGTTTTTGACCTTTAAAGCTTGGGGCCCATATACCTGAAAGACTGCCTTTCCTACCATACTCCACTGTGACCCCTGCGGTGGGCTTGGAGCACCTCCTTGCGGGTACCATCAGCTAATCTTGTCCGTATGACAAGGGCCTGCAGAGAGGCGTTCTCGGTTGCTGCCCTCGTACTATGAACTCCCTTCCCGTGGAGGTACGCAAGAGCCCAAGCATATTCTGGAGATGGTGTAAAACATTTCTTTTTGGCAGAGCTTTTAGCAGGCACGGATAGAGGTTGGGTGGGTGAGGTTTAGGGGTGAGGGTAAGGATTTCTAGAGGATTTTATTGTATTGCTTTGTATTTTTATTATTTTTTCTTATGTTTTTGTTGTTGGCCACCCTGAGCCTTCGGGGAAGGGCGGCACATAATAAAGAAATTAATTAAACAAACACCTACAGTACATTGGTTCTCTTGGAGATACTACTGGCCAAGGCAGCTCCCATTTCATCACACCCAAGACTGACTGCTATGCTGATACTTAACGTTTTGGATAACATTGCCTTCTCTGACATAGCCAAGAAGAAGCAATTTGTATACAACTTATCAGGGACTCTGTACAGGGCTGGACTATGTGACGATACATGTTCCCTTGTGTTGGTATGGGAGCTACTTGCAGGAGCCCCCAATATGTGGGGCCCATGAATAAACTTGAAATGACAAATTAAGTGTAAGAATCACTAGCATAAAATATGGCCCACAGAACCTCAAATACAAGGACCCCAGACCATGGAGGACTCGCAACAATTCAGAAGAGGGCCCCAACACATGGGGTACACAAATAAATTAAAAATGAGAATATATGCATAACATATCCACCTATCCGTAAACTGTAGAGTCTACAATGCAGAGAGCCCTGACCTCTGAAGGGGATGCTATGTTTAATTGATCATTAACATGTAAATACAGTAACACTTCCCTTTTTTCTAATGGATGAGTCAAGATGTGTCTGGCAAACATTCGGGGGCCCACACCACCATTTTACAGGTTTAGAGGATGTAACCTCTGGCTGTTGGGAACTGAGAATAAATAATAGGGGTGGGAATTCAGATTCTGATTAAATCAGTAACTGTATGGAATGGACCATTGTGGATGAATCCGTACTGAACTGAAACAGTGTGACAATGACAACCCTATTTCGGTTCAGTTAAAAAAATAATAATTTATTACTACACATGCACAAAATGGCCACCAGACCATCCTGTGCATGTATGCATGCATGCCCTTTTCTAAAATGGTGGTGGCAGCCATTTTGGAAAAGGGCAACCATTCTACACATGTGCAACGGCCATTTTGTATATGTGCAGACCAGCTGTCCTATTCCAAAATGGCAACATCACTGCCACCATTTTGAAAAAGGGTGTGCATGTGTGGCTGGTTCAGCAACCATTTGCACATGTGCAGTCATTTTTCAAAATTATTTTTAAAAAATTACTGCACATTCACAAAATGGCCACCAGAGCATTCTACACATGTGCACCTTTTTCCAAAATGGCGACAGCAGTATCGCTACCATTTTGGGAAAGGGCAGCCAGTCTGCACATGCGCATATGTGGCCACTTTATGCACATGCAGACCAGCTGTCCTTTTCCAAAATGGTAGTGATGTTGCTGCTGCAATTTTTGAAAGAGTGTGTATGTGCAGAATGGTTCGGTAGCCATTTTGCACATATGCAGTCATTTTTAAATATATGTTTTAATTGATTTAAATACAGGTTTGTAATATGAATCTGCATTTAAATCCAATAACTTTAAACAAAAGTCCCTTCACCGCCACAATGGTGGCGACGGGGATTTGGCGCACTCCTCCCTGAAGGAGGAGAAGCTAGCGCTGCTGTAGGGGGAGTCCGTTAGAAGGCTCCCTCTATGTTCGTAGGGTTGCTAGGGCAACCCTCCCCCAGTGGCGTGAGAAGTCACGAGGGGCAGGGAAGCCCGCCTCTGTTAGGAGGGGCGGGGCTTCCTGTAGCTGCCGAAGGAGCAGCGTTTCACTCAGGGCTAAGGGATTGAAGAGTCAGCAGCAAAAATATAACAGGCTGCTGACGGAAAGTGAGGCGGCCATTAGCAATGGGCCGAGGCAGAAAAAAGGCAGCAGCTAGGAAGGACGGAGCTCAGGGGAAACCCGGGCCGGCCGAGGGGGACATGGAGCCGCCGAATATTGAAGGAGAGTCCCCTGGAGGGGACATACCCCCCAGAGAGGTGCTGCTCACACGTTTGGAAGCGTGCGAGCGGGCGGTACAGGTGAGCCAACAGGCCACAGCGCAGGCAGCGGACGCTGCAATAAGGGGCGGGGAAAGCCAGGCCCTGGGACAGATGGAAGGGAGGCAGGCAGAGACAGGCCACATGGCAGAGGAAGCACGTGGAAATGAGGGAGCGGTGACCACCCGGCGGGGGAGGGTCATTACCCTTCCGGGCAGATATAGAGAAGAGGGGGAGAGCCCCTCGGCATCAATGGAGAGGGGTCTGGAGAGGGATCAATCCAGGATGGCAGAAGGTGGGGTGCCTTCAAGTGAGCAGCCCCAGAGGGCTAGGGATGAGGAGCACGAGGGGCGGATTTTGGCACACTGGGAGATAGGCCTACCCCATTCCCATCCATACCCCCAAGACAGGGAACCAGCCCTAGAACACAGAAATGTGCAGGCATGGGAAGGCCCCAGGGAAGTGATTGTCCCCACGTGGGGAGGGGATAGCGGGGCACGCCAGACAGCAGGGCCTTCTTGGATGGCCTGTCCCACTGCACCAATGGTGCGGGCCTTGCAAGGGATACCCAGCGGCAGAGGGGTAAGTTTGTCACCCCCAGTAATGTGGGGAAATAGGGGGGACCAGGCCGAAGGGCAGCAGGGTCATTTTGGGGGCCAAGGCCAGCCTTGGGGTGTAGGGCCCCCAGGGGCCGGGATCCCCGCACACGGGATCCCGGAGTCTACTTGCAGGGACGAACCGCCCCCGGAACGGCGGCGGCGAGTGGACCCGACACCAGAAGAAAGGAGGGATGACCGTGAACTCTGGCAGAGGATCCTGGCCCTGGAACAACGAATAGGTGGCACTAGCCACGGGACGAGCGGAACTCCGAACAGTGGCACAACCGGGATCCAAGGGCCAAGAATTGCAAGCACCGGAACAGCTGAAGAGAGGGCAGGTAACCAGGGGCCCACTGGTGTGGCGGCTGGTCAGGCAGTGAGCCACACAAGTCCGGCCGGAACAGCAACACAGGGATTAGGGGTAAATATAGCTGGGGGAGTACAGGTACGGAACACGCCCAGAGCTATCCCGATCATGAGCCAGGGTGAACGTATACCAACGCAAGGGACGGCAGCGGTGGAGCAGGGTCGGCCCCAAGTGGCATGGATGAACGGAGCGTGGGTTATGATCACACCCATCACCACGCCTGTTCAACATCAAACGGCCGTGGTTCAGCCACAAGGGCAGGTAGATTGGTCGGGAGTTCTCCCTTTTCCCCCTCCCGAGGCAGGGAGCATGGGAGTAAGCGTAGCCGCCCCCTCCCTTCCCCCACCTGGCGTGGGTATCGAGCGCCCCCTTCCCCCACCGGGTGGAGCCAGCCTGGACATAACTGCCCCTTTCGGGCAGCATTTACTCCAGGCCACGAAGGAAAAGATATGGCGGGGCGAATACGTTGATGTATTTGCCCTGTTATTCAGTGACCCGGTAGTGGACCACAGGGTGGAGGATGAACAAAAAGAGGGAGAAAAGTTCAAACGCCCCAAGGCAGACAGGAATTGGGCGAATTGGACCGCGGCTTATGCAGTATATATGGGTGTGATGATGCAAGCATACCCAGGCCGCGGATTAGAGTTACACAAGTACGCCGACATAGTGCGTCGGGCGCACGGAACGGGCCCTCAAGGAGCGTGGCTTCAGTACGACGAAGCTTTTCGTCACCGGGCTGCCTCTAACCCAGGGCTTCGCTGGGACGTATACGCAGCAGATCTGTGGCTCGAGAGCATGATAGATGCTACGAGCGCCCCCCGGTCTGAGAGTGGCCACACGTTGGTAAAAGGGGGGGTTGCACCAGCCAATGAGCCCTACGGCAGCGAGTCCAAGAGGACGAGTGCAGGAGGGGCTGGCCCTTGTTGGGAGTACAACAAGGTGGGACGGTGCAATAGGTCTTCTTGCCGTTTCCGTCATGTATGTTGGGGATGCTCAGGGAACCACCCAGGAAACAATTGTTTTCGTTCCCGTCAGAAAGGGGGCCGAGGACGATTCGGTCAGAATGGAAACACCGGCAGGGGTAAGCAAGGTTCCTTCCCTAGCACCACAGCTGGAAAGGGGACCGACGCCGGTCAGAATTGACCGACTGAGGCAGGCGTTAATTGGATACCCGGACCCCATCGAGGTTTCTTATATAGTTAGGGGATTTGAGACAGGTTTTGTTATACCGGCAGGCCCAGTTGAAGTGAATCGGAATCCTCGAAATTTAAAATCAGTAGTGGGATTGGAGCACGTGGTCAAGGAAAAAATCCACAAAGAAGTCAACTTGGGAAGGGTGGCAGGTCCCTTCCCACACGCCCCTTTCACAAATTTGGTTGTGTCTCCACTAGGGATAGTGCCAAAAAAGGCCCCTGGGGAATTCAGATTAATCCATCACCTATCCCACCCAAGGGGACACTCTGTGAATGATGCCATTCCAAAGGAATTAACATCAATTAAATATTCCTCCTTTGATGAAGCAGTAGACAAGGCTCGGGCCATGGGACGGGGTGCATTATTAGCAAAGTGTGATGTCAAATCTGCATTCCGCTTGCTACCAGTGCACCCTGACAGCTATCATTTGTTGGGGTTCCAATTTGAAGGCCAATATTACTATGATCGGGCAATGCCGATGGGATGCTCGATATCATGCTCAGCGTTCGAGCGTTTCAGCTCTTTGGTGAAATGGATATTCCAAGACAGAATAAGGGATTGCCAAGTTACAAAATACCTGGATGACTTTTTGATAATTGGCCCGCCAAGATCAAAAAAGTGTGCCGCAGCTTTGACCCAGTTCCAGGAACTGGCTGCGAATTTAGGCATTCCCCTGGCCCCAGAAAAAACCGAAGGGCCAGTTACAAGATTAATATACTTGGGAATAGAGTTAGATACGGAGAGCATGATATCAAGGCTCCCAGAGGATAAATTGACCTCTCTTAGGCAGAAGATTGATGAAGTGATCGGGGCCCGTAAGGTGACAGTCAGGGTCTTACAGTCACTAATAGGGAGCTTGAATTTTGCCTGTCGGGTGATTGCCCCCGGGAGAGCCTTTTTGTCAAAATTATATGGCAAGCTTCGAGGTGAGTTAGCCCCCCACCTCCACATTAGAGTGACTAAGGAAATGAGACAGGACTTGGCAATTTGGAAGGAGTTCTTGGGAGGTTTCAACGGGGTGAGCTTCTGGAGAAAAAATTTATTACTACATGCTGATCTTCAGGTGCAGTCCGATTCAGCTGGGGGCATAGGATTCGGAGTGTATTGGAAGGGTCGCTGGTGTGCGGCCCGGTGGCCTGAGACATGGCAAACATCAGGACTTACCCGGGACCTCACCTTTTTGGAGTTATTCCCCATAGTAATAGCAGTACTGCTGTGGGCTCAGGAATTCTCCAATCAAGTTGTCAAGTTTTGGTGTGACAACATGGCAGTGGTACACGTTGTCAATTCATTGTCTTCCAAATCTCCTAGAGTCATGGCATTAATAAGAGCCATGGTTGCGGCATGTCTAAGGTGGAATATTCTGTTTAAAGCACAACACGTACCTGGAATTGACAATGGCGTAGCCGATGCCCTTTCTCGGTTCCAGATGGACCGATTTCGAGAATTGGCACCGGACGCCAGACCACAGCCGGACCCCCTGCCGCCGGGGGTGTGGAGCCTTGGGAACGAGAGGTGCAGCACATCGTTCAAAGATCTTTGGCTCCCAGAACACGAATAGCATACGGTAGGGCATTTAGTGAATTCCAGGTATTTCGGAATGAAATGGGATGGAAAACGGGTTTTCCTATAAGGGAGAGTGAGGCCCTTCAGTTTGCTATGCATTTGAGAAAGAAGGGTTTGGCATCTGGTACCATAGCAGGTAAAATGGCAGCAGTAACCTTTGCCAGTAAGCTCAGGGGGTTCCCGACACCGGACGGAGGATTTTATATGAAACGGATGTTAGAGAGCTGGGCTAGGGAAACGCCGGCTAACGGTCAGGATCGGGCTCCCATTACCACAGTTATCCTACACCAATTGAGTGGCATTTTACCTGGGGTGTGCAGAGATGGTTTCGAGTCCCAACTTTTCACAACTGTCTATGTGGTCACCTTTTATGGAGCATTTAGGGTCAGTGAAGTGGCAGCACTATCTAGGAGAGATAGATCTGATCGGGCCTTGAGAGTGGAGGACCTCAGGCTATTAGGAACATCACTTCATGTATGGCTACGGTATGCCAAGAACGATCAGAGAGGTAAAGGGCAAACGGTACGCCTCCACATGTCCGGGGTAGAGGATATTTGCCCAGTGGCCCAGATGAACAGGTATATGAGTATACGCCCTGGCCTACCTGGCAGGTTGTTTGTACATCAGGATGGCTCCCCATTGACCACTTACCAGTTCTCTGCAGTTTTAAAGAAGGCCTTGGTGTTATTGGGTCTCCCCCCCAGGGATTTTGGGTCACACTCTTTCCGGATTGGGGCCGCAACCACGGCGGCTGCTGCCGGAATGGGGGAACAAGCAATTAAAGGAATGGGCAGATGGCGTTCTAACGCCTATGGGAAGTACATAAGACCATCTCCGTATTAAGCCTCGTTTTCTTTTATTAGGACAAAGGTTATCTCCTGCCAGCAGATGTGTGGTGTGGATCCTGGGCCACAGCATCGTGAGATGGGCGAGCGTGGCTGCGGCAGCATCCCCCGAGGGTGATCAATTGGGATTAGGAAGTCAAGCAGCAATTAATTGGTTTGGAAGAAGTGGGATGCGGTGGCATCAGTTGCTGCCTACGTTAAGGGAAAAGATCCAAAAACCAACTCCACACATATTGATTTTACATTTGGGGGAAAATGATATCCCGGCACGAAAGGGGCTGAATTTGGTGGTTGCAGTTAAAAGCGACCTGTTAGTTATTCAAAAATGGTATCCTCATACCCAGTTGGTATGGACCAATTTATTACCTCGATTAAAATGGGCCGGAGCTCAAAAACCGAGTAGGATAGATAAGGCACGAAGGAGTATGAACTGGGAGGTTAGCAAATGGATAACGGGAATTGAAGGGCAGGTATTGAACCACACTGCGATAGTGTATAAGAGCCCTGAGTTATACCGGAATGATGGCGTGCACTTATCAGCAAAGGGTAACGAGATTTACCTTTTGGGTTTGAAGGGACACTTGGTGTCATGGTTGGATTCGAGACGGTGGGTGTCGGGGTAGTTCGTTGCGACTACCCCTTAGTGGCAGGGGTCCAGTATGTGAAAGTAGGTAAATAGGTAAGGATAGGTAAGATGAAGTCATCTCCTTAAGAGATGGGGGCGTGATTCGCGGGTAATGTCGGGCGCAGCATGCCTGGGAACACGCACCGGGGAGTTTGCGGTAGGCGAGGGTGCAAGGATGGACACAGTCCTCGACCTCGATACCGCATTAACTCCTTACTTGACATAGGGTGGGGTGCCTCACTTCACCCGCCCCCGTTCGGCCACGACTAGGATTGTCGAGGGGGTTGTTGAATTGTGTTTAATGGCAGCTGACACTGGAAGGCACATCCAGGTCAGCCCAATTTAATAAAAGTTGAAGTAGCTAGCATACTGGACCCAGATTGCTTTGGCAATTACCCACCGGCCTCTGAATTGTGATTGAATAAAGAGTGCGGCCTGTTATAAACCAGAACTAAGTCTCCGTGTCTGATTGTGGAGGGTGCGTCGACAAATAAAAAGACCTGAATTTGCATCAGAAAGACCACCCCTAGTAAGTAACAGGGAATGGATCATTCCATTATGACCTGTTGTGTACCTCTGTGAAGCAACTGAAGCTGACCACTGCCAGAGACAGGATGCTGTGCTTTATGGATCATTGGTCTGACCCAGTATGGCACTTCTTAATATTCCAACTTCCCTGCATCTGGCATGGACTCTAGAAGTGCAATGAAGCCAATAGGAAATAGATTTATGCACCATAAGGAGGAGACATCCTATCGGCCAGGAAGCTTAGCTAGAAGTCAGGGCACCAGAAGGCCTGGATTTACTCCCTGCTCTGCCATTGCCTTGTTAGAATGACAGCATGAATCTGGTGTGAAAGATCTGTTAAGGGTATCGAGTGCAGAGAAAATAAAGGAAGTTTTGCTGAAAAAATACAGTGGGATTGGCAGAGCCACTGAATGCAAAACAAGTAGTTCCCAGAATTTACAGAAGGCTCAAAAAGGACTCATGTTTCCACCAGCTGTCAGGGAAATGAGATTGTTCCCAGGTGGAAAGTGCAACCCCATAGGATGGTAGGCAGCTGGCTCAAAGGCTCATGCCAATGATCATCATTGGGAATACAGGAAAACCTCCAGAGCCCAAGCGGGCAATTAACCACAGCACCAACAGTCGAGGCACAAAGAAGTACTGAGGTCAGAGCAATAGGATCTTGAGAAGGCAGAAACTAGGAAATGGAGCCACAAGGGGAGCTTACAAGGGACGTAAGCAAGCAAGGAAGGTATGAATACTCAGAGAGCCCCCAAAGAGAAGAGGGATCGGATTCAGGAGCATCAAGAAACTATGGGTGTCTTTAGACAGAACGTCAACAGGTGTCTGAATGTGTGTTTTGACCTTGATATGAACACCAGTTTGGCCCTGTGTTAGACACGGGCAAGTTGGTGTTTTGCTCGCCACCCAGTCTCAGCACGCAAGCGCTATTGTCTCATTCCCCATGTTGTACCTGCTAACAGCCACGTGATATCATTATCCACAACACTCACCTGTTCAGCCCAAACACGCAGATTATCCTTGTGATGCAATGGTGTTCACATCACGTATTCAACGGGTGGCCCAAGTGGTGTTGGGATTGTTATGGTGCTTACACACAATGGCCAAACACGTGCTTAGAGGTTTTGACACCCAATCTTCATTATGTCTAAAGACACCCTTTGATACAAGGAAGCTGGGACCGAGGAGAGGCAAAACAGCAACCAGAAGAAATCAGGCAGACTATGGGTGAAAATAAACAGATGATAGCCTGCAGGAGTCCTGCCACCACCCTTCCATCATGACTCTCAGCCATGGGGAATTCTGGGTTCAGAGAGCTCCCCACGCTGTTTTCTTTCTGTCCCCCTCACCCCTGCTTTTTGGGGGCACCATTTTTGTGTGCTCCAAAGCAAAACTATACAGTAGAAGCTCCAGGGAGAGCAAGGGCACTCGCTGCTCAGGCTGCTGGGACCGCTCTTGGTGCTTTGCCCACATGGAGACTGCATGCATCTTAATAGACGGGTGCAGACACGTGAGCAAGCATTGGCCCACACAGCAGCCCCACAATGCCCCAGGACTCTGCCGTGAGTGGAGGTTCTGTGGTGCATGGGAGCACACACTCACAGCCACCTAACAAACACACAGTGAACATGGGCTGAACACCCTCCTGGTGTAGGGTATCATCTCACTTATAAACACCCTGTGACAGACAAAGGGCAGGACCCAAGAAAGGGAGAAGTAAGGCTAGAGGAACAAGGAAGATACTCACTACTGCCAGTGGTTTCAGGGAGGCTTGTGGCAAGAGAAGGGCAGGACCCAGGCCAAGCGGAGGTAGGGTTAGATATGAGGAAGAGAATTGCAACAACCAGACGTTTCCAGGGAGGCTGTGGCAGGAGAGGGACAGGACCAAAGACAAGGAGGAACAAGGCTAGAGGCAAGCTGTAGCCACAGTGTCCCAGGGAGGCTGTGGCTGAAGAAGGAGTAGAACCAAGGCAAGGCAATACAAAGCTAGAGGGCAAGACCGAGGAGCCAGAGCAAGGGAGTAGGAATGAAAGCAGAGCAAGGAATTGAGAGCCAGAGACAGGGCAAGGGATTAGGAACCAGAGCAAGGAACCAGGAGCAAGAGCAGTGACAAGGGACTAGGAATCAGAGCAAGGGATTAGGAACCAAAGGCAAGCAGGGAAACAAGACGGTTACTAAAGCAAAAGTTTAGACCATACCAAGAAGAACCCTATATCTGAGTCAGGCATGAACAGAGGAAGATAGCAAGAAAGTGGTTCCACCAGCTTCCTGCTGCTCCCAGCATGCCTTTATATCTTCTGGGAGTCAATCAGGAAGCCAGGGGGCGAGGTCTAGACAGACTAGATAGAAAGCAGAGTGTGGTCAAGAACAGAGCAGGGTGGAGACAGAGGGGAAGTGGATAAGCCCCAAGGAGGCTGAAGTGGTGGCACCACAGGCCAGCAGCCACTACTCTAACTCCTGGAGGACAAGGGTTTGAGGTCAGGTCCTGACACCAGCATATTGGGGAGAGTCAACTCTTAGTATTTTCAACAGAAAATGGTATGAATGAAGTGAGGCTTGCCTTGCCCTGCACCTGCTCTGGCTCCCAGTTACTTGCTCTGATTCCTAATCTCTTGCCCTGTCTCTGGCTCTCACACCGATTTTCGATGAGGGTGCTGAAAGCACCTCTGGAGCCACGCGTTAAGAGAGAAGCCGTGCTGCGCTGCCGAAAGTGACTTGTTCCCTGTTGCCGGCAACGGCAGCGGCTGGAGACACGGCGCTTTGCAGAGGTGCGTTCTGGAGACCTAAAAATTGAGGTCTCTAGAACGCGCCTCTGCAAAGCGCCGCATCTCCAGCCGCCGCCGTTGCCGCCAACAGGGAGCACGTCACTTCCAGCAGCGTGGCTTCTCTCTTAACGCGCGGCTCCGGAGGCGCTTTCAGCACCCTCATCTACAAGCGGTGTTAGTGACTAGACCAATGACTAGTTGCCTTGTTCCAGGAAATGAACTCTCTCCAGGTAGGTACAGGAGACTAGGAAAATTAATTTCAGGGTTAGAAACCTTCCCCTTATTGGGAGAAAAAATTGCTTATATTATTGCTGGGAAGGGTCCTATGTACCCTGGCCTGAAACAAAAGAGGGCCGGCTTGTACAGTAACATGTACAGTGACATGTGGCGAAACAGTCTGCAAACAAAACTCTCTGCTCAGCATTTTAGATGAGTTTTGAAATCTAAATATTACCCCACAAAGATAACAAGAATTACTACTAAGACTAGCCTACATCCACACATGGCAGGGAAAAAATAAGTTGGACAGAAACAGTAGACATTTTATTGAAAAAAAAAAATGTTCAAAGCTCAAGCTAATAGTAAATTATTAATATCTTATGCTCTGAACATCAAGGCTTGGACAGACACTTACAAACCGCTCGCACACCCAGAGCCAAGTAAACCCAAATTATCTTGGAGAGAGACATAGCTACTGTTTTAAAGGTTTGGTTTTCATTACCTTACGTCCAAGACAACTTCCAATCAAAACATACTGGCTTTAGAGGAAGATTTTAAACGAGATCACCATAATACAGATTCCATCTGTGGGAAGGGGGAGGAAATGTGTTATTTTTGTTTACTACAAATAGTCAAAAGGTAAACAGAGTTTGAACTTTCAAGACAGCCCAACTTGTTGGGTGCCAAAAGGTAGGCAGGGCACAGCTTTAAAGGTACTATTTTTCTCTCTAACAAGAGTGCTGCTTTTCAGGGAATGTAAATTGTGTGAAAACAAACAAAGAACATGCATGGAATCCATAACAGTTCCGCAGGAGTGACTATCACTCAAATGCAGGCTGTCCCAGATTTGAGAACTAGCAGCAAGTCTTTCCACCAGAGGACATGATAAGAAGCAGCATTGGGGGAGGGTGAAAGCAAAGAGAACAGATGGAGGAGACTGCCAGTATCAGTCAGGATGAATCAGATAACTCCCCAAATCAGAAGCTGCCCAAAGCTATATGCAATATGAGGCATGCTTTGATCAAATTGTTATATCTGAGTTTGCTTTCTAAAGAGGGGGAGGGATTCCAAACATATTTTCAGCAGCAAGAATTCTTTGCTGAAAATCTTGCTTGTATATTAGACAAATGATAAAACTCTGTGCCCTTCCCAGCATGGTTAGCTACAGAAGGTATTTTCTAGCTGTACATATCCAAATGTACATGGTGGTGGTTAGCGCAAGGGACAGGAAGAAAGGATGTCTGGGGTTTCTTGCTGGCTCTGCCACTTACTCATTGTGAGAGTCACTTTGGGACACCATCCTGCAAGGACATAAGCTTCTGTCATGATACGCTCTGTCACCATTATTCCCAGTGAGCGAGATAACCCATTGGTGTTATCTATCTAGGGCTGAAATTAATTTTTGGTGTGATTACTGAAGCCAACAAATTTGATAGTTTTGTACCTGTTTTAACAAAGCGGATACAAAGCTTTATTCACTTCCAGCTTTGATTGAAGTTTTAAATATTTGCTTTGGAATTTTGGTTACTTGCGTATTTCATATTCAGTGTTTTGGTCACTTTGGTATTTCATTCACTTCAGCTTAGAACATTATTAGTATGTATCACCTAAGTGAATGAAGCACTGAATAATCGAAATACTGAAGCAACCAAGATAATGAAACAAAGTAAATGAATAAAGTTCCAAATTTTGCATCAGCGACCAAGACAAATTTGGATATTTGGAATAAAGGTGTGAATACGAGTATGAAATGGTGCAGGATTGGGCCTGCAGTTATTAGTGTCTTAACCCTTTGTAAAAATGGCATCACTGGTAGGGCATTTGGTGCAAGCGGTGCAAATGCACCCCCATGCAAGAACCACCCTCGTGCCTGGGCTATTGAAGGTAGGTGGTGTAAAAGTCGAGGGTAGCACCTAAGCAGGAACACCTGACCTATAAAGGAAAGGAAGCTCAGAGTACTCAGGGGAGTGGGGACACAAGTAAAGAGACCCAGGGAGAAGACAGCGAGGAGTCAGCTGGCAAGAGGTGGGAGCAAAGGAAGGTTGAGCCTCTGGAGAAACTGTGAGCAGCAGGAGTGAAAGGCTGCCTGTGCAGTTTAACTGAGGTTTGTTGGTAATGCTTCTGAAGTATTATTTTATTTATTTTATTTTATAAAAGATTTTTATCCTGCCCCTCCTGCCCACAGGGCAGCTTGAGGTGGCGAACAACAAATTAAAACAATAAAACTATAAAAGCAATTTAAAAGTTAAAAATCCCATATGCAGGAGAAAAAACGACGACTCGGTGAGGAACAAGGGGCTGGAAATCCCACAGAACCTGGTGAGATCCACCTGTATTGTTTATACCCAGGAGGGGTTTGTATTTATGTTTATATTGGAGGACCCACACTGTTAGTTGGGAGAAGCCCCACACTGGGCGACTGAGCTGGCTGTAGGAGAGGCGGAGGCAAGAACCCAAAACCCTATGTTGATTTTAGGACTGGAACTCTGGGAGACTGTAAACTGGGTTACAAGGCCCAGGACACTGTGGAGGGCCCCAGAGCTAGTTCTCCAAGGCAAGCAGAATAATTCTCCCAGGAGGATTGCGGTCCGTGCCACAGTCACTCTGTAATCCACTGGAGGCCTGGGTTATATACCCTTTCTGTCCTTGATGTGAGTCTTCTAAGGATCAACCACAGGACCTGAATTGTTAGCATGTGCTGTAGGAGACCCATGTCTTTAGCCTTCACACAGGTTAGCACACGTCTCAGATCTGAACAACTTTCAATAGGTGATTGATTGAAATTAATATGCTGCTCTTCCCTGAGGCTCAGGATGGCTTACAATCCATACAGATGCAAGGGTGCTCATCCCTGGAACAGGTCTGTGGATGTACCCTGGCATTTGCCTACTTTCAGCCCCACCTGGGTCAGCTTTAAATGACCTAGCAGCTTCCACCAACCCCAGACTGCCCACGTGGGGACCTCTCGTCCACACCATAGAGTTGCAGGCGGATCACCTGATGCCATAGGTTCCTGTCTGCAACTCTACGGTGTTGCCTGAGACAACCCCCAGCTGAGATTAGGGCAGACAGACAGCAGCCCTACCTCTGGCCAGTGGCCCAGGTTTGGGCTGCCCACTCTGTGGGCAGTGCTCCTAGATGATCGAGAGTACTGCCAGCAGGGCTGCCTCAGAGCAGGCACATCCTACTCTGCCTCTGCTTCATCTGCACATCCGGCGGGCCACCTTTAAATGAATGGATGGCCCTCCGAGAGCAGAGCAGAAGTGTTGGTGCTGTCCATCTGAAGACACCTAATATTCAGAGGACATATGCAACCTGCTGGAGATATTGCTCTTTAGTTCACTTTCTAAAGATCTATATTCTTAATTCTGGAGGTATCAGGTTAGATTATATATTCAAACAGACTGGAGTACCCTAAGACTTCCTTAATACAGGATACTTGTAATGCTCTTTGCACTTCTGTAACATCTTTCTTCTGAGGAAAAAAGGTTTTTTTAAAGATGTGATGGAGGCACTGTTTAACCCGATTTAGTGCGGATTAGTACAGGTGCCACAGTCATGCCGAAATGCGCCCGCCAGATGTTAGCATGGTCTGGCTTCCAACCTGGGCTAACATCTACCATGGTCAAGATCTGGCCACCGGAGCAAGAGTAAAGCAGGCCTTCATGTCCGAAAGCCTGCTTTACTTACTGTGGTCCAGAATGGCGGGGGGAAGGGCACTATGATGGCCTCCATTCTGCCCGTTAGCTGAAGGGGCAGGCCACTGCATGCAGCATGGGGGTGAGACTGGGCAGACGTATGTTCGTGTTTTTCCCTGCCCCTTCCCCTCACTGGTCTGGCCGCCATCATGTTTGTTTGGTGGCTGGGCAGAGTGATGGCTTCCACCACCACCCGGGAAAGTCTGTGGCAGTGGTGGGAGCAGTCATGTTACTTTTCACCCTAAATGTATGGTTTTCTTCTCTTCTCTACAAAATGGAGCAGGAACAATAAGGTTGGTCAGCTTCCACTTCTGACAATCGTGTAGTAGGTAAATGTGTCCTATGACCACACCATTTTTCCTCTGTGGTGCAAATCTCTGTTACGTATTCCACACATGGAATCCCCATGAATGCCAATGGAAGCTCCATGTGCAGTCAAGTCCAAAATAGGCATTAAAAGATTTTCACACTGGATAAAGGAATCCAGACAGGAGAAATTTGACCTTAAGCTGAAGAGAAAGCCAAATCTGTTTGTAGAGCGCCCAAACTACACCATAATTTAAGTACATCACACAGCCCGGGTTACTCTACACCACTATTTTTTTGTTTTGTATTCTTTAAGCTCTGAATGAGAAACCTAACTGGAATACAAATAGAAAAAGTAACTCGTACAATAATATCACACCCAATCCATGTGGCTTTGGACAAGCACAAATAAGCAAAGCAGAAATAAAGCCTCATCCCCTCCACCCACTATCACTCTCATGCCCCACTCCTCCATCTCTCACCAAGGAGAGTCCCTATGCCCCAGTTCCTCCTTACCCATACAAGCCCGTACCCTCTCTCACATAGGGGTAGGGAGAAAGGGGGTAGTGGCTTTCTCCAAATCCCACTTATCCCCATATCGCCAACAGAAGTCCCCATTAATACATAAAATAAACTTTTGCAAAAGCCATCCTCTTTTCCCAGCTTGGTCACTGCCAAAGTGTGCCCTTTAGCATTGCCTTTCGACATGGTCGCAGGGCTCAGCCATACTATGGGTGCCCTCCATGAGTTATAGGTGTTAGAGGGTGGAAGGGGCCTCTGGGGCCGCAAGGCATCCATTCCAGTGCCTAGACTGGGGCATTCTCCTTCCCCTCACTCTGCTAAAGGCAGAGTTCAGAGAAGGCCTAATGATGTTGGCAGCCCTCCCCGAATACAATAGTGCTGTAGTCCACAAGCCCAGCTGCTGCAGACGCAACTGTGAAGCCACCCCCATAATTCCATCCCTGTATTTGCAAAAGCAAGCCCTGGGATTAATTAATTGATAATTTTAAGAAGAGGCTGGATAATCACCTGCCAGGGATGGTTCAGGTACATGCAGTGCTTAATTTTAAGAAGAGGGGGAGGGGGGAGAGAGAGGTGCCAGGGCTCAAGTGTGTTCCAGAAGTCCTGCCCATTGACCCCAAAAGTGCATGGGTTATTCAAAGGGGCTGGTACGGCTGCTATACCAGGTCCTATCAGATCCTGTTTCTGCTCCTACTTTGCTCAAGTCCAGATTAAGTTTGCTGAAGAGCTGGGGCTGCCATCACCACCCCTGTTCATTTGTATAGTGGCAAAGTACTCTCACTGCCAGCCAGCTGATGAGTAGCAGTAGCAGCACCCTCCCTGCCCATCCACAGCAGCCTCCAACCCTGTCATGCAAGAGCCTGGGGCCGAGGTGATGTTTCTGAGGGAGGGTGGGGAGGATGCTGCTGCTGCTGCTGCCACTCAGCTGTTCAGCCATGAGTGTTTTGCTAATCAATGAACAGCTGCCTGACAGGCAGCAACTGCATTGAAGTTTATCTGGTTGTGCTAGAGCATAGCCTTAACGGCCCTAAGCAAAGAAGGAGCAATGGGTACACTTTACCATGGCCCAACAGTTCAAGGGGCTCTTGAGCCCTCCACCATGAGAAAAACGTTTAGGCTAAATTGTAGCTGTTTGTGTTATGTGTATAATCTTATTTGGATGAGAAGGTTTGTACCTAGATACCAATGCAACACCCAGCTGCATCTGAAAAGAAAAAAATCAAATACTGGGACACAACACTGGTGACAAGGACGGGATTTTGGTTGTTGGGGAAGGCTGCTGAGGCTTGGTGCAGCTTAAAGCAGAGAAACTTAAGAATTTGAGAGGGAGAGAGAAAATTACTTAGTGTCTGCCTTATCTTTCTGGTTTCTTCTTTGCTTTGTATTTATCTCTTTGTGCTTTGGTTCTTGGATATCTCACTTTCATTCAGTGTTGTGTCAAAGTGTAATAGATGCATCAGAACTGAGGCTGCTTTCACACATTACACAATGGGCTATTATAATAACTGGAGATAATACTGGGTATTATAATTCCACAATTTTTGTAATGTGGGAATGCACTATTCCCCTTTTATGCTGCAAGATCTCCAGTTGTTCTAAAAGCCACATTTGGTGGCTCTTACAATGACCTGACATCTTGCATCATAAAAGGGGAATAGTGCATTCCCACATTACAAAAATTGCGGAATTATAA
>QEPC01010681.1:43773-57407 GCA_003113815.1 Sphenodon punctatus
AAGGACTCATGGGTAATTGCCTGCAGGCATTCATGTGTGCTGGAGTGTGCAGACCCATTCATCCTTGAGACACAGATATGTCTGGTTGCACATGTCCATTGCACTCACATTTGTCTGCCCTCAGCACGGGCAGGTTCCTAATTATTGTTGCTCTAGAATGTCCGCCGCTACCTAGGCCCAAGCCCCTGCAGTGTGTGGTGTGGGATGTCAGTGGACAGGTTTTGCTGGCTAAAGTGTAGCTTAGTCCTGACATCTCGCAGCTGCTTATGGATCGCTTTTCCATGTCTGATGGTTATGATGTATTATCACATACCCGGTCTCCTGGGATACCGTGTGTGCAGCTGTGACTGCCAGCTGAGGGCTAGCGAGTTGGGATTACGTGTTCTGGTGCCCACTATGCTGGGGCCTTCAGCGGGAATGCTCAGGCAGGTGAGAGTGTAGCTTTGCACGACATCTGTTCCCTCCTGGAATATAGAGGGTGGCCCGTCCCTGCCCATCACTTTTGCAAGTGCCCTGCTGCGTTTCCGGGATTATTGGAGGGAGCGTGGAGAATGCAAGGACCACATGTGTCAGTTGAGGTTGATCGTGTCTCTGGCTGAGGGTCCCTATGCAGCGGAGATGGATGTCCTGTTTGAGATCTGGAGCGAAGTGGATGTTATTAGGGTCAGGGCACGCTGGCGGTGGGACTGGGCTCCTATCTGGAGGGCGAGTAGGTTCCGGGTTCATGGGCAGCGGGTACAAGTTCCTACTGATGTGGGAGAGAGCAGGATCAAGGGATGGGAACACCCCTGCGTCCAGCAGGATCCACGCAACAGGCCAATGGAGGAATGGTGCTGTGCTCTCTTACGCCTTCCCCCATCCCTCCTGCTCTGGCCGCATGGAGTCTGGCTGGAGATGGGCAGTGACAGCAGCTGTGACTTCACTTTCCCTTAGTTTGTCATGTTACCATGTCATGGGGGTAGCTCTTCAACCGGTGGAGTAGCAGTCTGCGCAAACAACAAGCATGGTGGATCATGGAGGGATGGGTGGGGGGTGGTTGGGTGCCGTGACCTCCCATGACCCTTCTGTGACCTCCCTGGCTGGTGTTGGTTTGAATCCCTCCCAACTCATCCAAAGTGGGTGGATGGTGTGTGGTTGCCCCACCCATCTCCCAGACCTGCCCCCTCCCCTAGCCATACCCGTTTAAAAACAGCCTTTATTTGACACAAAAAATAATGGACTTAACAAAGACCTAAACTTCTCCAGCCACTACAGTAACCTGTAAACACATGACAGTCTACTGATTTTTAACTTTTGTTATCTACTGTTAACAAAGTTCCTTCATTACTGCTGTGTACCATTTTCTTTCTACACTAGCCATTATTGTAATTTATAAATCCATATCTGTATCTATTTCTGTGGCCTTCTAGTGTATTCCGCTTCCTATTGCACCCCACCCTTCTCCAGTTTTCCCCCCTGCTCCAGTTTCACCTTCCCCTCCCTCCTTGTGTTACCATTGTCCATTACATCCCTCACTGTGCTCCGCTTATTGTCAGCTCTACTCATACTTTACTTCTAGTGCTTATCCTCCACTCCAGCTTTTCACCTTCCCCTCTGTCCTTCTGTTATTATTGTCCATTTTCCCCACCTACTTTACCTTCAGTTCTGACTCACCACATTCCTGCATCTTCTAGTGTACTCCACCTTCCCTTTGCACTCTTCCCCTTTCTAAAGCATATCTTCCTGTTCTCACCTTCCACTCCCTCCTGCTATTTATCACCCACTTTGCTTTACCTCACACTCATGTCTCCCTGTTGTACCACTGTAGCAAGGGGGCTACTAGTCCTCAAACTGATCGTTATCAGTTTGATAGGTCATGTGGGGTCCTACGTCAGCATAAGTCCCATCCTCGCCACCTGTTCCCTGGCCCACAAGTCCCACCTTGGGACAGATGGGATGTGGGTAGGTGGAAATGATGCAGAAGGGGGTAATGCTGCCGGGTCAGGCTGGTGGCCTGAACCCGGAAGGTCCTTATGCTTGACTTTGGGAGCTCTGCTTATGGGTCAGGGTGGCTGGAACCTCCCTGAATCCACAAGGTCCTTTCAAGAGGGCCATGTAATGCCTCTACGAACTCAGGAGAGAGATGGACCAGTAGGCATGGGTTTGGGGAGGATCGGAACTACTTTATGGTGCGGGGTTCAGGGTAGGGTGATTGTCAGCTAGTGGGATGTGTAATGCCTCTACAAACATAGCCGACTGAGCTGAACCATTCAGCGTAGGTTTCATCATCCTAGCCCACTCCATTTTGGAGACAATCGGCCCAATGCGGTAGGGTTTCCAGGGTAGGATGAGTCACAGAAAGAGGGTCACATGAGGGGTTCAAACGACTCAGGAGTGTGAGCTGAACCAATAGGTGAAGGTTTCATCGTTCTAACCCACCCCATTGCTAAGATCCAACCTAGGGTATGAAAGGGGGTGTGTGCAGTCAGAATAGACTGAAGGGGGTCAAACCGCTCACCACACCATCCACAACCAATCGGAAAGGTTTGTGGAGCTGTATATCTGCCCCTAGGGGTATGAAAGAAGGGGCACCATTTTCTGACACAGAGATCCGATCACTACCACTTAAACGGAAAAACTGAAATGGCTTTACCGTTGGGGTGCTACTCCCTTTGATCTTGTTAAAAGACTCTATACAGGAAAGAAAATGGCTGAAATCTCAGAGCCAGATGCAGAGCCCATGGACACTAACAGGCTGAAGCTCCTGTGGTAAGTTGCAGTGAACTGGTGAGGGAGAAGGAAATGAGCATGGGGGGGTGGGAAATACAGACACAGGAGCGGATTTGGGTTTTTTATCTTTTGTTGCAGGTCAACTCTGACTTTCTAAAGGCTTTTGAAAATCTGAAGTTGGGAGATCCTGCGGAGGTAAACTTATCTTGTGTTTCCTGCTTTTGCAGTGTTTAAGAGGAGGTGATCAGATGGATTGCTTTAAAAAGAAACTAGCAACACCAGAAGAATAAAAACTTTATTTGAATTGAAACGTCTTTGGTAGTCATTGGTGTTTTTTAGCAGGGCATGCTGGAAGCATGTCTGCACACGAGGACTTGCTAAGGCAGATCTATTACACTCCAGGAGAGACTGGAAGTTTTGGAGGGTTGAATCCTCTTTTTTAGGCTGCTAAAAAACACAGTCAAATTCTGTCTAAGAAAGAGGTGGTTTCATGGCTTTCGGACCAGGATGCCTATACCCTTCACAAACCCACACGCAAGTATTTTGCAAGGAACAAAACTATCGTGTCGGGTATGGATGCACAATGGCAGGCTGATTTGGTGGCTATGCAAGCATTCTCAAAGTACAACATGGGCATCAAGTACATCTTGACCATCATAGACATCCTGTCTAAGTATGCTTGGGCCTCACGTCTGAAAGACAAGACAGACTGTGAAGTGGCTAAGGCCTTTGCAGATGTTGTCAGGGAAGGGAGGATACCCAAAAAATTACAAACAGATCAGGGAAAAGAATTTTTAAATAAGGCATTCCAAAATTTGCTCAGGCAGCATGGGGTGTACCATTTTGTGACCAACAACCATGTGAAGGCAGGGGTGGTGGAGCGCTTTAACAGAACTTTAAAATCAAAGATGTGGTGGTATTTCACAGCTCGCAACACCTTTCGCTATATTGATGTCCTGCCACAGCTCATCAAGAGCTATAATCACAGACAGTTACCACAGGTCCATACTCACCAGCCCTGTATATGTGAACACCACAAATGCTCTGAGGGTGTGGAAAACGCTTTACGGGGATGAGCTGGGGGTAAGAAAGCTGCTTTTAGAAAAGGAGATCATGTCAGGATCTCCAAACTCCAGGGTAAATTTGAGAAAGGTTATGAGCAAAGCTTTACGGGGGAAATATTCATAGTAGATGCAGTGCTTAACAAAGCATGGAGGCCTGTGTACAGACTGACAGATTACGAAGGCGAAGCAATCCTTGGCACCGTCTATTCTGAAGAGTTTCAAAAAATCAACCCTAAACAGGAAAAGTTGTACAGGATTGAGAAGGTGATTGCCACAAAGGGCGAAACAAGCAGTGCTTGGTAAAGTGGCTAGAATGGCCTTCTAAATTTAACAGTTGGGTAAGAGCTTCAGAGGTCACTGATGTTTAATCATGGAGGAAGGAGGGTTTCACATCACTTTACCGAGCAACACATGCACCAATGCTTTTCCGCAAAACACCACTTCTAATTTTACCATACAGCTAGTCAGACCCTTGGACCTTCCCAGCACCTGGGAAGTCGGACTGGCTGAAATACAATACCCGCACAGTTGGGACAACATTGCTACACCCAACCTTTATGAAATCAGACTTGGACCCACAAATTGCCTAGCCCCAGGCTATTATTCAAGCGTTGCAGAACTACTGGATCAAATAAACCACCAGATACCCAGAGGTATCAACCCACCTCCTGTAGCCCTGACGTTTGATCTGGTGGGTAGAAAAGTTAGATTGGAGACCACTGATGCACACAGGTTCCTGACCTGTGGGGCTCTAGCCCATATAATAGGAGCATCACCAGATTTAATGAACCAGCAATTTCCCCACGCTGCAGACATTACAGGAGGATTCAACTCTTTGTACCTGTACACAGACATTGTAGAACACCAGTTTGTGGGGGATTTCTCAGTGTTGTTATTGCGTTGTGTTCCTGTATATGAGAACAGCAACAAGTTTGTCACCATCACCTACAACAAGCCTCACTACATACCGGTCAGTAAATACCACATTGACACTATAACCATTGAAATAAAGACAGATCAGAACGAGCACGTCTCATTTCATTTTGGAAACGTGGTTGTGAAACTACACATACGCTCTCGGAGAACACTGAGTTTTTAAGATGGTCGTTAAAAGTTATGGGGATCCTAGGGTCTATGCTAATTACTACAAATGCCAGGCCAGCTGTACCCTCCTGGGGTTTCACGGGGCCCCTGTGATGTACGGGGCCAGTATTGGGGGGATATTTTGCAGTCTGTTTTGAAAAGCTGTTCCTCTTTTAAGAAGATGCTTTGAGTTGATTAAATCCCATGCCAAAACAGCTGCCCAAAATATAGCCAAGGATGTGATGGGTCACATCTTTTGTGTTGTTATGGAGAAAATTACCCCCTCTGATAAACAGGAGGAGTCTGGGCTTATGTATATACAGAGAAGAGGAGTTAAGAGAAAGGTGCCACAAATGCATCGGGTGGGGCCTGCTCGAGCCCATAAAAAGAAGGCTCTGCGGGGGCGGGGAGGGGGCACCGCCAGAAGAGGAGGAAGGCTGCGCAAAAGAGGCGAGTATACAGCTCCATAAACCTTTCCGATTGGTTGCGGGTGGTGTCGTGAGCAGTTTGAGACCTCACATGACCTCCTTCTGTCAATTCTGACTGTGCACACCCCCTTTCACACCCTAGGTCAGATCTCAGCAACGGGGTGGGCTAGAATGACGAAACCTTCACCGATTGGTTCAGCTCACACTCCTGAGTAGTTTGAACCCTCACATGACCCTCTTTCTGCGACTCATCCTATCCCAGAAACCCCACCGCACTGGGCCAGTTTTCTCCAAAACAGAGTGGGCTAGGATGACGAACCCTACGCTGAATGGTTCAGCTCAGTCAGCTGAGTTCATAGAGGGGTTACATGTCCCACTAGCTGCAAATCACCCTACCTCAATCCCCGCACCATAAAGTAGCTCCGATCCTCACAAAACCAATGCCTACTGGTCCATCTCACTCTCCTGAGTTCGTAGAGGCATTACATGGTCCTCTTGAAAGGATCTTGTGGGTTCATGGAGGTTCCAGTCACCCTGGCCCACAAGCAGAGCCCCCAAAGTCAAGCATAAGGATCTTCCAGGTTTAGGGGGGTGGGAACCAAAGGTTCCTGCCAGCCTGACCCGGAAGCATTATTCACTTCTACGTCACTTCCACCTACCCACGTCACTTCCGTCCCAAGGCGGAAATTCCGGGCCAGGGAACAGGTGGCGAAGGTGGGACTTCTGCTGACGTAGGACCCCACATGACCTGTCAAACTGATAATGATCAGTTTGAGGACTAGTAGTCCCCTTGCTACTTACCACACCACTTCCCTATCCCCTCTCTTCCCCCCTCTTCTGCTACATTATAGTTATGCACTATACTTTCTTCAAATCTTCAGTTCTAACTCTTACTTGCCTGAGGAAGGACTTTGTAAGGTCCAAAAGCTTGTACATTTCCACCAACAACAGTTGGTCCAATAAAATATATCATTCAAACTACTTTTTCTCTGTTTGTCACTTGGGACTGTCACAGCAACTACACTCTCTGGATGACAACTATTTTGTACTCTAAAAGTTAAACATGTCCTGGTCAAAAGCATACAAGTCTTTATTGTTTTTAATTGTTCATTTTAGCATTGATCACAGTGTTAAAAATACACAATTACTACCTAAAAACTCCTGTTTATGGTGATGGAGTGAAAAATACATTTCACAGTATTTTTGTGACTATTTCTTTCCAATGCTGCTATTGGGAAATTAAAAACTACCAGAATGTTACTATAGCCTCATTGTTGAGTTTAAATTAAGCTTAATCAGTACAAAATTCAAATGGCATGATAAATATAACCAGCTTTATCCATCATACCATAGATTACATTAATATATCTGGTTCACATCTAGTAATTTTTAAGCACCATGTTCCTTTTGAGGGCTTAGGCTCCACAATTCAGCAAATAAAATGTGATATGTCTGTCACCTGTAATAATTTTCATCATGCGAGCAGAATGTGTACATGCCCTTCTCAAGGAAGCGGTAATCCAACGTGCTGGTCAGACAAGCGGCCTACCCTAGCAAAGGAGTTATAGACCCCCATTCGGAGGATAGAGAAGAAAAAGCAGCAAGAGGTGAAGTGTTAAGTTCCAGGGTCAGGCTATATTTGGAGTGAGGTGCTGAAGCAGGGTCAGAGTCAGGAGGTCTGAATGCAAGGACAACCAAAGGCAGTGGCATAACTTTGGGCTAAAATTTGTGAAGTACGCTGGATTCCCTTGACCCATGTCCACATGACCCTAGAACTGCAGGGGAGGAAATTTGTGGTGAATGTGTCATCCTCCAGTAATACTACGCCCATTTAAAAAGGGCAAGCCAACGTTGTAGTATGGATCAATGCTGGGTCAAGCCACGGAAGCTGTGCACAAATGTTCAGAAGCAGAGCCGAACTAGGAGCTGAAGCAGGTTTCGGTTGAGGCTGGAGCAGGGTCTAGACAGAAATACACACATAGGGTGAAAAAACAGACATGATGCTAAGCTAACTCCACTTTAATACCACTTTAACATTTCTTATGTTTCAGGGCTGCCTACTGCACTAGGCAGCCCTGCAACATGCATAAGAAATGTTAAAACAGCATTAAAGTAGAGTTAGTGTCATGCCTGTTTTCACCCATAGACGCAGGTCCGGGTAGCTTCCATGCTGTTTGGACAAGCTTCCTTATTCCTATCCCACCCTAATATAGTTCTGGCATCCAATGGCAGGACAGGAGAAGATCAGTCAATGGTCTGGCAAAGGTAAGGGATACTGGACCTGTGCATGACCCCCTGGTGGCAGAGCAGGCTAGAGCATCTACCTTAAGCCTCCAGAGGCCTGGATTTGAGATTGGCAAGTCCTCCCTTAAATTGACTTGCTCAAGAGCTGAAAATGGAATGTAGGTTCTGTGTATTCCATTAATTAAGATTCACCAGCTATTCATAATGGAGTTTGCAGTGGTAATTTATATTTTAAAAGAACCAATTCGAATGAGCAGACAACTGAGATGTTCAGTTTCCCTTACACGAAGGAATGAAAAAGGGGAGAATAGGAAGTGGTCATAAAGGAAATTACACAGAGCCAGGGATGCAAAGCTAGGGGAGGAAATAAGAGAAAGTAATGCAAATCTAACTTACAGGCCAATAAGGTCATTTAGGTCAAGGTCTAGATTGCAGGCAGGAGAGAGCTATAGAATTTCCTCTGTCGCTTCCAACACACAGGAACAGTTAAATCAATGGATAGACCAGTCTAGATGATCCAGTACACTCCCCTCCTGATCCTTTCCCGATAGGGAATGTTGTTATGCCTTACCACCACACCACAAAGACACTAGTTTTACTGCTCAGTTATTATTAGCTATCATTTTCTCTACACTGTCATTGTTCAAAGTGCTCCACAATCTGTATCTAGTTCACTCAGAGGGGTAGGTCAATATTCCCATTTTACAGATTGGGAATTGAAGCTAGGAGAGAGTGACTTGCCTAAGGCCACCCCCTTGAACTTATAGCTAAACCCTGGACTCCCAGGTCCAAATCCAACTATTTTCCACTAGCTCTTTGCACATTGCTTCTTTAGGTGTTTTCAGACAAGCTCCTCCCCACCCATTATCCACCTGGTATACATGTTACAGAGCTGCACTGGCACCCTATGCAGCCCTGCAACATGCATGATGGGTAGGGGGAGGCACTTAACTAAAAACATCCCCTCTTGGGCACCTGGGTCCAATCTGGCCATGGCCCCTTAAATATCTGCAATAAACAGCTGGTCCATAATGTACCGAGTCAAATGCACTCTTGTTTTTATGCAAGGGATAAGAACGATCTCATTGAAGTGAATGGAACTCGTGCCCACACTAACTTCTATCCTCGATGAGGATCATGCTGGAAATTCAAGTTATAGTCAGCTTTAGACACACATTGAGATGTACACATTTCTGTATCCACAACAAGAAGTATGGTTGCCTTCTACTGCATTCCCCAAACTCAGAACTACTTACAAAATTGTTTTAAAGACTTAGAGCTACTTTGGAGCCCTCTCCTCATAATTTATTTATTTATTTTTATTTTACAAATTTATACCCCGCCCCTCCTGCAACGCAGCTCTATAATGAGAGTTCTACATGCCTTTCTAACAGCATAACTGAATGGTTTCCTAATAAGATGCGAATGCCTCTTGTGTCATGTGAAACCCACTTGCTCAGAACATTCTAAGTACATTTTTGGCTGCACATCCCCCATTGGGTGCCCTAAACATTACAACACCTTCTGATATTCCAAAATCAGAGGAACATTAATTTATTTCATTTTGTGTCCCCATGCACACTTTTACCCAAGTTAGTCTCAGTCCTATCTTTAAAAGATTTCTTTTCTAGTTTGGTCAAATTCAGAGGCAAATAATTACAGCTTTTAAAAATACTTCACTTAGATTTATTCACAGAGCACTGTCCAAATTGTGTACTGACAGTGAAGCATAGATCATGTGCAAAAATAGTATGTGATCACACCAATAAAACCGGTGTTCTAATACAGACACAAAAAGGATTGAATTCAGTTTGTGCAGGTTGCCTTAAATCTGGCATTTAACTTGTGTGCTTGACTTTACAACAATAATATTCGTTTAACAAAGTGTTCGTGTTTCATTTTACTCTAGGAAGGTTCATTTCAGTTTAGGTTAACCTGATTAGGAGCAAGTTTGAGCTGAAACACAATAAACCATTCTTTAAACTGAAATAAGAGTGCCATGGCAAGGGGGCACTATATAGATTAAGGTTTAAAAAATTACTTTACACCCATTTAACTCTTTGAGAGAAGTGAAGACAAAATTAGTTTGAACTATATCGTTTATTGGACCAACTATTGTTGGTGGAAAAAATGTGCAAGCTTTTGGACCTCACATGGTTCTTCCTCAGGCAAGTAGGAATCCATTCTCTCTTTGAGAACTTATTTGCTGTACTCTTGTGACTTTCTCCAAGAAAGAAAAACTCTTAATGAAAATTAGAGCTGTTCAGAAAATGAGAAGTATTTTCACCTCACAAAAAATTCTAAATAGTGTCAAAAATCAAAATTGAAAATTGGACATTTTCTGTGAGCTAAGTTTGGTTTCGGACAAAAAAAACACAAAACCCTGAACACCACACATGCATATTAATCAGTTTTTCCTTTTCAGTCAATTAGCTATAACCAAAAGTTCCACCCCAAAAATTAATTTTCAGCTAAAATAGTGTTTTCTGTTGGAAAGTGTTTGTCTGAAAGCATTCAACAAGCCATATTGTGCACCCCGGAGGGACGATATGGCCCATTCTGTAGCCAATAAATCCAACCGACTTACAACTGAGCATCACCCTCTTCCCCAAGCACTCTTACAAAACCAGGGTTCATCAGTTTTGCACCGCTTTTAGATGACTGCCGCCCACTCGCGCCATGAAATCATGTGCCTTGTAAAAGTGCCATGGGTAGCTTTGGATGCACCTAGACACGCCGTATTTCCAGTCATGCATTCTCTAACTGTGCAAATTAAGTACCTCATTCGCACCATTAAAGAATGCGCAACTGGAAATGCAGCGTGTCTAAAAGCTGCCCGTGGCACTTTTACAAAGCACAAGATTTTATGGCGCGAGCATGCAGCGCTCGTCTAAAAGCAGCCTTGGTCTTTGTTGCATGTAGCTATTTGTTAGTTTGTACAGATTTATCAGCAGTTTATGAATTTCCAGTTTAGGAGCGAATGGGCTTGTGAGCCACAAAGGTTTTGTGCACTTTTTAGCATGAGACTAAACTCATTTGTTCCATCATCCCTTGCTCCATGCTCTTGAGTTTACAATCTCTATCTACAGCAACTGAGCTTATAAAATCCTGCAACCAGATAGCCATGCAGTTAATTACCTGCTACTATATGTGAAGTACAGCCATCCTTTCAGCTTAGAGCGGATGTCTTAATGAAGTTTTTTACTGTGCACTCCCAGACCTTCATTTCCCAGACATTCTAACTTGGTTTTCTTTGAGCAACAGTTTTCTCCAGTCTTAGAGCACATGCACATCACTAATGAAATCTTTCAAATATCACTTTTCAAATATCTAAAAAGAGTACAAAAGGGAATGGGTTTAAACTGTAGCAATCTAGATTTCAGTTTGACTGGCAGAGTGGTGCCACAATAAGGTTCTATACCTTTAAGAAGGCAAGCAAAATGGCACCTAGAGAGAGCATCTAGAATGGCCAACACCAGGAAGTGTAAGTTGGTGGGTGTGGCCATTATAATAAAGTAAAAGGAAGCAGGAAGAAGAAGTCAGTCTGCTCTGGACTACAGAGGAGAGCACATCCCCTGAAGAAGCTAGATGAAAGGTTCCTGACCCAAGTGCCTTGAGAAGAGCCTGGATGTGAGTTGGGGATAGCTAGCCAATAGACTGTATGGTGGCTAGGCTACCAGTGATATGTTTGACTTGTATACAGTAAGACTGGCCAGAGGCTTGGTGCCTGGCCAATGAACTTTGGGCTGGAGATAAACTGTTTAAGGATTTTACCCTTGTGTAACAGACAGTCTTCTTGGATCTGATCCTGACAACACCTACCCCATGGTAGAGTGGGTCCCTGCTACATAGATATTAGGAAAAACCTTCCAACTGGAAGAACAGTTGGGCAATGGAACAGGTTGCCAAGGAGGTTGTATAACATACACCCATGATTGATTTCTATAACTTTCCAACTGTTACACAAGGATACTCAAAGACACCAGGCTGCAATGATAGATTAAAAAATCCCAGACCAATTACTCTTTATTCAGCCCATCTGGCATTAAAGTCTTTAGACTATGGATCAAAAAACCCTCACAGTTCTGTAACTGTCCCATAAACCACAAGCTGGAAGAAATGGTCTCCATACACAAGAACCTCAAGTCCTCCCATCTGTGGTTCTACTTCACAAAATGGGATACTATAAGCTCTTTGACAGCTTTCCTCCTGATGTTGCTGCAATGCTCAGTCATCCAAATCCTAACTTTTCTTGAAGTGATACCAACATAGATCAAATCGCATGGACACATAATGAAATAAATCACATTTGTGGATTGACAATTGGAAAATTGCTAAAGTCTGTGGGTATTTTCAGACGTTACGAGATCACGCTCAACCACAGTCAATTCCCTGTGGTGGGGAATGCCCTCGTAACATCTGTTGGGGAACCGGAAGTTCCCCCCCAGATGTTATCCATGCTCAATCCCTGCCGGGAATCTCATTCACCACGCTATTGGCTGGACCGGCGGGGCCGGCGCCGATCGCATGGTGAATGAGATTCCCAGCGGGGATGAAGGGGCCCATCACGTCTGGATGGTGATCATGGCCCGGAATCCCCGCCGGGATTCCAGGCCGGGATCATTTCGGGTGGGCAGTGGGGGAGCGTGGGGTGGGGGCGTGGATGTGCGGCCACACGTTGTGCTGCACGGCCCCTCCCCCTCCCCGATTCCACGCCGGGATCCCCCGGCACGTCTGTTGACCGTGCCGGAGTGATCCCGGCGGGGAATCATTTGGGTGATTCTAGGACGGGGCAAATGTCGCCCCGTCTCGTCTGAAATCACCCTGTATGTCCTACCTGTGGTGGGATGAACAAATTCTTTTGTGGACAAGCTAAGCTTACGTAGGGCGCTTTTACACATGACACAGAACACGTGTTTAAAGGGCGTGTTATGAACACTTGGTCAACACCCTTTACATATTTACACATAAACACCCTTTGAACACCTTTCCCCCCAATGCATCCCGTGTTTAAGCAGATTACCTTAGTGCTGTCTCCCTCTGCCTGTCTGCACGGTCTCTCTGCACTGGCCACTTAAAAAAGGATGCAGATATGCAGATACTGCTGAAGATGCTGGAAACGCTTCCTCTTACCACTTCTGGGTACCCTTTTCTCTGGTCACATGACGCTGCAGTCATGTTTAGACAAGCAACGATACCATTGTTCACCCTGAACACAGAAAATGAACCCCCCCATCAACTGGTGAGTACAAAGCGGGTTCATCTGGTGTTCAAATTGGTGTCAAAATTTGTCACGCTGTATACAAGTAACACAGGACAGGTGTTGAATGTGTGTTCAATCCTCCCCAACACACATTCTTTGTCGCGTTTAAAAGCGCCCATACTGTGCACCTCCCACATTTGAAATGTCCTGATGGAATAGAAGTGGAGGGTAACACACCCTGGTTGTTCTACAGGGCATCTGGTCTCTGTATGGACCAATATATTCTTAATTGGTTTAGTCTTTTTCTATGCACAAACAGGTCTCTTTACATCCAGGAATATTCTCAATCAAATGCCACTGTTTCCAAATAGTCTTCCTTATTATAGTTGAACCTGGCCCAAAAGTGATAGGGCACACCATCCTATGCATGACTTTCCTCTCTTTTGGAATCAATAAGGATTCTCTTTGGATATGCATGACTTTAAAGAAACTCTTCTTTAAAACACTTTCTGGATATCCTCGTTTCCTTGAATCTCTCAAACATATTTGCCTGTTCCAGAAAGACTGTGCAGCTACTATAGTTTCCCCTAATTAGTTAGTTCCTCAACAACTGGCTGAAGGGAACATTTTCCTTCAGATGTCTCTGGTGATTGCTGGAGAAATAAAGTGAGGAATTCACATCCGTGATTGAGGGGCCCCCGAGAGCTACCGACCAATCAGTCTACTTAGTAGGGGTGGGACCCCGGGACAATTACCGGATACCGGATTTACCAGTTTCCGGTTCTCAAAGAACCGGATTCTCGGATTAAATCCGGTATCGGTTTTATTTCATTGATTTCAATGGGGCACTGTATCCCCATTGAAATCAATGAAATACAATTAATTCCTCCCCCCTCCCCCTCC
>QEPC01010681.1:57939-73734 GCA_003113815.1 Sphenodon punctatus
AACAAAAATCCAGGCTGGGCAGGGTGGGTGGGGGGTGTCCCCCCTTCCACCCACGCAGCCTGGACTCGGGGAGTTTTTTTTTTTTTTTTTACTTTTTTGGTGGGACTTACATTGCAGCCATTCATTTAAATGGCTGCAATGTAAAAAAATCTGGTACCCGGAATCCGGTAACGGGACCGGATTTACCAGGTTGAATCCGATAATGCCGGTACGCCCAGTACCGGCATTATCGGATTCACCGGTATTCCCACCCCTACTACTTAGCGTTCTGGGGAAGCTCTATACAAAATTGCTGCTATTGAGGTTGCAGCGATGGCTGGAGGAAAGCCGAATATTAAGACCAGAGCAAATAGGCTTCCAGAAATCCCGTACTACAGTAGACCATATTCTGGTGCTTACCCATCTGATGGGGAAGATTATGAGTCAGGGCCTAAAAGCTTATTTATGCTTTTTAGATCTTAAGATGGCCTTTGACTCGGTAAGCAGGGGGCGGTTGTGGGCAAAGCTGAAGACCCTTAACATGGAGCCAAGACTGCTTTTTCTAATAAGGAAATTGCATGAAAATAACACTCTCCAAGTTAAGTGCTCCAGGGAGGGTTTACTATCCCAGAAAGTGGCGGTGGGTAAAGGTGTAAGGCAGAGTTGTCTTTTAGCACCAGCACTATTCAATATCTTTTTGAATGACCTCCCAGCCTTTCTAGCTGAAACAGACTCCCACCCCCCTTGCATTAACGGGAAGCGGATAACATCATTACTGTATGCTGATGATACGATCCTGATAGCTCGCTCAGTGGTAGGTCTGCGTTGTGCGATGGACAGGGCAGGAGATTATTGTGCTAGGGAAGGCCTCAACATCAACTATGGAAAGACCAAGGTGCTGATTGTTGGTCATGGGAGCCAAGCCAACTTCATAAGTGGCGGATAAACAACCAGCTGATCGCCCAGGTCTCCCAATTTAAATATCTCAGCGTGGTCTTTTCTAGTGTTCCTTCTTGGAGGGCCCAGTGGTCCCAGGCCAAAATTCGGGCTAGGCTAGCCGCCAGTGCTATACGTGGATTTTATTTTGGGAAGGGTGGTAAACTGTTGTTACCAGCACTCAGGTTATTCCACGCTAAGGTGATTAGTCAACTCCTGTACGGTTTTGCCGTATGGGGAGTGGAATTCCTAGGGCAGTTAGAGCCATTGCAAAATAGTTTTTTGAGAGCCATTCTGGGGGTTCCCCGTGGTACCCCCCAGAGTTTCCTACGTTTAGAAACTGGCTCCCCCCCCCCCCCATTAGGTTCCTTGCTTTCCAGGTGATCATAAAATTTTGGCTAAGGGTGGTTTCCCTCCCCCAGAATGAGAATTCTCTGTTGAAAGATATTCTTGCTGAGGGATTGTTACCTTCCTGGCTGGAACGTGTGGAAATCATCTTGAGGAACCTGGGGTTCTCTCGGGACCTTTTGGTCCACTGGGACTTAAATGCGCAATGTTCTTAGTTAAACAGAGGTTGGCAGATCAGCAGCTGCAGGTGGATTCTGAAATGCTTCATCTTCAGAAGGTGAACCCTCTTTACAGGCCTCCCTTGGCCCAGGCATTGGAAGTCAGTTACCTGACTGTGTGGCCCAGTTTTCAGTTAAGACGTGCATTCTCTCGTCTCCGTTTTGGAGTTTTCCCCTCTGCTGTCCTGGAAGGACGCTATCAAGGGGTGCCCTGGCAGGAAAGAAGATGTTCCTCCTGTATGTTGCGGGAGCTGGATACCTCCAATCACATCTTTTGTTTGCCCTCGTTATAGGGATCTTAGGAGTAGTTTCCTTTCAGTCCTAGAGGGAGTGTTTGCGTCATCCCCTCAGCATGGGAGGTATAATTTATGCTCAAATTTTAGGGCTTCTGATCGGACATTGAAGGTCGCCATATTTTGTAATCAGGTATGGCGTTTAAAACATCAGGAGAAAGATGAACTTGGAAATAGGTTTGTTTCATTAGCGGGCGATGTTGACAAATTGGGGTGATAGTGCCAATGTTGTTCAGGGCGGTGGAAGGCACAGGATATGCACTGTTGGGTTACTGTGGTGCGAAACTATGTGTGTATCTGTTTATGGTATTAATGGTTACGAGGGATTACAGTGGTAACTGTTGCTTTCTTATTGTAAATGGTCAAGGGCTTTTGCGCCTGGATTTTATTGGAACTAATTTCCTTGTGTTTTCTTTTTCTTGTTTTTATATTGTTGGTGCTTGAGTTTGTTTGTTGTTCTTGGAAATATGATGCAGTGCCAATGACTATTTGTCAAGGCAAATAAAGGCTTATCTATCTATCACATCCGTGCCCTTTTTATATGTCCTGGTGCATCCACTCCCACCATCATATAATGACTAAATTTAGAAAATGAATCATTCCCCTATCAAATTGGAGATCAAAGCCAAGGCTACCACAGCAACTATTCAAATATTCATGAAAACTGACCAAATCTACACTACCTGTCCACAGAAAAATCAAATCAATATCTTTTATTAAAAAAAAATCCATCTAAAATATTAATTTCTCTTCTGATCATAAATGATTAGATCTTCAAATCTGCCCATGTATAAGTTGGCCAACTGGGGAACCAACGTGCAGTCCATGGCTATACCATTAATTTGTAAAAAGATTTGCCCATCAAATTCAAATTCTTTTTGTTAACATTAATTCCACCAACTGCACCAAAAAAATAAGTGCCTGGACTATGAGGTGGAGCCCTCCGATTTAAAGTGCGTTCAATGCATAATCAATCATCATCATAAATTTTATTGCGTAGCCATTGGCTATTGCACAGGTCACACAGAATTTAATGAAATTAACACTAAACTGAACAAAACCTCATCAGAATCACACTGGAGAGAAAGCCTTAATACAAATTTCTCTCCTATACAGGGCATCAAAATACCTAGCCACTGTAAAGATAATTACAGGATCTTTATCAGTCAATAGCAACTGTATATATTGAGCATCAGTTCTCCCTGGATAATTTCCCAAAATGGAAGACAAAATTTTGGCACGCCTCTATATACCACAGGTAATTGAACAGCATATACTTTAATTTATTAGAGAAACAAAAAACCTAGGGTTTTACAAACTTAGTTAAGTCAGATTCGTACCAAGCAAACTTTGACAAACCTGGAAAGTGTGTGTTAAGGCCCCTAACATAACTTGCACACCTTGTAAGCAGTGAAGTTGTTGTATGCTGCTGCAAACTATGCTTGCATACAACTTAGGTTCCATGGACCCACACTTTGCCTTCTTCTTTCAGACCCAATCCTCTTCCTTAGCAGGTTGGGGGAAACACTAAAGCAGGGCAGAATGGTATGTAACTGTTTATTGGGATTGGGATTTTGGATAAACATTGCCATAAAATCTATGCAGTCAGAAGCTAGTGGGTTAAATGGGGGGTGGGGGGGGGCAGCTGAAGTCAGAACTTTTCTATCCTCAGAGTGACGTGGTGGTCAGTGGGTTAATGTCAGGATCACCCCCGCACCCTGACACCGGGGGTACCAGTGGTGGGGAATACCGGCCCGCCAGAGGCTCCTGTCCCCAGGGGTTCCCATGGCCCCGTTCACCCCAGCGGACGCCCCAGGCCAGTCAGGTGTTTGTGGTGATCCCCAGCCGACACCACAGCAACGCCAGACTCTGAGATCTCTCTCTGTGGTGCCACAGAGCGCAGGGGCGGGGCCAACGCTTTTGCACCACTCCCTGCACCTGCACGCGTGTCAGGGGGCATGGCCAACAGTATAAACACCAGCGCTGTGAAGCACACAGCGCCGATGATCAGAGAAACTGGCCCCTTGTTGTGAGAGTGTTGTTGTCGATTCTTGGACTATTGATTTCCTCCTGAAACCCTTCCCCTCCTCCCTTACCTGGCAGAGCAACAAGTGACTACAGTAACGATGTCTTGGTGTGTGGCAAGTGTTGTGACCCCCTAGTGTTTTCCCCCATAGTGCGAGTCAGCAAGGGAGTCAGAGAGTGATTGAGCGGGTGCTTGTTCCCCCTCCGGGGCTTCTCCCGTTCCCGGTCTGCGTGATTGACCTTCTTCCCAGATCCCTGTGGTTATTGACTCCCTACCCTCTTGATCCTCACTTCCAGCACGAGACTTCTCCCTACCCCGTGATGTGCCTAGGGTGTGTGTGGTGGCTTCAAGGCGAGAAAGGGTACACTCCAGTACCATCTGCTCGGCCATGATAGAGGCCTAATCTCTTGTAGGTTCCAGGGCCACCACTCTATCCTGACAGGCACGTTACCCCCGCAAGTAATCCTAGAGCACTGGTTGAAATTGCCCTTGTCTCGAGCAGCCTGCAAGAGGGCACTACCCTTCCCCCAATGATTCTTTCCTGTCTTCCCCTGTATACGTTCCCCCTTTCCCCGTGACAGTTACAAGGGATGGCCACAAATCACTAGTGGGTTAGAATAGGGAGAGGTACTTGATCTGGAGAATGGATATTTGAAAGTTAAAAAAAGATAAATTGCCACACTGGGAGTAACAATATAAAATTGGACAGGGAGGAGCATGCTGTTCTACTTTTAGTGTTGCCCTCAACCAGCAAAGTACGAGGACTGGGTCTGAAAGACGAAGGCAAAGTGTGAATGCATGGAGCCTATGTTGTAAGCAAGCACAGTATGCATCAGCAAACAACAACATCACAGCTGACAAGGTGTGCAAGTTACGTCAGGAGTCTTAACACACAATTTCCAGGTTTGTTAAAGTTTGCTTGGTATGAATCTGCCTTAACTAAGTTTGTAAAACCATAGGTTTTTTGTTTCTCCAATTTCTTTGAGTTTTTTTATATAGTATATATTGATAGAGACAGATTTTGCTACATCTATGTTTTGATGGCATTGTATTACCTAAAATAGGACACTTGCAGAGATAGTCAGGATGACAAATATATGCAATTTAAAGTATAAGAAAAAAATTTGGTGTACAGAGATTTTGGGGGGAAATCTGGCTGTGCACAACCACAGAAAAAGAACTTTAGGTACGTGCCAGTCAAAGAATGAAAGTAAAGTACAATAAGTGCAGTATGTGTAGACAGTTTAACACAAAAAAAGGGACTGTGTCCAGAAACAATTAACCTGGAGGCTATTTTGCAGGTAACAAAAGCACATAAACTCTTTACAGCAAGGTTCCTGTAACACCTTAGCCAAACTGCTGAGGAAACCAAGGCAAAAATGGACAAGGCACTATGCTTAAAGTTAAAGAATCCTTGTTTGGGTCCTGTCTACTTGACACTTACAGCCAGGGATCTTTTGAAGATTATGGCCCTCCACACCCAAATAGAACAATTGCTATTATCCAGTACAATAATTCTTGTATTACATGAAAATAGGAAGAGCTCTTTTAGTGTGGTTGAGGAGGGAGAGAATATTAAAACCATCTCGGCCTCAAAGTGTCAACTGTGCAGTTTCCAAACACCTATGCTTTAATAAGCATTGTGTGAGCAGAAACTGTTGCAAAGTTTTAGGTTTTTTATTTACCCTCCAGAGTAACTGATCATGGACACATAAGCTGTTTATTAGAACTCTGTACACATGTTTTTTAAGCTAAAAAACATGCACCAGATGTACCAATTTCAAACCAAGGGACTGTTTTGCAAGGAACATTTATACCGTGGCACCACAATTTGAAGGCCATGGACCCACTGGAGTAGTGGGCAGCTTTAAAAGTGACTGAAAGCTGACTAGAACTGAGCCTCCGGCAGGTCCCTAACTTCTTCCCAGCATAGCGCTTCTCTCCTGTGGAAAGGGGGGCGGGGCAGCTGGTGGGTTTTGCTGTTGGAGGGGCACTGGGGCAGTAAGGCCGGCAGGCCTAGGGGTGGAGCCAGGGGGACTGTAAGCAGAGCCAAGGGGGATGGTAGGTGGAGCCAGGGGGACGGTAGGCCAGTGGCATGTCATAACCCAGCAGCAAGGAGTTCCCAAGGTTAACATCGGATGGAAGAAAACACAGTCTACATGCACATCAAGCTTAAAATAAATAATTTATAAACCCAAAACACAGGGACCCATCAATTTTACCACACACATCCCATTTCCAGCATTTTGAACACAACTGAAATAAATTGCATGACTTGCAGTGACATCTCTCTCAGGATTTCCAAACCTCAATTTTATCACACAGTCCCCCCTACACTAACCCACTAGCCCCCACTCCCCTCCCCCAAGAACCCAGAAGCCCTGGCTCCCAGCCCCCCTGCTCAAGCCACTAGCCCCCACTCCCCTCCCAGAGAACCGAGGAGCCCTGGCTCCCAGACCCCCGAGCTCCGGCTTTAACACACTAGCAGCCCCCACTCCCCTCCCCGATAACCCAGGAGCCCTGGCTCCCAGCCCCCCTACTCTAACTGACTAGCCCCCACTCCCCTCACCCCCCCCCTTCCCCAGTGTCTCCCAGGCTAGGGGCCTGGGATCATGGAAGGGGGGGGGGAAGGGTGTGCGAGACTGGGGAACAGGGGGTGCTCCTGGGCCCTAGGTATGATTTGGTATAAATCTCCAAGGCCTTAATCAAAATATAAAGGTATCTAAATATAAACATGATATCTAAAAAACCAATAAAGTACAGGATAAAAACATTTACAAATTATATAATAATCTTCCTTTCCTACCAGTTGAATACTACCAAACATCACCATGTCACAAGGCCCCACTTAACCATGGAGTAAGTGTTGTCAGGCTCAGTTCCAACAAGAGTCAGATAGGGTTTCAGCATACAAAGCAGTTTTTCCCACTCAAAGTCCCAGGCCAGGCACCAAGCCTCTGGCCTCAGTCCCATCCAAGTATATACTCTATCACATTGCAGGTAGCCTAGCCTCATACAGTCCACAGGCTAGTTACCATCAACTCACTCCTCCGGTTCAGGCTTCCTTCCTGCAGGAACCACCAGGCAGCCTCCCAGGAGACGTGTTTCCCTTGCTGGTTCAGAGCAGACTGCCTTTAATGTCCTGCTTGCCTTTCCTTTATACCGCTAGCCACGCCCATCTATTTCCTCTTCCGGTGAGTGGCCATTTTAGGTTTTACCTCATGGCAGGCGCCATCTTGTGGCCTAGCCCTGCCATACACCACTAGTATGACTATAGAGAAAACACTACTATTGCAATCTAGAGAAGCTAAAACAGCAAAATGGAAATCCTAACTCTTTCCAACTGCCGGAGGGGTGGGGGTTCCTCAGGTATGACAGATAGGTTTCTGTGCCACAGCCATTTCAGCCCTCAAATGGCCCCACCAACGGCTGACACCCTATGGGTGTTGTCTTTAGGCTGCCACCTTGGGGCCTAGTTCTGTTATTTGTAATGGTACCTGAGGAAAGGAGAAGCCAGGTGTCACCAATCTCCTTTCAATGCTGGGAGTAGGTTTATTTATGCAATGTAATTTATTTATGTAAAATTTTTATCCCGCCCCTCCTGCCCACAGGACAGCCCGGGGCAGTGAACAACAACGTAAAACAATAAAACAATTAAAAACAATTAAAAATCACAAATAAGCAGGAAAAAGAAACCCTCCCCCCACCCCTATCCCTCCTCCTCGCCAAAGGCCTGGCGGAACAGCCAGGCCTTACATAAATGCTGAAATAAAAGGAAAGTGGGGGCCAACTGAGCCTCCTCCGGGAGTGAATTCCACAGCACAGGGACGGCCACCGAAAAAGATCTAGCATCGGTGGCCACCCACCTCGCCCAGGGAACCTCCCACGATCTCAAGGGTCGCACGCACACATGGGGAGTGAGGCAGTCCTGCAGATATGTTTAGCCCCACACAAACCCTCTAAGCCAAGAGGAATAAACTGCAAGCAACCCTCAGGGCCCAGCTGTTATTTGTAATGGTACCTGCGAAGAGGAGCCTTCCTTGTGTTCAATTACTTCCAGTGCTGCATCCTGCAGAATATTGGTATACAGATATGCCACGTCCATGGTGGCTAGGATGAGTCCATCAGTTACTGATTCCAGGTCCAAATTGGATAGACTATTTAATAAATCCTGTGAATCTCTGAGAAAAGATGGTAGCAAGGGCACAAAAGGTCTCAAAAAAGAATCCAGGTATTGCGATAAAGGTTCCAACAAGGAACCATTCCCACATACCATTGGTTGCCCTGGAGGATCTACCAAACTCTTACGAATTTGGGGGAGTATGTAAAATAAGGGCACTCTTCCTTTTGATTCCAGCAAAAACCCAGATTCAGCATCTGTAATTTGCCCCATCATTAACCCTTCATGTACCACTATTGCATTTTCTTTTTTCACTGATAGTATGAATTCTTTATTTGTAGGTTTGTAGAACCAATTGTCTTCTAGCCGATGGTTAACTTCTTTGAAATAAGTTCCTCTATCTAACAGAACAATTGCACCACCTTTATCGGCTGGTTTGACAATGACCCTCTGGTCACAGTCCAATGATTCTAAAGCTTCCCTTTCATCTCTACTCAAATTTTGCCAGACCTTCTTAGGTACATTATTAATGGCTCGTAATTGTGCCTCTAGAAGTTCCTCAAAAACTTCAATTCTGGGATTAGTGGTAGGCAGTATAAACGTAGATTTGGGTCTAAATTTAGAAACAACACTGTTCTCCTCAGGTCCAGTCCTAAACCAGTCATATTATAAACTAATTTGTCTACAAAATTTAAACAACTCAATCCTGCTAAAAAAATCATTGCATTTTGGTGTTGGCACAAATGACAATCCTTTCTCCAAAACTCTTTTTTCTACTTCAGTTAGGCCCCGACTAGACAGATTCACTATAAGTGTACTCTTTCATTTCCCTGGATGTACTGAGGACTGCTCTCCCTGAAATGTTCTTTTGTTCTGCCCCCTTCTGGGGAGCTGCCCTAAAAAAGACTCCTTCAATAGCCCTTGTTTTGGTCTTGCCCCCAGCTCAACCTGTTTCTCTGTTTCTCCATATCCTCATCCTCTGTCCTCCTACCACCTTCATCCTCACTCACAGTTAGATCAAAATTCACATACTTATTCAACTTAGTTTGGGAAATACTCTTTTTCCAGGTGTAAACCTGGTATTGTTCATAGTCTCTGATATCTCTAATATCTCTAATATTCTTTCCTTCAAAATTTAAAATTCCTTATCTAAATCCTGTGCTTGTTAGGAATGGAAAGGATCGGGAGGGGTACCAGACTCACAATCAGGGGACCCGCCAACTCTTTCCTTCCCACTGAACCCAGAGGGACCCACATGGGAGTAGAAGACCCACCGGTACTTTTATCCATGCCCCCATGGCCTACCCCAGGTGCCACTGCTTCCTGACACCTGGGAACCGCCCCTACGCTCATCACGGCAGGGCAGCTCCTAGGCCCCACACATCAGAGCCATGCCTTTCCAGCTGAGCGCTATGGCGCAGCTGGGCTCCCGGTTGCCCAGCAACTTGAGGAGCATGCAACATGGCTTCCTCTGGGTACTGTGACTCTGGGCCACGCCCCTCTAGCCACACACTGCAGCGCATCCGAGGCCCTGGTTGCTTAGCAACCGAAGACACACACAGCTGGGCCGGGGACGCTTGCCTGCCTGGGGTCCTGACAGTGCTAATCCTTGAAGTTTTTTAGAGAAGTTTTTCACATTACTCTCCACCTCTTTCAGCTCTTCCTGAATTCTTTGCACTTCCTTTTTGATGTTTCAATGATTAAGACCATAAGGTCATATTCACATTTATTCAAAATCTGTATCCATTTATTCCCAAAGGGTAATTTTAGACGTAATAAGACCACGGTCAATCACAGTGAATCCCCTGTGGTGGCTGTTTGTCCCGTAACGTCTAAACGATTCCCGCCAGATGTTCACCACGGTGAATACCTGGCGGGAATCTAAATAACCATGATTTTGGACCTCCGGCCACCTGTAGGTCCAGAATCGTGGTTAGAGTGGCCATGATCCGGGATGGGGCTGGCAATGGCCATGCTGAATGTCTGGCGCCAGCCCCGTCTGGGAATCCGGCCCCAACCACGGGATGGGATCAGGCGCAGTGGCCGGATTGGCTGCTGCGCCCGCCCATCTCCTGGAGGGCGGGTGACCGGAGGAGCACGGGGGGCGGGCCTGTGTGGCCACACGTAGCACCGCGCAGACCCACCCCCTCCCCAATCCCCGGTGAAAATCAGGCTGGCACGTCTAAAGGACGGACGGCCTGATTCCTGACTGGGTGTAAGGACCAAGGGGCCCAAAGCCCCGCCCCCAGGCACCCCTCGGCAACCCGCAGCTCCGGCAGGGGCCCCCGCCCCACCAGCCGCACCCCCAAGCAACCTCGCCACAGACCCAGGCAGGGACCAACCTGCAGCCTCCCCAGCTGAGCTTCCTGACAGGCCGCCGTCTGTCAGGCCACAGGGAGACACGCCGCCGCGCCGCGGCCAGGCCCCAGGGGGCGGGGTCAAACAGAACTCCCCACCGGAAGTAACCCCGCCCCCGCCCTTACGCCGCTCAGCGCGGCTCCAGCAACGCCCCCAGCAGGGGGATAAAAGCCCGATGCAGGGCTAGCCACACTGCTGGTGATCGAGCCTTGTGCCCGTGAGACTGGCCCCCCCCTCTCTTTTGTGCGTGGTATTTGGACCTTGTGGCTGACGGAGAAAGGAGTGTGTCTGAGCAGAGTGAGTGCAGTGTGCGTGGGCGAGTGGTGGCTAAGGCGAACTTGGAGGTAAGGGTGCAGTCCTTCTGGGGTCAGGGGAGCACTATCGCCTGGGTCCCTTCCTGGTACGTGAGCCCTATCCAACCTTCCTTCCCCCCCAGGGCTGTTGCACCCCCGTTCCCCACCAACCTCACCCTCCTTTTCCCGTCCCTTTCCCTGTTCCTTCCTGCTCCCCGTGTGTGTGTGGCGAACGCAGCAATTGAGGCATGCGACACCCAGATGCCCTATGATGAGCCAGGCTGGGGACTACTTATCCTGTTAGCCCTATTCCACCCTGAGGGCATGTTTTTCCCACGGTGCCTCGCTGCGTTCCTAGCTAAAGTGCGTGTGGGTCCACCCTCCGGCTCTCCCATCCTCCGTGTACCCCCTCCATTCCCCCCAAAATTCCCCTATAACTCCACACTGGGATCCAAAATGGATCCTGATGCGTGATTCAGCGTGGCGGGCCTCTGGGCCCATTACGTCTGAAATTATCCAAAGTCTTCATTATTTGGAAAATCCCCAGGTTCTTTCAAAAGTCTCAGGCCTCTGGGGATTCTTTGATTTGTAACATACTCCCCCAGCTCCCTTGAATGAAGTTCAATTTTCATTGATTTCATTTTTAAATCTGCAAACTGTCTCCATGATCTTCCATTAGAGGTTCAGAATCAGAACCACAGATGGGAGGACTTGAGGTTCTTGTGTATAGAGACAATTTCTTCCAGCTTGGGGAGTATGGGATAATTATGGAGCCATGATGTTTTTTGGATCCATAGTCTAAAAACTATAATGGCAGATGGGCTGAATGAAGAAAATAAATGGTCTGGTGTGTTTTTTTTGTGTTTTTTTTTGTAATCTACAATTGCAGTCTGGTGTCATTGAGTATCCTTGTGTAACAGCTGGAAAGTATAGGAGACAATCATTTATTTATTTATTTATTTATTTATTTAACATAATTTATACCCCTCCCCTCCTGCCTGAGCCAGCTTAGGGTGGCTAACAGTCATAAAATTAAATAAAATAGAAATATAAATATGATTATAAAACACAACAATAAATAAACAATTCAAATAAAACAAGAACATAAAACAACCCATATGGGGGATGTCAAAGAAAACAGAGAAACAACGCCACCCCACCCCCCTAAGCCTCACCCTTCACCCCTCTCCCTCACCAAAAGCCTGGTGGAACAGCCAGGTCTTACACATTCATCGAAAGAAGGAGAGGTCCAGGGCCACTCGGGCCTCCGCTGGAAGGGAGTTCCACAGCCTAGGTGCACCCACCGAGAACTGAGAATCCTGGGTGTATCCATTGTATATAAGGATGGTGCTCTCTGATTGTGTCAATATAATGACGTATATTTTAGACATTTTTGCCATTTGTTTTAATGGATGGTCATGTTTAGTGACTAGGATTGAAGATTTGTTTGGCTGTTTGCATTGAAGAGGAGAGATCAATTACATTCAATCAACATAAAGTATAGAGTTCTCCGATTGAGCCAGTTACTGTTGGAAGTATGCTGTTTCTTTGGCAACCAGTGGGGATTGTTTAAAACTCATCAGGAACTTGCATTGTGCTCATTCTAGATGCCCATGGGAATTGCAAAGAATGTTAAGACCTCATTTAGAACCTGGATTGGTTTCATCATGGACAACACATGCAGGAACATGTTCCAGGTGGATACTGACTAAGACTATGAGAGTTTTTACTAGAGTTTTGGACAGCAGATACCACCAGAGCTCTACATTTAGCACTCTACAAACTTTTTCTCTATGCTCATCATGTAAGCATTTAAAAAAAAACTCGGAAGGCTTCATCAAGGATTTTTCTCTCTACATGAGACAAGAGAATTGAGAGTAACTACCGGAAATGCCATCATTTGCCATCCTTTTAAAATTATGTGACATGCCATCATCTACATATTAACCCATTGAGAAAGGGAGGTTGTTATCCTCTAAAAGGCATCCGGATATTTATTATATTGTGAGCCATCACCGGTTCATTGTTTTTTTATGGTGTTTGTGATCCCTTGATAACAACTACATATGTTTTAATATCGTATATTTGGATCATCATTGAATTTGATTTATTTTAACATTTGCATGACAAATTGTATATCATTGTACCAATAAATATCTGTTGTATTGTGGGTGGTTCATCTCTCCCCCTTCTCCTTTTTGGTGTTAGGCTTAAGGTGTTTGCCACAAATAGGAAAAGCTCAGATTTTCAGTGCTTAGGTGGGTAGGAACTGAAGCTGGAGGCCAGATCCAGGAACTGAAAAGGGACCACATAAAAACTAACTTCAGGCCACTTCCCCCCAGTTCCTCACTCTTGTTGTAGAATCTCCTTCTTGGAAGGTTTTCAAGGCAAGTATCTGACCACAATGCGGTAGGCAGAGAATATTCTGCCATGGAGCAGGGGTTTGGACTAGATGGCCCTTAAGGTAGGGTTGTCAGATATGCAAATTTAAAAATACATGTTGCAGGGCCTGTCTTAGATGCCAACATGCGTTCAGGCCTTCAGGCCCTGCAACATGCATTTTTCATAAGTGTCCTGTGAAAATTTTCATATCTGACAACCCTACCTTAAGGTCCCTTCCAACCCTACAATTCTATTATTTTATGATTCTATGATTTCACATACTAGGCTTTGGATATTAGAATTATTCAGTTATCCAAGAAGAAAAAAGTGGCAGCAAATTTTTGAAAATAATAATGACACAAAGAACATATTACAGGATTTTGACCACACTTGTAAAAAGCCACTTTCAAGCAGAGACCAAACATAGAAAATTTCATCCCCTCCTTTCCAAAGGAAGCTGCAACAGATTAGAATGGGAATTGTTATGGAAACGTAACTGTAGCAGTTTATGGTGGGACAAATGTGAAGTAAAATATGTATGCAGAGAGACAGAGTAGGGAGTATTATAAGCTGACATGTCTTTGGCTTTGAAAAGGAATGTCTTGACTTCAGCTTTGTAGGATTTATGCCAGAGGTGGGGAGCAATTTCCCTTCAGTGGACCAGTCTGAAAGTTAGCACAATGGGTGTTTTCTGATTTAGATCTTACCCTGCATGCCCCACCAGGAGTCACAGAGCTGACTGCCCGTCTGAAGGTGAATCTGCTGGATCGGCACTCCCGTGAGCCATGGAGCACCCACACGTGGCCACACATGGAGCACTGCTGGGAAATGTGGAGTGCTCTGTGTTGGGGCAAGGCCAAACAGATCTGTGGCCACAGGCCCGCTGCCTGTATGAACAGCAGCAGCCAGTCAAGCAAACAGTTCCTCAGTGCATAGGCAGCACTGGGGCACGGGAAGCAGCCATTGCAAGTCACAAGAACTGGCCAGGAGTAATATAAACTCTGATACAACTGACACCAGCGGAAGAAGTCCCCCCCAGCCCCATCTTTGTCTTATTTTCATGTTATGTTTTGGGCGGGGGAAATAATTCATTAGAATTGGTTAGCTGGGTCAGTGTCAAATCAGGAAAGATATCTGATGTGATGTAATTGTGGGCATTTTCAGACAAGACACTCTCCACCCACTACCCACCCACCTACTATACATGTTGCAGGGCTGCAATGGTACCCTATGGGTGACGTGTAACATGTATAGTGGATGGGAGCTGCGTGGGGAGTGTCTTGTCTGAAAAAGCTCTGTTTCTCTATTTTTGTACAGTTGACTGATAATACTGGCCCTTTTTACACGGGCTGCAGTGTGGGGGGTGGAGGGGTATCATGTGCACTGTGGTTGGTGTACGCTGGGCGGGCAGGAGGTTCTGACAGGTGCACACCAGCCTCTCCTCACTGCCACCTATGGAGCCTCCTCCGTTTTTTCAGATGCCTCCATGAGTGGATGATGGGTGTGCACAGGAGTGTACACACACACATGCACTTCCACCACCCACGGCACAGTTCACAAGGGCAGCAAACACACATGAACACCCAGATTTCTGGGTGTTTGCCGCCTGTGAAAAAAGGGCCATTGTTAAATAAATATTAATTTAAAACAAACAAAACTGGCTGGGAGTACTGTGGAGGCCAGGCTCTCCAGTGCTCGTGCCAGTGACATGTCACTTGCAAAGGCCAGCCCAGGACATTCCCTCCTCCCCCATCATCCATGGCAGGGGGCTGCAAGGCAGCTGCTGCAGTAGCCACTCTGGGAGCCACCCATTTGAATCTCTTCCCACGCACTCCACCTGTGTGGGTGCTCCACGGCAAAGCCACACTGAGGACACAGGATCCCCCCCCATTGCCTTGTTTGTTTAAAAATACCCAATGTCTGTGGGCCAGGGAGAGGCTGGGAGCAGGGGTTCTTAAGGAATGTGCTCAGAAGGAAAGGGAGGGTCCAGTGCTCAGAAGGAAGGGGAGGGTCAAGATCATGATCTATGCCAAAAATCCATTCTCTATGCTTGAGAGCATGCCCTCATCTCTGGGTGTTTTCAGACGAGAAAGATGCTACCCCATACAGCCACCCAAGAGGAGCCATGGATCCAACCCCCCCTCTGAAGGTGGAGCGGCCGGATACGTGCTCCTGTGAGCCAAAGAGCACCCACTCATGGCCGCACATGGAGTCATGCTGGGAAATCTGGAGTGTGCTGTGCGGAGCCAGCCAAATATACGGTGGCTGCTTCTGTGGCCACGGTAGCTATGCTGGGAGCCACCCAGCGGCGGCCCCCGCCTGAGGGTGCCTGGGGTAGTGCCCTGCCCCTCTGTCCCCCATCCCTCCGGGTGCCACTGCCAGTCAGCCAGGACTCCAGACAGAGCGTTCACTAACTGAGCGCTCTGTCTCTGCCGGCTGAAATTCACATCGGAGCCCGGCGCTTCGATGTCAATTTCAGTCGGCAGAGACAGAGCGCTCAGTCAGTGAGTGCTCTGTCTGGAGTCCCAGAAGGGACAAACTTGGACTGAACGCGCGCCGGGCGGCTGAGCGTTCAGTCCAAGCGCGCCGCTGGGAAATGAAATTTCCTGCTCACAGCAGCTTTGCATTGAGCCCTATGAGCTCAATGCAGTCTCACCTGGGCGTTCAGTGGAGGCGCTCAGTGACGAGATGTGCTGCGGCACGCATGCTTGAACTGACTCAGTTGAGCATGCGCGCCGCAACACATCTCGCCGCTAAGCGCCTCCACTGAACGCTGAGCTGCCTGGTGCCTGCTTGCCCTGCCCTGCCCTGCTTGGTGAGTAAATGCGGTTGGGGGGGGGGG
>QEPC01010681.1:74134-95308 GCA_003113815.1 Sphenodon punctatus
GGAGGGTGTTGCTCTGTGTTTGCATGATGACAAAATGGCCTCTCTACTCATGCTTGGGAGGGGTGAAGGAAAGCAGCAGCAATGCATCAATGAATGCATTGCTGCTTTCCTTCTCCCCTCCCAGCATGAGTAGAGAGGTCATTTTGTAAATTTGTGGTTCCACTGGTCGTGGCTACTCTTTTTTTAGATGGTCCCTTCGCTTTTCACTGCTGTTTCCTGCTACTGTTGGAAAGTAGTTTGTGTGGACAGGCATTTGGCTGCCGGGGATAAGGTGTGGCTGCTGGGGATGATGCTGGTTGGACTCGGGGCCTGCTTTGGTGGGAACGCAGCCCCGAAAGGGGCCAAACTGTTTTTTAAAAAGGGGCCTGTGTGCTTGAACAGGCAGTTTGTTGGTGAAGCTACTAGGGATGCTGGTCTGGATGTGTCTGATTTGGTGGCAATGCATCCCTGAAACTGGCAAGGCCTGTGTGCTTGCACAGGTGTTTGGCTGCCGGGGATGCCTTTGAGGGCTTGTGGGAATGGTTTGTTTTGTTTATGTGTGTTTTTCTGGTTTTTATATGGGTATTGTTCACTTGATGATGTGGAGTGTTAACTAATTCCCCCCCAATGCACACGCAGCAGAGGTGGGGGGGAATTAGTATTTAATGCCCCGTGATTCAATTGAGGTTTTGAAATCGTGAGATGTAACCGTTAGTCTGGTGATCTGCCTGCTTTCAAACCTGGCAGAGGAGCCTGCAACTGAAATTGCTGGATTAAGTAATGTAATGTCCATCCAATGTTAACCCTGGGAACTCCTTGATGCTGGCTGGGTTTTGCCCTGGCTCCGCCTACCGTATCCCTGGCTCCGCTTACCATATCCCTGGTTCTGCCCCTAGGCTAAGCTCCACCCCTAGGCCTGCCGCCCTTACTACCCCAGTGTCCCTCCAACATCAAAACCCACCAGCCGCCCCTGGAGCCACCCGTTTGAATTGCTTCCCACGCACTCCAGCTGTGTGGGTGCTCTGTGGCAGAGCCATGCTGCGGCCACGAACAGCTTCCCCTTCCCACATCAACTTGCTCATTTAAAAGAAAACATCCTCTGCTCTCTTTTGCTACGCTCACTTTTCAGAGCTTGAGGTTAGTGACTGGACCCATGAGCTATATCCAATAATTGGAAAGGGGCAAAATAAAAACAACAGCAGCAGCAAACAGTCATGGGTTGGATTTGATCCACAGACTGGAGGTTCTCCTCCCCCGATTTATACTGTACTGAGGAACTGTTAGCCTGCCACTCTTATTAGGGGCGGCTGGTGGGTTTTGATGTTGGAGGGGCACTGGGGCAGTAAGGCTAGGCCGACCCGCCTAGGGGCGGAACCAAGGGGACGGTATTTTCTCACCCCCCCCCACCCCCATGTGGTTGTAAGGCTTTATTTATTGTTTACAATAAACTTAGAGGCCCTTGATTGGAAGGTACAAGTAAGGGTGTATTGACAGAATATGTGCTGTTAGCTTTACTTGGAGGTAAAGCCATTTGTGTGACTTCTGCTACCTAGGGGTTAAACTATGAGCGCATTCACACATACATTAAAATCCTGGTTTTCCTAAACGCAGTCAATTTCAAAATGCGCTTTAAATAAACCCAGGCACTATTCACATATGGGTTTATTTAAGCGCATTTTGAAATTGACTGCATTTAGGAAGCAGCATTTTCACTACACAGCACCCCGTTTCCTCGGCTCCCAGAGAGGGGAGAGGAGCGGACCCAGAGTCAGGGAAGCCAGGCGCTGTATAACTGATGTGATACTGACTAGACTAGTCAGTATCATGTCAGTTACACAGCTCTTCGCTTCCCGCTCCGGGAGGGGAGAGGAGCCGAGCCGAGAGCCGGGAAGTGAGGCGCTGTGTAACTGACATGACACCGACATTCCGACAAGAGGATTTATGCGGGTCATGTCAAATGCGTGCTTGTAAAGGTAGCTTTTGGCTGCCCCTCAATGTACTGGAAAAACAAATGGGAGAAGTGCTAAATAAGCACATGGAGTCTTTCCCACATCGTTCTAATATGCGGGGGAAAGAAAAAAGCGCTGATTATGTGTGAATGTGCTCTATGTTTCAGTGACTGTAAACCCATTGATAACATTCATACAAAGAGTTAGTATGCATAACTTACCTCAGTAATAGGGTGCCACCGCTACCCCAAAGGACCCTTGAAGTATTTTGTTTGCAGCAGTGTGGTGAAGCACTGGGCTAAGTTGTGGCAGGGGGAGCAGGTCCACCAAGTTGAAGCACTTCATCACTAGTGAATTTGGGCTAACAATGATAGGTTAAATCAGAATGAGGAGTGGAGTGAGATCATGTGACTGGATTGGTCACATGTCCAAGCTGGGGCTTATTAGGAGAGAGGGAGAGCCCTGCCTGGAGAATAGCATCTTGAAGGCAGTAGGGGAAAGAGCTCCATAGCCTGCTGGAGCCACTCCTAGCTGGGGCAGTTGGAGGGGTCACTGACCCTGCCCTGAGGAGATGGACAAGGGATTCAGGAAGGCCCTGAGGCATAGTGACAGGGAAGCAAATGAGTTGGCCACTTAGAGAGGGTTTCAGGGAGAGAAAAAATGGATGCAGAGAGGTGGATGAGCTGGCAATGGTGGCAGCAAGGAGGTGGTTGAGCTCAGCTGACTGCCATGCCCTAATCCCCAGGGGCTTCTATGGAGGACAGAGAGCCTCTGGGCACCCCTAGCTGAAGGTGGGGCACCCCCTGGAGCCTGGTGGGAGCAGGCAAAGGGTTAGGGGAGCTGGGAGCCTGCCAGAATCAGGAGCAGACTGGGAGGGAGGGACTGGAACAGCATGAACCAGCTGAGGCAGAGTGAGGGAGGACTGGGGCTATGGAGGTGGTTGCTTAACCTCCAGGCCCAGAGTAGGGAGTCAGGGGCTTGTAGAGGAGCACCCATCACAGAATCCTGGGCGGGGGGTGTAGCAAGATTGGGTGGAACTGAAATTGGAGAGTTAAGGAAGCCCACAGGAAGAATAAGCATGCACGCAGGGAAGCCCTCTAGAGGATCAGGACACATCTTCTCACACAGAAGAAGCAGTAAGGATTAAGCAGAGCTGTGTAGTAAGCTTCCAATAAGGAAGTATTTTAACTGTTATTGGTGCTATCCTGATTTCATAAGCACCCACTTGAAACAGGGGGACTGTGACTGTTGCAGCCCATAAACATCCCTGTGGAAGGGGGAACTACAGATTATGGAACAGATAGCTCTAGTAGTGGCCAGAGAACCATGGGCAGAGGCTAATTCCCCTTCTCAAGAAACCATCGTTTGATGATGGTGCCTCGGTGAGTTACTAGCCTGTCTCTAACCTTCCCTTTTTAGGTAAGGTTATTGAATGGGTAGTGGCCCTGCAGCTGAAGTCACATCTAGGCTGCACTGGTTTTCTGGATCTCCGCAGTCTGGCTTTCGTCCAGGGTACCACACGGAGACTGCACTTGTGGCCTAGGCCGATGACCTCCTGGTAGAGCTAGATAAGGTTTGTAGAACCCTGCTGGTTCTATTGGATCTATCGGTGGCGTGTGATACAGTGAATCATGAGATGCTGGTGACTTGTCTGTGGGACCTGGCACCATTTTACAATTGTTCTGTTCCTACCTGGCAGGAAGATCTCAACAGGTGGTACTAGGGGTTTGTACCTCATCCCCTGGTAGCCTCCCATGTGGAGTCCTGCGTGGTTCTATTCTATCCCATTCCCTGTCCTATTCAGTGTATACATGCAGCCGCTTCGGGAGGTCATACACAGTTGGAGAGTTCGCTATAGTCAGTACAGTATGGGTTATGGAGTAGATCTTTATTATTGCTTGGTTTTCAGTCACCAAGGGTGTTCTTAAATGAGCATGGCTGGAGGTGGCGGTCTGTGGTCCCTGAGTGGCACAGCTGTGGAGCAGCCACTCGCGGGGAGAGTGTGGGGAGAGATTCTAATGTGGCTTCTGTGGCAGCTGCCTCACACTCCGCCTGCCATGGACCATAGGGGAGGGGGAAGTGCACCGGCCTGGCCTTTGACATGGACATGTCCTGGACATGAGCGCCAGCGAACCAGGCTCCCCAATGCTCCCAGCCAGTTCCTGTGACTTGCAAAGGCCATGCCCTTTGCCCACAGTACCTAAGAATGGGGGACCTGTCTACTGGTGTGGGTGGCTGCCCCAGTTCATACAAGCAGAGGATGCGTGGGCGCCTGCTGTCTCACACATTTTTGGCTTGCTTCGCAGTGCGCACTCCAGAGGTCTTGGCAGTGCTCCTTGAGTGGCAATGAGTGGATCCTGTGTAGCTCACGGGAGTGTGCATCCCTCCCACCCACCTTCAGACAGGCATTTGAATGAGTGGCTCCTGGGTGGCCATGCATTGTTGTAGCATCTTGTTTAAAACACCCTGAAAGACTTTACTGACAAAAAATAACTCCTTTTTCTCTTCTGTGCCGTTAAAGCCCTGGAAGGATTAGTGAACTATCACTTACTAGGCTTTGTTTTAATCTGATCGATTTGATGGATGTAAGAGGGAGGAAATCCCATACCATTTGAGATGTTGCCCTTGCGATGGCCAGTCAATTGAAGATATCATTAATTCTGATGCAAGATCTGGTTTGCTTTTTCCTATCCTTGAACGGTACCCGCATATAGCGGATCATTTTTCTCCATTTGAAAACAGAGTTTGGCTGTTACAAGAATCCTCTCTCCATGATATTTGTTTATTGGTTAAGTTTGTGGCAAGGGTGGAGCAGATTCAGAGAGCAGTCTGGCTGGATGGGGGTTGATCTCTTATGAGGATGCAGGGATTTGTGCTTTTTCAGATGATGATGATTTGGTGGTGTTGTATTCAATTTATGTACATGTTCTTTTATTGTTTTTATATTTGTGATTTGGCTGTGGCCGTAAATAGATGATGATGCGCTATCAGTTAATATTAACTACACACTGGCTCCCCAAAATCTCTCCTAGTCTACCTATAGGAAAGACCATACCAGTTGTCTGCCTTATTTGGGAAATCTGCTTGGCACAATCTCACTAGCCATAGCCAAGCAAACTCTTGCTAACCCTTCAGCTCTGACACAGACATAAGGATGAAGGATAGGAAATGGTTTAGTCTCAGCAAAAGAGAAAGAAATGAGAGAAGACGCTAAAGTTTGTACTAGCTGCTACACTCTAGACGCTTGCATTCATGCATTTTGAGCAGATTTTGCATTCAGAGGAGAGCCTTCAAGGAGAGCCTCTCAGAGAGAAATGAGAAGCCGTTTGGAAGAGAGGGGTATAGAAGGGATAAAAGTTTAACGTAACAAGTAGGGCATTAGGAAGCCAACTGGCGCTTATACATGCCTGGGAGGGGAGAGGGCAGGAAGAGGTGCCCTACTCCTGATTGGCCCTTCACTTCATAAATATTCAAAAGAGTCAGTCCACTGAGCTATCCAGCAGCCAGTAAACTTTCATCACCCGTCCCCTCCGATCCATATTCAACCAGGTGGCCTATAAGCATGGGCTGCTGTTGCTGAATAGCCAATAAGCCCCTCCCCTCCCCTCCCCTCCCCGGCTGCCTAAGGGAGTGAGAATAAAGACAGATAGCGGATCAGCCACCAAAAGGAGAAAGGGAAAAAAAAAAAAAAAAGCACAAGAAAGTTTCCTGCTAACTTTGCAGCAGCAGTAGCAGCAGCAGCAGCTATGCCCGTGCTGTGCGATGCACTGGAGCTAGGAGGGCTCCGATCGCCTTAGGAAAGGGGTGGGTGGGGGGAAGAAAAGATTTGAGGGCTGGCAGCGGATTTGGCAAAGACGCAAAGCAAAGACAAGGAGCCCCTCTCCCTGGAAGGGAGCAGGACCCAGGGGTAGCCTGTGGAGTGGAGAAAGCAATCCCAGCAACAGCAGGCAAAGTGAAGCCGCTCAGAGGCAATTTCTAAGGAGGGAGGGGGGGAAACCCACAGAGAGGCCGGCAGGCAGCGGAGTTTGTGGGGAAAGATGAGCTTTCTGTCAGCCATCGACACCAGCGCTGCTTCTGTCTACCAGCCTGCCCAGCTCCTCAACTGGGTCTATCTGTCCCTGCAAGACACACACCAGTCCAGCGCCTTTGATGCCTTCAGACCCGAGCCGTCTTCTTCCCAGCACCCCGATCTGAACTACACCAAGAGCAGCACAGAGCTGGGCTCGTCCCTCAATTCCAGCTATCTCAACAGCTTCTTCCAGCTCCAGAGGAATGAGGTAAGTGCCTGCCTGCTCAGCGATTGCGAGGGGGAAGGGAACACACACTCCACAGCCGATTCCAGGAAAGGGGGGCGGGGGGGGGGGGGGGGGGGATAGGCTGGGCTCTCTCGCGCTCTCTGGCTTCCAGGGATCGCTTGCAGAAGCCTTGCAGAAACTTCACTCGGAAATGTAGCACCAACCGCCATGATGCTTTAAGAGTTGCTCCCATTCTCCCCCCCCCCCTCAGACTTTAAAACTTTTTAAAAAAATTAAAAATAAGAGCCTTTTGCTTCCAAAAGAAGCCTTTACTCATTTGTTGCAAACTTTGCAACAGGGAATAGTTAAGTTTCTGAGAGAGACTGTAGCTGAAAAAAAAGATTTAATCCGTCCTAACCTTGTTTGTCTCCCAAAGGTAGCTTCTTGCCCTAAAGCCGCCAGCTTCCCGAGGGGGAAATGCTTTTAAAAAAATTTCTTTCAAGTGAACTGCAACTTCAGCATGTCACTTTTTGGAGTTGCTGCTGCTGATGTTGCCAAGTCTGCACAAATGGAGCGTGCTAGCACGGGGAATGCAGCGCAAAGTTGTAACAAAGTTTATTTCAGATGAATGTTTTGGTGGATGAGGTTTTGCTGTTGGGGGTAGTAGGTGTGGATCCTATTTTCAAGTTTACATTTGCAAAGTAACTTTCCTCTCTCCTTCTCTAAAAGTGTGCTAGGGACACAGCGCCTGTTGACAATCTGGTAAATGATTACAGTGATTGAGTTGCATTGCTGTTCTCCAGCTAAACAAGAGAGAGCTTACTAAGAAATAACTCCCTTTATAGGAAGGACGAAAGAAAACTAGAAATCCGTGATTAAGTATGTTGTTAAAGTTCAGAAAATCCATATTTTCAAAAATCAAGTTTTTCTAGAACCTGAAAATACAAGATATTTAAGTGACTCTTCAGTTTTACACAAGTGAAGGAACTAATATTTAAAAGAGTGATCAACTTTTTGAAGTTTTAAGTAAGTCTTCAAACATTTCCAACCCCTTTTAAAAGTAACATTTTTAACAATGTGCTCAATTTTTAAATTAAGTCCAGAATTATTTTATTTTGTTGAAGGAACCTTTCATTCTACAGTTGCTCGTTTTTTTGTTTTTGTTTTTAACCATAGCTATATGAATAGGTTTTTTTTTAGCTATGTTGTTGGGAAGAGCTTTGCTAAATTGTGTATCGAACTTCTTTGGGATTGGGGGAGTTGATGGGAAAGATCTATTGTTTTTTCAAAACAAAAATAGTTCCAAATGGACAAATCTGTTATTTCTCAACAGAAACGATTCAAAGTCTAGTTAACAGTCTCTTCTCCCCCCCCCCCCCCCCCCAAAAAAAAAAAATCACCTTTATATAGCTTAACGCTCAACTTGGCTAAAGGAGGCCCAGTTCAAAAGTGCATGGACTTCTAGTGTGCCTCCTGATCTCACGGAAAGGCAAAACATGAAACCACACACCTGTCAGCTCAAAATTGGGCATTTCTGCCTGTGGTTTCTTTAGAGCTGCAAGCACTGCTGTTCCAGATTAAGTGGGTGCTTTGGCCTGCTGAGCCCTCCTGATGACAGAGCGTCGATACGAAGGCTCACAGGTCTGCATTTGCTTGTGTTAGAATAAATTCCGTATTGAGGGCAGTACATATCTTTATGCCCTAGAGTAAAGTGGCTGGATGCAGCCAGTGGAGGCTGTGAAATTTTCTCCTAGGAAAAGGCAGCCTGGGGGAGAACTTTTTACAGTCTCTCTCCTTCCTGTTCACATGGTCCCCAAGCTTCCACCTCTTTCTTTCTATCTGTCTCCCTCCTGGAAGAGAGGACTGTCTAGTTCTTGCTCTACAAAACCAACTCTCACCCCCTCTCTACTTCAGGCTGTGATTTCCCTTTCACTGCCCTAGGCATCTGCCACAGCTTCCATAACATTTTTCCAAACCACAGCATTACCATCCTCATCGTCACCGCTCAGCATGCTCTGCCCTGGCATCACTGTTTACTATTCCTGCCGCATTTCTATACAGAGCCTGCTCATCTGTAATCCTATGGATTCAGCATTGCCCATTAGGTGACTCCTGTTATTCTTGTAACAGCTTTCTGAGGTATTTAAGTCGCATCAGCCCTGTCGAAAATGTATAAGCTTCGCATACAGGAAGGATGTCATAGATCTTTGATTCTATAGGGATTCTTTGCATTTGCAGAGCATCGAGCTCACATAAAATTACCTCCAAGGTATTCTGCTCTGGTTATTCTGGACATAAAGTGAAGTATTGATCTGAGCTGTCTTTCTAATGTCATGTCATGGAGTGTCTATTGCTAGGTAATTAGACGCTTTGTTTCATTCAAGGCTCTCAAAAGCTTAAGAGATATTGTACTTCAAAACAAAACAAAACTCACTAGTTGAAATTAGGGTGTTTTTAAATCAGTTAGAGACCTGGGACAAAGTCACTTTTGAACAGTGCCACCTCCACCAGCTGAAATATTTCTCCCCTTGGCTGGCAGTGGGCAGCAGGTCATGATGACCACATCTCTTAGGGCATTTTCACATGGACAGTTAGTCTGCACTAACTGAAACTAGTGTGGACTAGTTTGTCCGTCTGAACGCTGTCAACAGCACTTATTAGTGTGGACTAAGATTTATTTAGCCAGGCAGGATCAGGGAACATGACGGGAGCTGGGGGGAAAACAACAGGGAATGGATCCCCCATTGTGACCTGTAGGGTGTTTCTCCCAAGCCACCGTGATTGGCCACTGTTGGAGACGGGATGCTGGGCTAGATGGACCATTGGTCTGACCCAGTCTGGCACTTCTTATGTTCTTAGAAGTATGGTTCTTAAGTGGTTGGGGTTTTATAAGAACCGTACTTAAAGTAGTCCGCACTATGTCTTGTTTGGTAGGTTACAATCACTTTGAGACATTAGTCTGCACTACAGTGTCCATCTAAAAGACATTGCTATGTTAGTGCAGGCTAACGAACACCATACTTATTTCAAACTAGTGCACATTACTTTGGCCATCTGAAAATGCCCTTAGTCTGTCAAGTTTGGGAGGTAGGAGCCAAAGCCTGTCACCTAGTCATTGGCCACTTTGGGATTCAGCAAAGCCAGCAACAGTGGATGACTAGAGGACTTGGTTCCCAACTTTGAAAGAAGTGGTAGAGGAATCTGAAAAACCCCACAGCGTAACTCTATAGAGAGAGGTACCTATTGCCCACACCTAAAAATAGCCCTGGTTGAAAACAATATATTAGATCCGTCATTCATTTCAGCAACTAGTCACAAATGTTTTTAGGAGGCGTTCTCGAAGAAAATTTCCCCCATCTTAATTATTGAAATTCTAACAGCATTTGTTTATCTGCAGTTTCAAATACTGTTCATTACATCCCAGAAGGATTTAGACTGGGGTGGGGAACCTCAGGCCCGGGATCCAAATGCGGCCCTCGGCCAGTTTTTGTGTGGCCCCTTTCCAGTGCCTGGATCTGGCCCCTGGATTCAGTCTCTATTCCCATGCTTTCATGATAATGGAGCAGAGAGGAGGCCATCCACACAAGGGTAGGGGACAGATACATGGCACAGATCCATGATCTAGGCCCTCCTTTTCTTGAATACACCTGTTAAGCACCCCAACCTTTATGTGGACCTCAGAGCTCGTACTCCTTTTCAGTGTGGCCCCTGGGACAAAAAAGGTTCCCCACCCTTGATTTAAACTGTGCAAAATTATTTTTTTCAGGGGGAGGGGGAAAACTAACAGTGCTGTGCATTTCTTTAGCATCAACCATGCTTGGGTGTTTTGGTGCCCTATGCAGCCCTGCAACATGTAGGGGTGGGTAATAGATGGGGAGGTGCTTGTCTAAAAACACCCCTTGTCTTAACCCTGGAATGTAAACTGCTTTCCACAGTTCAGCCACTGGCTGTTATACAGTGCTTGCTTTGGTTGGCATTCCGCCCCCACCACCCCCCCAACTAGTTTTGTCCTAGGTTGGCTAAACGGAGGTTGAGCTATGACAGTGACTGACACATAGCTGTGCACAATATTGGGAAAATGATCTAATGAGAGGCAAAAATAGCAACAGATTGAGAAATGATAGGATCATAGGCCAGTAGAAGTCTGTGTGCACAACGCATTGCTGTGTGGTTGAAACTTTTTAGAGAAGATTGCTAGAAAAGTAGACAGCCCAGGAAATGTTGCTATTCTACGGGCCTTCCAAGTCTGCATGGCAGTGCTTGTGGATGTGACTTGCATACTGACCAAAGAAACCGGACAGAAAAAGCACCCACATCCACAAAGTGCTCTTACACTTATCAAAGATTTTTGTCTGTAGACTTTTCCCGCTACAATGGTTTCCTTCGAAATAAACATGATGAATACAGCTGTTTGGGGGGGGGGGGGGCATAAAAGACCATTGTACCAGCAAAACCGGCAATAATAAAGGTTTGAACAGCAAACTCACAATGAGTGTTTTGTTCCATATGCAAGGCTGGTTTTTACAAAACAGACCTATTTAAAATGAAACTTTTCTGCAACATTTGTTGTTTAGAGCGTGGGATAGAATAGTTTCAGAAGGCTGAGATGCATTAAATTAGCGCTTGAACTGAGCTCTACCCTCATTATAGCACCATTCTTTGGAGCCAACTCTTTGAGGCTTTGGTATGAGGAATGCTACATGGGATTTGCCAGGTAGCTGTGGCTTTGGGTCCATAAGTGGCATAATTGAGAAGGCTAGGCTAATGATGTGGTGTATTTGCACTCAATGTCTTCCATGCTCATTTGCAACAGGCTGCCTACCAAATTACTACAGACTTGGGTCACAAAAGAATAACATGGTACCTGACTTGATCCAAAGACTGATGGGGTCAATGAAAAGATTCCCATTTACTTCAGGAGGCTTTGGATCTGGTCTATAGAGAAAAAGGGACTGCTATTCCATATCATACTTGGTTCCTCAAGGTCAGTGGCCTGATTCCAGGAGTGGCCAAGACCTGTTGTTTGAAATGTAGTCTTAATTCCATCTCCCTTTAGTACATTCTCCCTAAAGAACAGCAAATGCTTGTGATCTCATGCTTTTGAGACCTGACTGGTCCCAGTGAGTTTGAGTCACTCTGTCTCCCCAGGTTCTCCAGGCTCCCCAGCTGTGGGAAGCCCTCCCTCACACAAAGTACCATGTCGTCATCTTTTTGTAGGGGATGAGGTCCCATTAGAAAGGAGTGGGGGGTGGGAGGGACATACTTGCCCTGCCCTGCCTTCTTTCTGGCAGATCTGCTCCTGATGGAGTGCTGTGATGCTACAGTGCTCTTTGGTATCCCGGTCAGGGCCATACAGACATATATTATTAGTTATAGAATTACCCAGTCCAAGCCAGTTGAACATTTGACAAAATGGCTTCCTGAGTCCACTTCTTACAGACAGGGAGGAACATACTGAAAATGAGAGGGCAACAAGACAGCTTGGCATCAGAAGCTTCTTAGGAACCATGAGGCCCTGAGCAAAACTGCAAGTGCACTCAGAAACCCTGAGGGGGCCCCCTCAGGATCCCCTCAAAGTATGGGTGCCTTATGCAGTCCTTAGGTCACACATGCCAAAGGACCATGAACATGGGGAGGAAAAGAGGAGTTTATGCTCTGACCACCCTGTCGGGGGAGGGGACGAAGACTAGGACAGAAAACGAAAGTTGTAATTTGGGTTTCTAAATTGTAATTTTAATTGTTAGTTATTGGGGGGGGGGGGGGGGTGTTGTGGGTATTTTATATTGTTGTTTCTCTGTTAGGTACCCTGAGTCTTTTGGGGAAAGGAGAGGGTACAAATCTAAAATAATAATAAAAATGGGGTGGGGAATGGGTGGAAGGAACAATATTATTATTAATTTCTATAGCACTTTCAGTGTTCAAAGTGCTTTACAGTCCTTATCTAGTTCACCCTCAAAACAACCCTATGAGGGTGGGTCATTAGTGTTCTCATTTTACAGATGGGAAGCTGAGGTTGGAAGATAGTCGCCCAAGGCCAAGTAGTTTGTTCATGGTTTGAACAGGGTATCCTCCTGGTATGACATAGCCAGCAACGTACCTAAATAGGGAGCCTGTAAAGAAGCCAGTTGAGCATCTGCCCTTATATAGCAGAAGGGAGGGGGAGGGAAGAGGGATGGACCAATTTTCTTCACAGGAAACAAGATTAAAGTGGATTTGGGGATGGGCCAAGATACCCAGGATGGAAGTTTCCTTGCATCCAAACCACATGACCAAACCATTGTAGTTTCCTTTGCTACCACTGATTCTGTAGACTGCTGAACTGTACATTGTAGCTGTTTTGCACTGGAGATTCAATCCCACCAGTGGATCCTGATAATCCTTTGCAGACATTGTCAAAATTCATTAAATCTCAGGTTTTGTGTCCTAAGCACTTGAGGTATCTCGGAGGCCTCAGGTTCAAGTCAAGCACCTTATCCAGTAAGCTACATTGATTCTCACTTGCACTAAATTTGGGAAGAAAGGGACAGCCATCATCATAGTTTTGGGCCTCCTGCAAAGTGTGCCAGAGAACCACTGACCTGCGCTAACCTTGGAGAATGTGACTGATAGCTTTTAGATGTTTACTGTTAAAAACTTTACTTTTTTTTTTTTTTTAATCTGGCCAGGACTTGGGAGGTGAGTTAAAGGAGCAGAACTGCTCCCCTCCATTTACACTGTTGTTAGCTGCTAAGGATTCCCCATGTCGCCATGAGCTACTTGAATTCACCATCGTATCTGTGATCTTATTCCAGGTTCTGTACTTTTCCATACAGACTTGCTAATTGAGGTAGACAAATTTAAGAAATCTAGTGAAAATTATGTGCATAACTAACAGTTGCCTCCAGACCTGGCCCTATATCCTGGTATGACATAGCCAGCAACGTACCTAAATAGGGAGCCTGTAAAGAAGCCAGTTGAGCATCTGCCCTTATATAGCGGGAGGGAACCAATTTTCTTCACAGGAATCAAGATTAAAGTGGATTTGGGGATGGGCCAAGATACCCACTCATGTTCCTGTGTGTCCTAGGTTCAAACTTGGTAGGGTCTCGTACTAAGTCACTATGTGGTGTCCTTAACATTTATATTTAGGCACCTATAATCAGCTCTTGTGTGTTCAAAATATGGATTCAAGAGTCTGATTTTTTTTTTTTTTAAGCACCCAAATTTGAGCAGTGACAGTAGGTTAAACTGTTAAAATTTGAAAGGAGCCAAATTAAGATAATGGATTTCAACATGGTAAAGTGCCGATTAATACATAGTGGTAAGAGAGGAATATTTCTTCGGCACCAATATTTGATCAGCGGAAAAGTATAGAAGATAGATGGCAATAAATCTAGGGCTGGCTGTGGACAGAGAAGCAGATGTAATTTTGGATTTTAACAATAATAAGGATTGTAATTCCCAAAGGCCTATGAGGCATTCCAGTGCATCCAACGTTCTGCCCTGTGCCAACTTTTTGACCTCATAAATTACTCTCCTTGCAACAATCCTATCTTTCAACTGTCCTGTGATGCATCTTCCATTTGCCACCCTACTTCAATTTCTCATCCGGTAGTACCCAAACCAGAGTGCGTTTTGGAAGTTTTCTTGCATCCAAACCACATGACCAAACCATTGTAGTTTCCTTTGCTACCACTGATTCTGTAGACTGCTGAACTGTACATTGTAGCTGTTCTGCACTGGAGATTCAATCCCACCAGTGGATCCTGATAATGCTTTGCAGACATTGTCAAAATTAATTAAATCTCAGGTTTGTGTCCTGAGTATTTGAGATTTCTCGGAGGCTTAAAACAAAAATGATATAACAGTGGGATTAAAGAGCCTCTGTTTAGAGCGTAGGCATATATTTCTGAACTTCCAAACATTATTCCTTCTCAAGAGAGCTGAGCTGGCTTTTCCTAGTCTTACATTTAGCTCCTTACTAAGACACTATCAGCACATAGAATCCTCTCCATCAATCTCACGTATGCTCAAGCTCAATGTGCCTTCAGCAGTCTCCATAACTGTCATCTTTTATGTGCTACTTCCTCCCTTTATACAAATAAAAGTGCATTGATGGCTTCCTTGCAGTTATCAAAAATGACTGTCATCAGCATAGTCTCCTTCCAATAGCCTTTCTGTGCATGGCTGCATTCTGTTATGTATATAGTGCCACCAATGTACCTGGTACTATAAAATATATATTTTGCATATACCATGCTGGGTTCCAAATTAACTTTGACTGCTCAGGAAAAAGTTCTTGGAGTCATTTCAGATAATTCTCTGAAAACATCAGCTCAGTATGCAGCAGTGATCAAAAAAGGCAAACCGAAATCTTAGGACCTATTGCAAAAGGGTCAGGAAATAAAAATGAAAATATAATTCCTCTGAAAATCCTTGAATTCTATGTGCAGTTCTGGTTGGACCACTTCAAAGAGAATATAGCAGAAATGGAAAGAGTACAAAGAAGGAAAACAAAAGTGATAAAGGCTATGGAATGGATTTTATACAAGGAGAGACTCAAAAGCTATGGGCTGTTAAGTTTAGAAAAGAGAGGATTGGATGAGATGTGGGGAAGGAAGTACATGGGGAAAACTGAACAGGCAGTATGTTAAAAAACTGCAATTTTTTCATCCAACACACAATTAACCTATGGAACCCATTGCCATAGGATGTTGTGATGGCCAATAAGGAATCTGGATTCAAAAAAGGATGGGATAAATTCATGAAGGGCAAGTCCATCAAAGGCTTTAGCGAAGTTGGTCAGGGAAGAAACTTCGGACTGCCAGAAGCTGAGAGTGAATGAAAGGGATGGACCCCATGCTTTTAAAAAGAAGCACCCAACCAGTCCATGAGTGTTTGCAGAACTAGGCCCATGAGCTTACAGTTCTAATACCTTCATCTCAGTTCACTATGGCTGTTGCCTCTGTCCTTATTTGCTACCTGGGTGGATTCTTGTTCTGCACTTGAGGAATTGCTCTTCCTAGCACCCATACTCAGGTGTCAACACAGGCCTCCACCTGAGATCAACAGTGCATAGTCCCCTCTGTGAAGGGATGACTAGCAGTTGGTCTTATGGTACCTGAGGGTCTACAGCAGCCTGTCCCCAAACCTCTCCCTCCCCTAGTATGGCTGTGGCATCTCCTTGTGTCTGGTGTTCAGGGTCTTTGGCCAGCTGGGATCTCTCTCCCTCCTGGAATCTCATTCTCAACATCTCCCTCTCTGGGATCCCTAGCCTTCAGGCTACGTTTTCATCTGCGGTGGCAGCAGCGGGAGGGGCGAGGGAAGACATGGCAGCACAGAGGAGCCGGCCGACAGGAAAAGAGCTGGTGCGAACGCTGAACGGGGATCTGGCGCGGCTTCTCTCGCGCATGTCAGGGCAGTTTTTTGCGCCCTGGCATGCTCTTTTCCCATCGGCCGGCTCCTCCGCGCTGCTGCGTCTTCCCTCTCCCCTCCCGCTGCTGCCACTGCTGCCGCAGTCGAGAATACAGCCTGAGGCATCACTCTCTTAGCACCTCGCTGACCCTGCCTACCAGAGTGTCCCTCCAGGCATCCTGACAGACACTCTGGGCTGTCTTCTGGTCCTCCTTGCTAGGGTTTCTGTGCTGCCTGCTTTTAATCCCAGCTCTCTGGTCTCACTCTCTGGCTTCCTTGCCCTGAGAGTTGGTCTCCCTTGGCCTTTTGCCAAAGCTACTGGTTGTTTCCCCTTCTAGATTGATGTTCCAGGGTGATGCAACTTGGCCTAATGCTACATCCTCCACAGTTGGGAGCCTGGAGCCCGCCCTAACCATCGTGCCCTTCCACCACACATATTGGTTAAACCATACAGCCAGAAATCCCAATTATCAGGAGTACCCCTACAAGGTGCATCCCCACACCCTCACTCCCCTGGCCTGTCTAGTCCCCTTCCTCTCTCTTAGCTAGCCTATTAGGACCTCCCCTGCAGGTTTTCTGGTTTTCTCTTACAAAACAGGGGTCTCCAGATCTGCCTGCTATCTTTGTGCAGCATCTCCTGGTCTGTTAGCTCTTCCCAGAGAGAGAGACTTCTATTCTAAAGCTGTTCTTGTGAGGAATCCTCCCACCACTCTGATGCACTTCCTGGTGATCCCCTCCTGGAATTTCCCACTCTTAAATCCCAGCTTCCACTCACCTCACCTGACCCGACTGCCTTCCATATTGCCTATAGATGACCAGTAACAGAGTGTGCTGACTAATGGTGTGACTAATCCTCACTTAGCACGTTTCCAGACAAGACACTCTCCACCCCACTATACATGTTGCAGGGCTGCAGTGTTGCCCTATGGGTGTCCTGTAACATGTATAGTGGGTGGAGAGTGTCTTGTCTGAAAATGCCCTTAGACTTACCCACAACAACCTGGCACAGTGTCCTGTTTTTGCACTCTTCCACTGAAGTATCCAACAATGGCCATAGAGGCAGGATAATAATGATCAGGGGTGGGGAACCTCCAGCCCATGGGTCAAATTTTTAATTGGTTGCTTTCCAATTCTTGGATCTGGCCCATGGACTGAGTGTCACGAGGAACAGAGGGTCACACACGTATAACACGGGCCTACATGCAGACTACAAGTCTAGTAAAGCAAAAGGTTCCACATTTATGTAATGTTACAATTGAGAACTGTAAAACCCAAATCAGGACTGTGACATGTGACCAAGCTCCAGGAAATGCAAAGAGGTAAAAAGAATGTGTATTTGGAACCCTAGCCAGACACACCTGTGGAGATGCAAATCAACCTTCATGTTTGCCTACGTGACAGGCCTCACATTTCTCCAAGGTGGGAAACCTTAGATAAAGGAACCATGAAAGATACTTAAGCAAGGGCCATTAAGCCAGCTTGGCTATTGCTTACCCAGAGCCACCTTGAGCACTCTCATCTGCATCTTGCCAGCAAAGAAGGCTGGAAGACATGAACTGAGAGAGGGGACGTTGCTTTCTAGCAACCCTAAGATTGAAGACCCAGTTGCTTACATCAGGGACTGAGAAGATCTTATGGGCCTTTGTAGGGTAAGATGCTTATTTAGGAACTCAACCAGTATAGGTTAGGAATGTGTTATATTTACCTTTGATTTCTAGTAACCACTCTGTATCAACAGTCTTGCTTATGTAATCAATAAACTTGTTTATCTTTATGAAGAAGTGTCTGTGTCTAACATTGGAACACAAGTGAGCAACAAGAGTTCTCAAGCTCTTGCGAACCTAGAGAGTAAAGAGTCTGTAAATGGGAAGGATCGGACCTTTGAGTGACAAAGGGGTTGTCCTTGCAGCAGGCTTGAATCATCCAGAGAGAAAACTGATCCAAGTGGGCTGTACACGAGGGAAACCGAGTCACTCAAACCCGGTAAAGTGGGGGTGCAGACCTCCAACCCGTGACAGTTGGTGCCCAACGAGAAGGGTCAAGCTCAGCTTGTGGACCAATGTGTAGAAAGTAGAGGCGCACTGCCAGGTGACTGGAATCCTCTGAGGGGAGTAAATCCCATACCTGCAGAGACTGAAAGCCCCAGAAGTCGGGAACTCAGCTCAGAGAGTGGAATAAGCAGATCCTTGAACAGAGTGTGCTGAGTTTGTTGTTTTAGTTTTAATTTCAGGTCAGGGACAGTGACAAAATAGGGCTCCCAAAGCACTTTCACCACCTGAGAAGGTCAGAGCTGAGCAGGGAAGCCCAAAAGAGGGGTCTCGAAGCAGAAGGGAACACTAAACAACAACTGAAACATCTGATACTAGAATTTGAAATGAGCACGAATGGAATGGATGGGAAAAGAGCGGGAGCAGCAAACCCCTCTCCATTCGACCAGCAACCAGTAGATGGAGATGCACTGCCAAACGTGCCCCCAAACCCCCTTCCAACTGATCGGCAACCAGGGGCACAAGGCTCAAACCCTGAACTCGAGATGGCCAGAATAAGAATGGACAAGGAGCTCAAATTAGAGCAAATGAGAGCAGACGAAAAGGAAAGAACGACAAATGCAGTTCAAACTTGAGAAAATAAAACAGGAAGGAAGAGAATGAGAGAGCCAGCACCAAATTGAAATCCTGAAGACACAGGCAGCCCTAGGAATGAACCCTCAACTCCCTCCACTAGGCAACATGGGAAACAATGCTGGAGGCAGAATCCGGGACTACGCCCCATTGATTCCACTGTACAATGACGGGAATCAATGCATAGACGACTACTTCACAACCGTGCATCATGTGTTTAGTCAATAACAGATCCCCGGCGAGATGTGGCTCAAATTAGTGTTACCCAAACTCCCAGCGAAAGCAAAAGAAGTCTACAACACAAAAGTGGAGGAAAATCCAGTGCTGACTTTTGATGCTTTCGAAAAGGCAGTTCTTGAGGCTTACAGGATTATTCCAGAAACTTCCCCCCAAAATTACGCAGCTTTAAGAAGGCAGAGGGTATGTCATATTCAGATGTTTGTGATACGTTGAAACAATACTCTGTATCAACAATCTTGCTTATGTAATCAATAAACTTACTTCCTGTGTCTAACATTGGAACACAAGTGAGCAACAAGAGTTCTCAAGCTCTTGCGAATCCAGAGAGTAAAGAGTCTGTAAACGGGAAGGATCGGGCCCTTGAGTGACAAAGGGGTTGTCCCTGCAGCAGACTTGAATCAGCCAGAGAGAGAAAACTGATCCAAGTGGGCTGTGCACGAGGGAAACTGGATCACTCAAACCCGGTAAAGTGGGGGTGCGGACCTCCAACCCGTGACACTGAGTCCCTACCCCCAAGTACTAAAAGAGTGAACTGAGAAGAAGGAAAGAGGAGATGAAAGCATACATCAAGGATAGGTGGTGATCATGGCAGTGATCTGGACCTGCCCCTTCTTTCTTTCATCTGACACGAGTCCCTTAAGTACACCTGCCCTCAACTCCTATCCCGCCCATGGAGTTTGCTCTGTGACCTAAGGGAGGGAAAAGATTTCTCATTTCTCATCTAGACAGACCATTGTTCTGACCCAACTTAGTAGTCCTATAGTCTGTCACTCTTCCCATGACAAAATTGATTATCAGGCAGAACTGAAATGGGGATAATACACAGCCTTGCCTTGATCTGGTGGCATTCTCGCAAGCAATGCGGAGAAATGCATCTTAGATTAAACTACCATAAGTGGATACATAATTGGTTGAATAATCACAAGCAAAGAGTAATAATTTATGGATCAATGTCTGACTGGGTGGCAGTCTCATTTGCGGCTCCACACAGGTCTGTTCAGGGCCTGATACAAAATTGGCCCTGTTCAACATTTGTATCTGGGAAAATTGTGGTTGCCGTGTTGGTCCCAAGTGACAGAGATAGAGAGACAAAGTAAATCAAATATCTTTTATCGTACCAACTGTTGTTAGTGGAAATATGTAACCTTTTGGACCTTTATTTCATTAATGACTTGGATGAAGGAATAAAGAGTTTACTTATCAAATTTGCAAATGAAACAAAACTGAGAAGGACTGCATATAATTTGGAGGAGAGAATATAAATACAAAATGGCCTTTATCAGCCAATATGAGAAGAGCTTAAAGGAACTGGATCAAGCTAGTTTAGAAGGAGCCCAGCTGCAAAAAATGCACTTGAGGGGGGTTCTCTGTTCACCATCTTCTCCCCTGTTCCACCCAGCTCCTGAAACTGTGGTGCCTCTCCCTCCCTCCACTTGCTGTGCCTGAGCCTTGGAGGCTGTAGCTGTGCTGCTTGTCTCATGTTGCCACTGCTAGTGTTTTCTCCCCGCCGGGTAGATCCCACACGCGCCACACACTGCTGGTTCATCCAGCTGTGCCGCAACAGGACAGCTCCCTCCCACCCCCAAGGTTGGGCCTTGGGACAAATGTCCAACCTGCCCCTATGGGTAAAAGCAGACAGTTTGGGCCTGCTATGGGTAAAAAGAGATGTGGTTTGGGCCCACACACCATCAGATGTTGGCTTGGGATTGCCCCTGGTGGAGTTGGGGGCTCGCCTGGGCTGTGACTTCTGGACAGCCTCCAAGGTCACAGCCCAGGCTAAGGCCTGCCTGACTGAGCCAAACAGTGGGCGAGCACGTCTGTACGGCTGTGGCTTACCTGGGCTGGGGGCCGCCATGACCAGCTGGCATGGCAGAGATGCGGTGTTGAGAGCACAGCGTGGGTGGGGCCTCCTGCAAATTTGTTGTGCTCCCAACTGTAACCGGGCTGTGTGGCCAGATGGACGGCTCCCAGGCCAGGCTCATGTCAGATTGGTGCCCCAATCGGTATCAGGCTTATTAGGGAGATAGGGGGAGAGACAGAAAGGAAGGTAAGGGGGAGAGGATGGCAGTCCCTCTCTCTTAGTACTGACGAGGCTCCCGGTATTCCCCTCAGGATATTAGGTGGGCTTTCCTCGCTATTTACAAGGCAACCCTTATCATCATAGGGGTGGAGAGAGGTAATGCCAACCAGGGAGGGGAAGACAAACAAGAAGGGGGATTCCACGCGTCTCACACTCGGGAAGGAGTCAAGCCAGGAGAATTCAATCCCCCACCAGTGGACCAGAGTGGGAGTCTTGTGAGGCAGTGCTGGGAATAGGGATTTCAGGGCTATGGGTGAGGAAGGGGGAAGGGTTAATGGAGGAGGAGGAAGGAGGTGGGGGTTATCCCAGGATCTAAAGAAGGAGTAGGGTTATAAGCTCCGCTCGAGGGAACACCAGATACTGAGGCTCAGGACTATCCTACTAACTTTCAGGGGGGAGGGGAAGGCAACCACGGTGTCAGAAGCACAAACAATACAGACAATGCACACGTATCAGACTGGTAGGAGCACGAAAGGGAATAACACACAATCCACAAGCATTAACTTCACTGAACAGGCAACAAGGTACTTAGCTTTCAAGGAAGGGTCAGAGGCAAAGGGGGCCAGCTTCTCTCACGATTACCGGCGGGGAACCCATGCCCCGCCGGTTCTTTTAAAGGCCAGTGAACAGGCGTTCCTACAAGCCCCGCCCCCTACGACGTGCGTTGCGCCGCAATG
>QEPC01010681.1:110395-141758 GCA_003113815.1 Sphenodon punctatus
TCCTGGCTTGTTCATTACCTCCCACAGTCAAAATATGCGTGGGGGGGAGGAGGGGGAGGTGTGAAAGTGCCCTTTGTCTTGAAGGGTAAATGCGGTCCCTGTTACTGCCTCTGTAGAATTTGTTGTTATATCAGTGTTTTATTGTAAAGAATAAGAAATCCAGATTTTTGCACCGGTGAACAACAGTGCTGCATCTCCCAAGATTGCAGACCTCTTTACTCTCTTTTGTGGAGGAACTACAATTATTGGAAGCGGGTGGACTTCTGGGTTTGGGATCACTAAACTTAAAAAAGCAGTAAATGTAATTTTGTTCAATACTTTTCTGTTTGCATTTCTTGAAATTTTACTCAAATGTCAAGGCTTGCCGCTGACTAGATCTTCGATGGAAGTCTCTAAATGAACCCAAAGTACTGAAATTATAGCCCCTCCTGGGGTTACACTTCTACGCTGAAGAAAGATGGCAGAAGTCAGTCCCTAATGAACTCAATCAGTCTTAAAAATTTGCTGCATCTTCATGAATTTTTTTATTTATTCCAGTTTTTATCCCACCCTTCCTAATTAGGCTCAAGGTGGCTTACAAAATATATAAAACAACTAAAAAGTCTCCTAGCCTCCACACCCACCAACCTTTTCCCTAACCCCTCCACACAGCCCTATCCCTGCCTGCCAAATATCTGGCAAAAAAAGAGGTCTTTTATCTCTTCCGGAAGACAAGCAGGCTCGGGCTTCGGCAGATCTCCACAGGGAGGAGTTCAATAATTGTGGGGCAGCCATTGAGAGTGCCTCTCTGCGTGCCCTTATTGTAAAAACTTCGCTATGGGAGGTGGTGCCTGCAAGAGGGTGCTCCTGGCCAACTTCTGAGGCTACAACAAAACATAAGGGACAAGGCGGTCTTTCAGATATGTGGGCCCAAGCTGTTAAGACTTTATAGGTCAAAACCAGCACCTTGAATCATGCCTGGAGAGCTATTGGCAGCCAGTGGGACGCTGGAGCACCGGTGTAATGTGCTCCCGATGACCCGCCACTGGCAGAAGATGGGCCTCTGCCTTCTGTACCAGTTGCAGCTTCCAATCAAGGGCAGCCCCACGTAGAGCGCATTGCAGTAATCTAACCTTGAGGTTACATGGATGATGGGGTGGCCAAATCTGATTTTGATAAAAAAAAAGGTTGCAGCCTTCTCACAAAGTTGGTGAAAAGCGCTCCTGGCCACCGCTACAAGCTGGCAATTCAGGCTGGATCCAAGAGCACTCCAAGGCTGCAAACCTAAGCGACCAACGAAGGTCAAATCCCATCAGTAACAGGGATTCATATATTCCCCAGGTCACAAGGCCAGCCAACCGGCATCACTTCAGTCTTGTCTGGATTCAGCTTCAATTGGCTCACCCGCATCCAGTCCCCAATGGTAGCCAGGCACTGGGTAAGCACAGAGACTGCAGGAGCTGGATCAGATGAAAAAGAGTGATAGAGCTGGGTGTCATCAGCATACAGATGGCACTTACGCCAGATCTCCAAACAATCTCACCCAGGGGCCTCAGAATCACACTGAACAGGAGTAGGGACAAGATGGAACCTTTCAAGAGCCCACAAGGGAGCTCCTGAGGGATGACAAACCACTGCCCATCACCACCCTCTGGGTTCTTCCCACCACGAATGAATGGAACCGCTCAAGAGCAGTACTGCAAACTACGGGTGGGACTTGAGGCAAAAAAACAGATACCGGTTTTACCGGTTACCTGTTTCCAAAAAACCGGTTTACCAGATTAAAACCAGTATACTGGTACCAGTATTTTTCCATTGGTTTCAGTGGGGAACTGTCTCCATTGAAATCAATGGGGAAAAACCCCAATACCTCCCCCCCTACCCCCCCACCCAGGGATCGTCTACCTTACTTGCGCTCTGGGCGGTGGCGGCGGCTGCAGCACAGCGGGCCTGGCGGCTTCAGCACTGGCTGGCTTCAGCACTTCACAAGGCCTTCCGGGGAAACCCGGAAGTTCCCCAGAAGGCCTAGTGAAGTGCTGAAGCCGGCCAGCGCTGAAGCCACTGGTCCACCGTGCTGCAGCCGCAGCTGCCGCCCGGAGTGCAAGTAAGGTAGGCGATCCCTGGGTTGTGGGGTAGGGCGATCCCTGGGATGGAGTGTGTGTTTAAACCACCCCCACCCCAGGGATCGCCCTAGTACCTGCTGGTGCGGGTTCCGGGTCGTAGCCGCCGCCACCGCCATGGCGGCAGCCCGAAGCCCACACTAGCAGGGACTTCGGGTAAAAAAAAATTTTTTTTTTAAATCCAGGCTGGGGCAGGGGTGTCCCCCCTTCCACCCGCGCAGCCTGGACGGGGGAGGGAAAGTCGGTTTTGGGTTTTTTTTGTTTCTTTTACACTGCAGCCATTCACTTCAATGGCCGTAATGTAAAAAAATCCAGCACGGGGAACCGGTATCAGTACCCATTACCGGATTAATCCAATACTGCCGGTACAGCAAAATACCGGCAGTATCGGATACCGGGGTAACCGAAATTCCCACCCCTACTGCAAACCTCTGCCAGGTCCTGTAGCTGTGTTAACAACACCCCATGATCAACTGTATCAAAGGCCACCAAAAGAGCTAACAAAATCAACCGGGTACAGTTACCCTTGTTGATTTCCAGGTGGAGATCATCAACCAAGGCCACAAATGCAGTCTCAGTACCATGTCCAGGACAAAATCCTGACTGACATTGGTCCAGGAATCCAATAGCATTGAAATGTACCTGAAGCTGCAAGGAAACCACCTGTTCTAACCTTCCCTAAAAAGGGAGAATTAGAGACAGGGTGATAGATGGCAGGGGAGTCAACATCAAGAGATGGTTTCTTGAGCAGGGGTCGGAGGACTGCAATTTTGAGGTTGTAAGGCACTCCGCTCTCCCGAAAGGGGAAGCATTGACAACCTGAACCAGCAACAGTTCTATGTCTCCTGGCTAGCTTTCACCAGCCAGGCTGGGCATGGATCTATTTCACAACTGGTCGCTTGCACAACTCCAAGCACAGCCTCTGCATCAGTGTTTAAGGGCGACCCTCCCCAATCGCGAAGTCTCACTGCACCCAAACTGTCAGTTCCCAAGTCATGCCAAATACGAGCAATTTTATCTGCAAAGTAGGTGGGCAAATATGTCTCAGTGAGCGGCTAATGATTCTAGCTCCAGGTGGAGACAGCTAGGATTTAATAAACTATTCACCACCCAGAAGAGCTCCACTGGATGGCACTTTGCAGATTCTATGACAGGAGTGAAAAAGGCTTCCTTTGCCACTGCCACAGCCATGGCATGGTCCTTAAAAAAACAATCTATGCTTTGACACAAGTCAGGGACCACTTGCGCTCTACCCACCTACCCTCTCACGTAAGCAGCCTCGGATCCTCTGTATACCGGGGAGATCTGTGCTGCTGCAGTGGAGGAAGTAGATGCTTGGGTGCCGCTATGTCGATGACTTGGTTCAGCACAATATATCAGCCAGCAGGCCATTGACAGAGAGGCCGTCGAAGTCAGTGGGAAAATCCCCCAGAAGGTTCTGGAATTCTATTGGATCTGTTAGTCTCTGGGGACAAACCATCCTAACTGGTGGACTACCCTGACAGGGACAAAGGAGAGCAAGAATCTGGGCCCTCAGAAGGCAATGGTCTGACCTGACAAATTCTGTCTCCTTTCCCCTCCTTGCTTCTGAAACCCTCACTGCTGCAGTTAATCAACACGCATACTGTGTTTCTTCTCACCAGTTAAAATCTATTTACACTCGGGTATTTGCATCATGGCAACAAAAGGGTCATCTGCACAATGTTCAATGGCCACTTAATAATATCACATCAAAGGCTGAGCCACACTTGGAAAACTGGCAAGGTCTAAATGGAGCAAAATTAATTGCAAAGTTTAATTCAGCGCCCAAGGGAACAATATAGAAACAATAATTTATAGCTTAGTTCTTTGAGACGGCATCATAGAAGAGGCCAATTATGTGAGCTCTGCTGATTGGTGGGCAATCATTGGCTGACTCGTATAAAAAATTTGGGATTTTATATTCAAGCCATTTTTATGTCACAGTTCCTAGAAACGTTTAATTAATGGCATTTGAGCTCAGTTTCTCCCTGGCAAGCACACCTCTTTTAGGAAAACCTCCCCCAATCTTTAACTTAGATGATAGTGATAAATAAAATAAACTTTATATTTCAACTACTTTAGGAGACACCCTGGGTATTTAATGATCATTATTTTACATTTAGATAGCACCTGGCATTCCAAAGCACTAAAAAGAATTCCTCATCCACCCTTCTTATCCAGACTTCTGTGGGATGGGATGATACTGTTTACAGTTGTTAGGGAAGGAAGTGAAGACACCTTTGTCTAAAGGCATGACATATCTGTATAGACAAATGAGAATTTGGCCTGAACTCTCTTGTTTAGGATGCTGTTTTTATGAAAAGTGCCCTGACAAAGGAGATAGGTCCTAGAGTTTTTAACTTATCCAAAGATGGAGCACATGTCCATTCTTCCACTTTAAATTGTGGTGAGGGATGGAGAGTAGTAAAAAAATGGGAAACACTTTGAAAATTGAACTTTTAGCTGATGATAACCTTGCTCTGGCAAGCAATGAGATTAATACTTCACAACATCTGAGGTAAGTCTTTCGTCTTTTCAGTGGTACAAAACATGGCTCTTTATTTATAGCGATACCAAAAATACGTAGAAATTCACCAAGGGAAAAAACAAGTTAGAGAAGGGATAAGAGTTGTGTGATTATTTTATCACATAGCCTGTTACCAATGAACTCTCGTGATTTTATCACTAGTCTTGTAATTTTAGGGGTTTTCTAAGCATAGGATCTGAAGGCTAATAATAAATGTACGAGAATCTCAGCTTTCATTAGGCTTGTAAAAGTGCTAGACTTAGTGCTAGGAGTGCTAGATATGTAAGGGCCAGTTTGACCCTGCCTTACACAGGCAAGTGGTCCCAGTGAAGACAATGACCTTGGTTGTGTACCCTGTATAGCTTATTCAGACCAGTTACTTTAAGGAAATATAAACTGTAAGGCAGGCTCAAACTGGTCCTTACACAATTAGCACTCCTAGCACTGGTCTTAAATATAAAGTGCTAGACTAGCACATCTAGTACTAGCGCTCCTGATTGCAGAGAAATGCTTGAAAGTATGAATGCAGTGTGCCCTCCAAGCCCATTGTCCAACCCCACCCCCAAAAAACTATTTTAAAAATACATCTCATGTTCACTAAACTCAGGCTTTTTGGCATGCTTGATGCCTATTTTAAACCTAGAACTTATCCAATCCTGCAAGTCTAGAAGCAGTGGTAGACCCTCAGAAAGGCAAAGCTGTCACCTCTCCATAGGTGTCACTCAGCAGGTTCTAACTATGGAGTTTTGAGAGAGAAGTGACACTTTAAATATGTCACCAGCCTCTCACATCAATAGAACCTTTTAGCACTGGTTCAGGACTGAATATGCAGTAGCAAACTCCAGGATTAGAACTAGGGAAATTGTCAGTAGTTGTCCACTGCCTACCTCTCTGCAGAAGACCTTGTGAATGGTTGTAGGTATAACATTCCAAAACCTCCAACTGAAGCTTTTGACCCTGAGAGCACATTTCCCAAGAAATTTCTTTTGATTTACTCAAGAGTAGCTCTCTCTCCAGAAGAAAGCACATCTCCATCACTGCTGTCCCGCACAAGCCTTGCAGCTGGCCTGCTTACCAACCCTTGGCTTTGGCTCCCTGCTTTGGTGTTTTCTTGACCTTGCAGCAACTGTGCATTACTGATAAGAACATAAGAAGTGCCGTACTGGGTCAAACCAATGGTCCATTGACAGGGCCGGACTTTGGAAGTTTGTGCCCCATGGCCCTTCTCAGACTGCTGCCTCCAAGCCAAGCCCTGCCCCCACGTTGCGTGTTCATGGGTGGGGGAGCTCCGTGTGAACGATGTGGTGCGCACGCCCATGGTGAGTGGACGCGCGTGCGTGCGCCCACCTAACATGCATCCCCACTCACCCCCCACTCGTCCCCATGCATGGTGCAACCAGGGAAAATGGTGGTTGCTCTGAGGGTGCGGATGAGTGGGGGGGTCAGCGGGGATGCATGTGCGGCCATGTGAATGCCCCCCCACGCACGGCCGTGCACACAGATCCCACCCTCCCAGTGGAACCATGTTAAAAGGGCCTGTGAGGAGCCACTCGAAGAACAGAAGGTTGCTGCCTTGTAAACAAGGTTCTTCAACATGGCTTCAAACATTTTCACAACACCCATCCTTCCAGCGCTGCGTGTTATTTTTTTCTTATATTTCTAGAAAGGGTTGGAAGGAATTGGCATTCTGAGGGTGAAGAGTGCTTTCTATACTAGAGGAGCTTGAGTCCATCACTTGGTCTATTATTTGAATAGAGTGAGTACGCCGTGCACAACGCAGTTGTGACAATGTTAGAAGCCATCTTGAAGAACCTTCTTTACAAGGCAACAACCTTCTGATCACTCACATGGGGAGTTGTTTGTAAACAAACAGCTTCTGCTGCACTGCTACTAGCAGGCAGATGGCAGAGGCAGGTGAGGGATGGGGACCCAGGCAGCAGGCTTTGGCTGCAGGCAGCAGCCTCCAGTTGTGCAGGGGGAAACAAAAAAAAAAAAAAAGAGCCCCTCCCCTGAAAACGCTGCCCACGGCCAGGGCTAAGTCTGAGCCTGTCCATCGAGCCAACCACCTGTCTCCGACAGTGGCCAATCTTGGTTGCTTGGAGGAAGTACCTAACCGGTCACTATGGGGCATTCCCTGTTGTTCACTCCCAGCTCCCAATAGTAAGAGGTTACATTCCCCAAATCTACCTGGCTAATAGCTGCTAATGGACCTATACTTCAGAAACTTGTCCAACCCTTTCTTAAACCCAGATACTACTGGCCTTGACCACATCTTCCGGCAACAAATTCCACAATTTAATTGTGTTGAGTGGAAAAAATACTTTTAGTTGTTTTAAATCTACTACCGTTACTTTCATGGAATATCTACTAGTCCTAGAACTATTTGAGAGGGTATATAACCTCTCCCTATTAACATGTTCCACACCACTCATATTTTATAACATTTTATCATTTACTTCCAGCAGTAGCTGGAAGTAAGTTAAAGGCGGAATCACTCTCCATTATAAACAGGGGACTGCTGAAGCCCCGATATTGAGGAAACTGCTTGGGCTCCAGTTCTAAAAATGTATCCATTGCTTATATTTGTGGGGACCATCTTACGTGCAAAGATTGAAGAAGATCCAGCCAGAAAATAAAAAGTGAAGTTAATTGGTTGTAGTCAAAATGCACAGCGTCCCTTGCACTCGCTCTGCTGCTGCTCAGTGCTGGCTCCCGAGGCCAGCCCGGCCAGCATATCCGCTCCCTACTGCCACCCGCATGTTACGGGTGATGATAATCCCTTCTCCCATCAGAAACTCTCTGTGTGCAGGGTCGGGGCGGTGTCTCTGTGAAGTGGACGTTCTGGGCTGCCTTCCAGTGTGTACGTGTGAGGCCATGGGCCCTTCTCCTTGCCCTAGAGATGGGCTGTGTGTGTCAGTGCCAACCAGCACCTCCCGGTTGCTTGAGAGCTCTCGGGAGGGTAAGATGCTATGTGTATGCTGAGCTCTCCACCCCCCAGTCCTCTTCCCACCCCCTGATCCTACCTCTCGCCCTTGCCCCTGCACAACATCCCAAACCCCAATCTCACCTGACCCCTGGTCCTACTCCCACCCCCTTGCAACATCCCCAGCCCCCCTCTTAGCACTTCACCCTCTCGCTTCTACTCCCACCCCCTTGCACCCCCACCGCTCCTACTCGCACCCTCCTTACAACCTTCCCAGCCTCCCACTTAGTCCTCCACCCCTCACTGCTCCTAATTCTACCCCCTTACAACTTCACCAGCCCCCCACTTAGCCCTCCACTAGGGATGGGCGAACGCGGTTCGAATGTTTGGAGTTCGGACTGAACTCAGTCTGCTCGATGTCTGAACCGAACGTCCAAACCGAACTCTCGAATTACCGAACAGTTCAGTCATGTTTGGATTAGTTCGGATGAATTTGGGGGCAGGAAAAACGTCTTTTCAGGACAAAAGAAATAGGTTTCGTTTTCGTTTCAGTTTCACTGTTTTTGACTGTTCGGCCAACTCGAACTTGGCTGAACCAAACCTGAACTCGGGTTTCGAACCTAACGACCGAACATCTGAAATGCATTCTGTTTGCCCATCCCTACCCTCCGCACCCCTCACGAGCATATCAGGGGGATAGTCAGTGATCCATGGACAGGGACAGTGAGTGATAGTGTGTGTGTGTGTGTGTGTGTGTGTGTGTGTGTGTGTGTGTGTTAGGGGGCAGTGAGTGACTCTGTGTGGGGTGGGAAGGGAGGGAGGTAACCAGTACTTTTCCATATAGGAGAATTAAGCTACCTTCTCAAGCCATTTCTTAGGTAAAAAGCTGGAAACTTAGATTACAGCATATTGGTGAAAGTTGGGTGGTTTTTTAAAAAACCCAGCCAGAAACATTAGTGATATTTTTGAGGGCTTGCTTGTTTCTGTAAAACTGAATCCTCCATTTGCAGAGAGATGTATGATTTTAAAGCACACAAGTTCTGGTGGTGTTTAATGAGTATTGTAGCGCTATTGCTTAAAGACAGTTAATTGCAGTGCTATGACAATGGAACTTTCCCCAATATTTCATTGCCAGCTGGTCCTTGATTATATATAGTTATATAAAACATGTATATCAACAATGCCAACACTGGATTTTGTTTATTACCATATGGCTATCACTTTATAACTTCATCTCTTTCACCTGAGGTACTGTGCATTGGTATCATCTTGTGTGATCTTGGTGGCAGCTGAGGTATGTTAGAGGTGCTATCAGCTGGCTAACTGTCTGTGTGCCTTCAAAAATCTCCATCCCTATAGACAGGGATCTGTGTTCACTACATTGTCCCTGTTGCTGCCAATGTGGGAAAATGTAGTGACCATGGATCCCTGCCAATAAATGTGTGTCTAATGGAAGGGCATCATTAGTTATGTGAATCTAGTACTTCTGATCTGATCCTCTGTGGATTTGCTACACTATAGTCCTTAAGTTATATCCCTCCTTTTTCTGGAAAAAAATAAATAATCCTAAGGGTTCTTCAATGAGAAAAATTGTTGGTAGATACCATTTAGTTTCTTTCCACAACCAAGCTCCCCCTTACCTCTCGGACCTAATTTCCCTACGCACTCCTGCACGCGCTCTCCGCTCTTCCTTTGTCCCCTCACTCACTCTCCCTCGTTTCTCCTGCTCACCTAACCGCCTTCGACCCTTCTCCCTCGCTGCCCCCCATGCCTGGAACTCCCTCCCTGCCCACATCCGCCTTGCCTCCTCCCTCCGCTCCTTCAAATCCCTCCTCAAGACCCACCTTTTCCTTGCTGCCTTTCTTAATGCCTGCTAGTCTTTCCCCGTACACTTACTGTTGGCCCTCCTCTGCTGACTGCTGCTACCAACCTCTTTGTAACCAAGCCAAGCATACGCACCTGAGACTTCGCATCCGCTTGAATGTTTGTTTGTCTTCTCCCCTGTCTCTCCCACTGTCCCCTCTCCCTCTCTCCCCACCTTTGTCTTTTAGATTGTAAGCCACCGGCAGGGACCACATCTAATTCTATGTTCTGTACAGCGCCAGGTCACACGACAGGCGCTATATAAATGTTTATAATAATAATAATAATTTCTAGACTGTCCTAAAAACACCATGTTCGCATGTACTGGGCCATACCTTGCGTTCCCCTCTTGGTTAGAACTCATGCAGAGTTCAGTAGGGTCAGTTCTGGTTCTGCGGAAGACAGAGCAACTTTGAAAAAACCTAATACTATTATCTTCCTTTAAATATCTATGAATGGTGGTGTAGAGGGGACACAGCATAGTAACCTAATCTCTTAAAGCTTGTCCTGAGACACTGGAATCCAAATCTTTAACTTTCACCCCCCAGACTGGATGGTCCAGTTTGTCTTAACTGAAGCTCCCAGCTGTCTTTAAACTATTCCTGTTTCTGCCGTGGTGCGGCCACCGAGAATGCCCTCCGCATGGTCGGCACCCGAGATGCTCAGGGGACCGGCAGGAGGGCACTCTCCGATGACTGCAGGGGCCGATCCAGAACCTGGGGGTTGCGGCGATCTCTGAGGTATGTCAGACCAAGGCCGTTTAAGGCTTTAAAGGTAAGCACCAACACCTTGAATTGGCCCGGTAAGTCACTGGCAACCAGTACAGAGAACGGAGCACAGGTGTTATGTGTTCGCGTCGTCCCATCCCAGTCAGGAGACGGGCCGCTGCATTCTGCACTAGCTGCAACCTCTGGGCCGTCATCAAGGGTAGCTCCACGTACAGCGCGTTGCAGTAATCTAGTCTTGAGGTAATAAAATATGATAAATTAATAATAAATGATAAATGAATTAAAAATGATAAAGAAATAATAAAGAAATAATCTGGTAAGATTATTGGGAGTGGGGAGGAATTGACAAATACTCAGTGTTTGCTACTGAATACCCAGGAGTCTCCGCTTCTGGTTGATGATGATCTTGGCAAGACTTCTCTGTCAGGGATGGAATATTCACTGGTTGTTTATAGGCCAGGGAGGTTAGTGAAAGGGGAGACATCTTAGCCTGCCTTTGGAACTTGTCTCTAAACCACTTGAAAATATCAGGGTGTGTGTGGGGGGTGGGGGGGTTTAACTACAATACCACAGATGGTAAAATACCATTTCACAGCAGGTATTGTTAGCGTGATGTGCTGGTCGCTGCAGTGGAAGGTGGTCTGCCCAAATGTGGCAGAAGGAAAACTAAATTGGGTTTCTTCTTTCCCTGATCCACCTCACCTCCTCACTTGAGGCAGACTGTCCTAGACACTGTGGTTCCTTCCAGCCCATCTGTGCTGTTGTGGAATCTAAGGGGCTGTGGGTGGGGAACTGTCCAGAACTCCCAAGACCTAGTCTATTCTTCTATTTGAACAATAACCGGATTGCAAAAGCCCATGACTTGAGAGCTGTACATCTCTTCTCGAGTGTCTGCTTCTGAGCCATGGGGTGATCTTGTGCCTTCGCAGGTGTCTCACTCAAACTTATTTCCTTGCTAGTAATGTTTTGCCTCTGGTTTCTTGGCAATTGAGGATTGTGTGCTAACCACGAAGACATAGTGCTGTAGTATCAAGTCCCTTGGTGCGTTTTTTTTGTCACACGCACATGAAAAGAGGCAACAGAGACAGTATTGGGTTTTAAATGGCCGCAACTTTATTAATAACTAAATGATAAACCTGATTGTATAAAGAACTCAATTAGCCTATCTGGATGGTAAATGGGATGAAGGGCTCTAATTCTGCCAAAATTAAACTATGAACTAACCCTTTACCCCATCAGCTCAGTGCCTTTTGCTCAAAGAATTTTGAATTGAGATTCCAGTCCATTCCTAAACCTGAACATCCACCTACCCACCCATTATTATGGTCCTGAGGCAGGGGTGACGGTTCCAGCAAACCAGGGACCGCATGTATCCTGCTAGTATGCCAGTCCCGCCACCCCTCAGAGTTGGGTGAGACCGTGGGTCGCTTATCCCCTGATCGGCTTCCATGTCTCTCACCTCACGTGAGGTGCCTCTGTGTCCCCGTTCCAATACCTATCCAGGCTGGAACAAATCCCTAATGAGCCTTTAAATTTATTTATGGCACTGAACTGACGAATTGCGACATAAGGAACAACACGCTACCTGAACGCCCCACTTCCTACAGGCCTTGCAGATTAGTGAAAATTCCTTCCTGGCCCCAAAGATGGCAACCCGTAGATGCCTGCAGTACCAGTCCAGAGGGGGTGTGTGTGTGTGTGTTAGCAACTCGCTCAGGTAGTGGCTGGAGCGGGAGCTGGGAGACAGATCAAAAGACTGTCCCTGGGCAAGCTCCGCCCCCTTCAATTCGCACAACTGCCTGTTCAGGCTGGTGCAGCTGCACCAGCAAGAGCTGCAGCTCCAACCGCTTCTCCCGCTAAAACCCCAGACCATCCCAAGAGCCCAGCAGGAGCAGGGTCACTCTCTGCCGCCTCATAGAGGTAAGGTGGCGAGGATAACACACACACCCATAACGCATAAAGCGTTAGGGAAGGGGAATTCGATCCTTCCTTACTGTGTATCCACATGTGAACAAATCCTATAACTGACGTGATATCTTTTAGCATTCTCATTACTATATTAATCGCATTGCAAAAAACTTAGACATTTTCTGAAATTCACATTAAATTTCATCTGCCATTTAGATGCCCAGTCACCCACTCTCGCAAAATCTCCCTGCAATTCTTCACAGTCCACTCGTGTTTTAACTACCTTGAATAACTTGCTGTCAACTGCAAATTTACTCACCTCACTCCTTACTCCTCTTTCCAGATCATTAATGAATACATTAAGCAACATGGCTTAGGTATAGCATGGCTGTTGATGTCCAGCAACCTTGTTAGTCTCCAGCTCTGTTCCATGGAACGCCTGGGCACACAGGAATGACAGCTTAACTCAAGAGCTGTGGGAGTCCAGTACATACGCAGCAAGATAGGAAAGAATTTTAAAGGAGCCTGTAACTGACAGGTTAGCTCCTAGGAAGCGGGCGAGTCCAAGGATCAGCCCTGTTACTCTGTCGGATGCTGTGCTAATTACTCTAAATATCCGATGCCATAACCAGCTGTACTTTTTACTGACAGTGATACCTTTGCATAGGCAGCTGCATCCCTGTCGGACAGGGGTGGGGAACCCTACCTCTACTCCCTTCTCCAGTTCAGTCTTTCAGTGCTTGACGGGTGGAACTGGATTCACATGCTGGATCCAGGAATTGAAAAGGGACAAATACAAAACAGCCATAGGCCAGGTTTGGTTCACAGGCTTTGGTTTCACTTCTCATACTCGTACTTGTCGGCGCACCCAATGAGACACGGAGACATTTATTTGGTTCAAAAATGGCCGCATTCTTTATTTCAATAATCTTGAGAGGCCGGTGGGGAAATTGTCCGGCAATTCCGGGTCCGGTATGCTAGCTAATGATAACCTTTTAAACTTGGCACTGACGTGGATGTGCCCTCCAGCGTCAGTGCCGTTCTAAACGGTTCCCCCTTTCGACAACACAAAGGCTCTGGCCGAATAACTGGGGGAACAAGCCCAAACCCTGGGCACGAGCCAGAAGGTAAATGGCTTTCCGGCCGGTGGACAGCGCATGCCCTTTCCGGCCTTCCAAAGACCACTCCTCCCAGGGTCATGACCCCAGCGTGTGCTGCGCCCCGCATCACGCTGGGTATCACCTCCCCATCTCTTAAGGAGATGTCTCATCCTATCCTAATTATTCCTATTTACCTACAATCGCATACTGGACCCCTGCCACGAAGGGGGAGGCATCACTGCCGTACCCCGCCTCCCCACTGCCTCTCAAACCTCTGACCCCAAATGTTGTGCTAAAGCTCGGATGTATATCTCATTACCTGCATCAGAGAGATGAACCCCATCATCCCTGAATAAATCTGTCCTAGACCGAACTAATCCGGGGTGCCTAATCACTGTACCACCCATGCTACAAACCCATTTTGCCAATTCCCTACTGACATTACGTCTATTTCTGTCCACCCTACCTGGTTTGACTGCCTTATACCAATGTCTCCTAGGAACCCAACTTGTCCAAACTATGTGTAACTCTGAAAACCAACTTTTTACTAGTGCTAAGTCTTCCTTAACTTGTATAATTAAATTAAGTCCCTTACGATGGGGAATGTCATTTTCCCCCAAGTGGATGACTAATACTTGTGGTGCTGGGGCCCCTCTCAAGGCTTGTAACGTAGGTAATAGCTGGTTCCACCTCATCCCGCTCTTCCCAAGCCACCTTATTATAAATTTGTCGTGCATCCCTAACTGAGGACCCCACTGGCTCATTCGTGCGGCCTTCTCGGCCCAGCGCACCAGACTGTGTCCTATGATCCAAACCACCCTTCTTGGGTATCTGTTAGTGTAGGACCCTGTAGGAGAAGGAAAAAAGGGGGGTGGGGAAAAGGTTACTGGCTGTGATATGGGCGGACGTATTTTTTGTATGCTGTTGATCTCCATCTCCCAACTGCCTTAATTGTCTCAACCGGCAGTCCAGCGGCAGCAGCAGTGGTGGCCGCTCCGATTCGAAATGAATGGGACCTAAATGCCCTCGGGTCAAGGCCCCCTTTTTGCAAAGCAGCTCTCATCACTGCATTAAATTGGTAACATGTCAGGGGCTTCCCGTCCTGATGTATAAATAATGTACCGGGGAATGGTGGGCGAAGTTTCCAATACTTCTGCATCTGCTCTACTGGACATACATCCTTGTTATTACATTGGTGTAAATTCACCTTTTGCCCCTTTTTCCGTTGGTCAGTTTTTGAGTATCTAAGGTGTAATTCGACCCCCCGATCATTCCATCTAACGTCTTGTATTCCAAAAGCCCGACCCGAGGTGTCCTTCCCGGAAGACGGGACCACCTCACTAATTCGGAAGCCCCCCAAAAATGTTACCACATACACCGTGGTAAACAGCTGCCTCTCAAAATCATCCCGACAAATAACCGGGAGAGACCCAATCAATTGAGCCAATATTGGTGGTGTTATTGGAGACCTGGTAACTGTGGCCACTACTGATGTCCTTGCCCAGCTTTCAAACATCCTTTTAAGAAAGAAACCTTTATCTGGTGACGGGAATCCATTAAGTCTGTTAAAAAACACTAATGCAGCTACCTTACCACTAACAGTTCCAACAGCCAGGCCCTTCTCATGAAGCTCAATTGCAAATTGAATTACCTGCTCTTCTTCTATGGGAAAATCCATCCCCATGCCCTTCCTGACTCTAAATTGCTGGAACTCCTTAAATGCCCTGTGGTAGGCCACTTGAGTTCTGGGGGCTAATGATCCCTTTATGATGGTATGCATCCTTAATTCCCAAGATTCCATACACTTGGTGGTAGTGGATCCGCCCTTTCCCTGGCCGCCGGCGCCAGTTCCCGGAACCGTTTCATCTGAAACCGAGAAAGGGCGTCTGCTATGCCATTGTCGATGCCGGGCACATGCCGGGCAGAGAACAAGATATTTCTCCTCAAGCACTGACCTACAAATGTCCGTACCAGAGCCATAACCCTCGAAGAGCGGGATGACAGGGTGTTGACAACATGTACCACTGCCATGTTGTCACACCAGAACAAAACTGTTCTGTTAGCAAATTGATCTGTCCATACTAAAACTGCGACCACAATCGGGAAAAATTCTAGGAAGGTGAGGTCCCTGGTAACTCCTGTATCTTGCCATTCTTTTGGCCATGGGGCTGCACACCAGTGGCCCCGAAAATACACCCCGAAACCAGCACCACCAGCTGAATCGGAGTGTACCTGCAGGTCGGCCTGAAGCCGCAGTTCCTCTCTCCAGAAACTAACTCCGTTATAGTCCTGGAGAAATTTCAGCCAGGTTTGTAAATCGTCCCTCATGTCCTTTGTTACCCTCACTCTATAGTGGGGAAGCAATTCACCTCTTAGCTTACCGTACAATCTGGAAAGAAATGCTCTACCTGGAGCGATCACCCGGCATGCGAAATTAAGACTCCCAACCAGGGATTGCAAGGCTTTCACTGTTATTTTTCTTAACGCCATGCACTCCTGCACTTTGATTCGAATACTCTCCAATTTATCCGTTGGGAGTCTGGACAGTTTCAATTCAGTGTCCAATTCGATCCCTAAATATGTGATGATTGTACTTGGTCCTTCTGTTTTTTCAGGAGCTAATGGTATCCCTAATTCTTTCGCCATCCTTTGAAATGCACTCAATGCGCGTGCACACTGTTGTCCTTTTGGCGGTCCAATTAGTAAAAAATCATCCAAATATTTAGTTATCTGTACTGTTTGTGTCCGCTGCCTAAAAATCCACTCTACCAGTGAACTAAAGCGTTCAAATGCAGAGCAGGATATGGAACACCCCATAGGCATGGCCATATCATAATAATACTTTCCTTCAAAACAGAAACCCAAGAGGTGAAAACTATTGGGGTGAACTGGGAGCAGGCGAAATGCGGACTTAATGTCGCACTTCGCCATTATCGCGCCCTCCCCCATGGCCCTTGCCTTTCTTACTGCATCATCAAATGATGCATATTTAATGGTGGTTAATTCCTTCGGTATAGCGTCATTTACTGATCCGCCCCTAGGGTGGGACAAATGGTGGATCATCCGGAATTCGCCCGGTGTCTTTTTTGGCACTATACCGAGAGGGGAAACCACAAGGTCGGCCATGGGAGGGACCGCGAACGGGCCAGCCACCCTCCCTTCCTCAACTTCCTTCCTGATCTTTTTACGAACCACCTCTTCCTTGCCTTCTATGGATTTTAAATTTCGAGTGACTCTGGTCTGGTGTACTGGGCCAGCTGGGATGATAAAACCATTCTTAAAACCCTGCACTACGTAATTAACCTCGGATCTTACCGGGTGCCCCTCTAATGCCTTTTCTAAATGCTCAATTAGAATTGGCGTCGGTCCCCTTCTGTGAACGGGATGTTGCAGGGCTACTCTGCCCCATCCTCTGATTTCCTCCTCCCTGTCCAAACCGAGCACGTCCCCCTCTCTGTCTAGGACGAGGGCACGTGGTTGCCGGGTGACTCCCCCAACAGTTGGAGCACGAGTGTCGAAATTTGCAGACAGGCCGTCCACAGTGCCTGCCTTTGTTATAGTCCCAGCACGGCCCTGCACTGTTCTGCCCCCATCTCTGAGCCTCCCCCCGAAATGGCTCATTCGCGGGTGCTACCCCACCACGGACTAGTGGATGCCCACTGTCCGCCCGTGGGGCGCTTGTGGCATCTATCATACTCTCTAACCACAAGTCAGCTGCATATTTATCCCACTGCAAACCCGGGGTGTTTGCCGCTCTATGGCGAAAAGCTTCGTCATAGCGAAGCCATGCCCCCAGGGGACCTGTGCCGTGCGCCCGCCGGACAATATCTGCATATTTATGCAGCTCCAGACCACGCCCAGGTTCCTTCTGCATGATCACCCCCATGTAAATGGCATATGCAGACGTCCAGTTGTCCCAATTTCTGTCTGCCTTGGGACGCCTAAATTTCTCTTTATCCTTCCTTTCCAGCTGTTCAGAGTGGTCCAAAATTGGATCACTGAACAGTAATGCGAAAAGGTCGACATACTCTCCCCGCCAGATTTTATCCTTCGTTGCCTGGGTCAAATGAGACCCAAACGGGGCTGAAACGTCAGGTATCGGGCCACCAGGTGGGCGTGCTGTGGCCTCCGGGGGCGGCTGTGCCGTTCCATGGGGCTCGGGTGTTGGTTCAGCTCCCACCGGTGTAACGTTGTGGGAAGCGGTACTAGAAGCTCCTGCCTCTCTTGATTCCCCTTGGGTGGGCTGTATTGTCCCCCCGATCCCAGGGGGTGCAGCCGGCACCACCCACATCCATTCCCCTTCTAGCATCCGCAATTGCGGACCGGGGTTATGTTGCAGGGATCCTCCCCCTGTCCCAGGAGTCCCCTGGCTACTACTCCCGGACTCGATGAGTGGAGGTCCCACCCTTATCCTATTGTTTCCTTGCTCCGTAATCTCCCTGTTTCCTATGGCCACGTTAGCCGATCCCGTGCTTGTACTTGCCACTCTATTGTCTAATCCCGTGGGCCCACCTGAACTCGGCGCTCCTCCTTCTTGGCCAGTTGATCCAGCTCCTCGTGTGGGGCTCTTCCGCTGTCGCTGCCACTCTTGTTCTAGAAACGCGATTCTTCTCCTTAAATCGCTGTCCCCTGCGTACTCAGTCTCACACGGCCCTTCTCGCCTCTGCCGGGTTGCTGGCGGCTCTCCGTCTCCTTCTGTAAGACATTCTCTGGCGGGGCTTCCCTGCCCCGGTAGCGGGATGGACCGCGCTTGGGGGAGGGGGCCCCTGTTCCCCCCTGCCCCCCTATCCATGTGCCAGTGGTACTCACCCCACCCTGGTATCCCTACTGGGTCTTGTGCCCGTGCAGGCAACCGCCCTACTTCCCTGCTTGGGGGGTTATCTCCCCTGCCCCCACTTTGTACCGGGCAACCCACTGGCCCGCTTGTGTTCCCCAGACTACTAGAGGGTTGGAGGGAGGCAATATCCTGCATCCAGTCATTGTCACCAGTGGGTGGCTGGCTCACCCCAGGACAATCCCTAGAACCCTCCCAGGTCATTGAGGCCCTGTCCTCCTCCCCCTGCCTGGAAGTTCCTTCCTCAGCTCCATATAAACCCATGGGCCCAGGCCCCATTTCGAATCCTTCCCTATACCGGGCTGGGGGGTTGATTACCCTGTTTCCCCTCCTCAGGGGCTGCTGCACGTTGGGGTTCCCCCTCTGTGAAGGCTGGGCCTCATCTAGGCCAGACCCCGAGGGGACATCACCTTGTGCCTCCCCCCCTTCATTCAGAACCTCCTCGTAGCCTCCAGCCACGTTCTCACCCGGTAAAGGTAGGCCCTGAGATCTCAAAAGGGCTTCGCAGGCTGCCAGCCGTTCGGTCAGCTCTGCTCGTGTCGGGGGCCGTCCACTTCTCTGCTGCCGTGCCCCCACTTGTTCTGCCACCTTGCCTGCCCCTCCCTTGGGCGCCTTTCTTCTGTTGCGGCCCATCTCGCCGTTCAAGAAAAACCCACTGCCCTCTAACAATCAGCAGAAAGTGATTCTTGCTGCTGATTCTCCGAGATCCAGGAGCCGAATGCAGGCTCAGGGAGCTCCTCGTGACCCCTCCCCGCCTAAAAGGGGCGGGACCACGTTCAACAAAGCAGGCTCCTCTGCTTTCAGTCTGCCCAGCAACAGGGCTTACACGCTGGCGAACATTCTAGCATGTTCGCCAGCAGCGGCTCCTCCATCCTTTACCCCCACCCTCCGTGCTCATCTCCTCCAGGGGAAGGGGGGGCTCGACAATCGCCCCGTCGCCGCCATTTCAGCAGCGAAGGGGACTTCTCTCCCTCGCAGCCTTCGGGGAGTATTGGCTTTCCCCACTTCCAGGACTAGCTCTTTCTTTCCCAACGTCCTTCTTGGGGATTTCTGTTCCTTATACACCCTGATTGAACTTAACTCCTTAGCCACTCCTATGCTAGTGGCTGGGCCCTGGTTAACCTAGGAGCTAGGACTTAACCCTGGCCAACACCCTGCTAAGGAATCGTATCCTTTTTCCTTGGTTAATAGTAGCAGCTCACCAAGCACAGAGTGGCATGTAGTAGTGTGTATGGGACAGAAGCCTGCCATTTCAGACCAAACATTCTTCAGAATAGTTTAGCCTACCAGCCAATCAGAACCAGTGTAGCCTAGTGGATAAAGTGATGCATTGGACATGGGAGACCAGAATTCAAATCCTGTCTTTGTTGTGAACTCACTGGGTCTTCATGAGCAACTCACTATCTCTCTGCCTCATTTCCCCAGCTATAAAATGGGAATGATAATGGGTGTCTGCACACGGACACCAGCCACACCTCGACTCTGGGCGGGCCGTCTATTCAAAGGTGGCCCACCAGATATGGAGGTGGAGCAGAGGTGGGGCAGACTATCCTTGCTCTGGGGCCGCTGTAGCCCTGGCAATATGGTGTGGAGAAGGGGTGCTGGTACCGCGTGGTTGGACCGTGGGCCCCAGCAGCTGCTGGATCTGTTTAAAATGGACCCAGGTACAGCTGCAAGGAGACAGACATTGGGGTGCACCCCTGGACTTGCAGTCCACATGGATGCACCCCCATGTCCATATGAAAGTACCCAGTGTCCTCCTTCCCAGGGTGGTGGTTGTGGGTAAACTAGATAAGGATTTTTAAACACTTTGAACACTGAAAGCACTACTGAATATGTGTTTGTGTGAGAGCTGTGGAGTCCTTGGGCTAATAAAACCCAGATGCAAAATGTTCACCAGTAAAAAAAATTATTTTGCTGAATATATCTTAAAGATGTGAAAAACCAAGCAAGTAAATGAAAGCTGTTATAAGTACCCTAGCTGGATGTATATGTTCCTTCTTCTTTTTTCCTTGACAGTTATTTTACACATAATTAGAATGAAGGACCGATTTGTCCAAGAGTTATAATGGAAAATAGATTAAAAGAATCCTTGAGCCCCGCTGGAAAAGCAACAGATTGTTTATGCATTAAAAATAATGAATATTGGTTACAGATTATGTAGTAAATGCCACACAGAGGGCTGACTGACTAGGACTCTATTCTGAGTAGTACCACACAGCATTGCTCCTGCTTAGGACAGTTGCTCTAGACACGTATGTAGCCAAGGGAGAGCATACTTTACAAAATTAAAATTCCAGACCACAGGCTTAGAAATTTCTCTCTCTCTCTCTAATCATGGCTTGAAAACTTTTCCCACCCGTGGACCATTGTAGAATTCAGTAAAAGCCCAGTGCGCTGGAGAGCAGCTGGAGGGGTTATTGTGGAGGGAGGGGAACTGAAGGGGCACATGGAGGAAGGGGAGAAGCTAAAGGAGCTCTGAACCTTGGTAGCAGGAGCAGTGCACAGGTCACAGCTCTCCAATGCGCAGAAGCAGCTCAGCCAGCAGAGCCAGAGCCAGGCAAGTGCAGACTGTAACCTCACATGGCTCCATGTGTTGTGGGACCCCAGGGGGCCTCCAATAAATAGCGTCCAGGAATAAACTTGAAATGACAATATGAGTGGGTGAAGCAGTGGTATAAAATATGGGCCAACAAAGCCTCAAATTAGGGAACCTTGGCCTATTGAGGCCCCATGGTGTTTCAGAACAGGGCTCCCAACACTTAGGGGTCGTGAGTAAACTGGAAATAACATATGAGTAACATACAGGCATACAACCCAGGGACTGCCCCACCCCCTGAAGGTGATGCTATGTTTAATTGAACATTAAAAAAATGTTGAGCATTCCTATGTTTGCATGGGGCCCCAACTTTACTGGATCTGGAAGTGTCAGCTTGCCCCTGTGACAGGAGCAGAGCATGGCAAACCGCACCTTCCTGGGTTTCCCTGCTGTTCTCTACAGCAGTGGTATCAGGAGCAGCAGTGCCCTGCCTGGGACCTGGGCTCTGTCAAATCCTCCTGCCACAGCCTAGTCCAGGTTATGGCCTGAATTCGCAAGCCAGAGCCATGAAGGGGAAGGGGCCGTATAACAAAAGGTCATGGACCCTATTTGGCTCACAGGCTGGAAGTTCCCCATCCCTGCCATCGGCCTCTATGTGTTTCTGTTAAGAATGATGACATTTGCTGCTACATAAAGACACCCCAAAGGTGGAGATGACAAATAGTTTGTATCTTTGATAGTGTCATAAGCTTAGACTCTTTTAAACTTTGGCCGTTGCTATCTAGGTTGCTGTGCTGAGGCAGCTACACTTCTGTTCAGGAGCTCTGCTCCTCCTCTGCCACCACCCTCCCCTGCTCTGACTCCCCTGCTCCTTGAAGCATATCTGCCCCTTCTCTCTTGCTGCATCTTATGCCTGGAACTCCCTCCCCAAATACATTTACTCTGCTCCCAACCGTAAAATCCCTCTTGAAAACCAACCTCATCAGCCATGTTTTCCCTAGCTCCTTATCTGCTTACTTAGTCCCCTTCCTGATTTCCCTAGGGATCCCTTTCCTCATGTTAAGATAAGCATGTACACCTGCGACCTCTTGACTTCATGAATGTATCCTTGTCTCTCCCTCTGTTCCCCTCCCAGATTGTAAGCCCCTTGGGGCAGGGACCCTGTCTGTATTCAACAATTGTAAAGCACCAGGTACACTGCTGGCACTATATACTTACTTAATAATAATACGGAACTGAAATGACATAAACAAAAAGCGTACCGATTTGTAGATTAGACATAGCGGTAATGAAGGTTTCTTAACACAACTGTGCAGGACGTAAATGCTCGTTTCAGTGTGCTGCTCTTAAATTGGCTTTTCTTGGCTCCTGCTTTTCTGCTCTTTTTGCATTTGGTGATTGGAAGGCCTACCAAGTGAAAGGAAATCTGACCCCTGTTTTTCATACCAGAGGTTAGATTGAGTTAAGATTTCCTATAGGAAGCAGGGACTTTAACAGAATAGGACTGTAGGTATTAAAGTACAGGGGTTGTAACTTACATAACCGTTTCCCACCTCCCCACACCCTACACTTTGTAACTTTTCCTTATGCCACGGTTTTGAATGCCCTCCCTGAAACCCATAAAGTTCTGTGCCTGTTTTTAAGAGTCAGGAGGCAAACTTGAATTGGGCTATTGGCCAGAAGTCTTTTACATATCCTCCTCGCCCCCCTCTTGTAAAGGTCAGGAAGGTTAGTGGGCTGTAACCTTGGGGGAGGGGGGGAGATCCAGCTGTAGGCAGCCCAGAGACAGAAGGAATGAAAGCCCCTGGGGGATGTGTAAAAAGCAATTTGCAATGTGAATGGACTCCCTTGTCCCTAATAGAGTGCTGATGTGTTAGAGCTTCTCTTCAGTACAAGTGGGCAGTTGTTTAGCATTCACTAGATGAAAAGACACCCTGCAGAGCTTGGTACAAGAATTAGAAAGTTCCCTCAAGACTGTGTCATATTAACCAGTCTCCTTCTCCTCCCTTCCTTTGGGCATATTTTTAGGGTCCTTGTTTAAAATAATGGTGGTTTGGGGGGTTGGAAGTCAAACACTAAATTCCAATATATATTGACTGTTAATTAGCAAAAACGGCAGTAGCTCAGACTTGCAAATCATCCTGAGCTCTATAGGATGTATGGAAGAATGAGCTGTGCGCAGCGTGTTGTTCACTGCATCGCCTTCCCCATTGCGGCCAGTGGAGAAAATGCAATGAACACGGGTCCTTGGCGATGTGTAATGTTGTGGAAACTTGGGGTGCTTTCAGGTCCCTTTAGTTGTGGCTCAGAGTTGCCTGGGGGTTACTTCATGGTTTGCCTTTCTATGATGTCTTTTGGGAACTACTCTATGGTAACCCCAAAGTGATCTGAGGTGCCTCTACTGTGGATCAATCTATGTTTTTAGCACATGGTAGATCCCTTCAAACACCCTAGAGTAACTCTCAGGCAACCATGAGGTGCTGGTGTGGGAGCCTGGGTGGGGGCTCCCCCTGACACCAGAAAGTATCTAGGCAATTTGGATTTCAACAAGCAAGTTCCCTTTTACACCCATATATTCCACAGACACTGACCGAGGCTTATGCGAGTTGTATGGTGAAATGTGGAACTCTTCAGGACCTGTTTATGTCTATGCTATTCAGGAAAGAGACCCAACTATAATATTAAATATTTTATATAAGGTTGTGCAAGCTTCATCCGATCTTCGCCATATCTTAAATAGTATCTTCTCCACTTCATATGTGAGGTGACTGAGGGTGTGTAAACAAAAAACGATTAGGTATAAATAAGTTTTTTTTGCTTGTCTGATATACTTGCAAAAAACTTGTGCATAGCTGACGTTTTAGATGAAACAGCTCAGTAGGCAGCCAGTGGGAAAGGAAAGGAGAGTTTGGAAGTTACAGCGAAGCAAAAGGGTTGAGTCAGCTCAGGAGATGTCCCGGGGACTTCTTCCGAGGTGACTCCCTGCTGCCGCTTATAGAGCGCAACACTGAAAGTGCTGGTGAGGAGGGGTCTGAGTCAGCAGCTCCAATCCCTGATCCTCTTCCCCTTCTGGCATTTTTGGTGCTGCCGTCCAGGGAAGTGAAGGCAGGAAGCCCAGCTGAGGCGAAGACCCTGGGAACTTCTCCCAACCTGGAACCATGTTGACATTTCCCCAGGTGGTAGCACAATTCCCTGTCTGCTTGCCACTGGCGGTTATGGTGCAGCCACCCTGGAAAGTGGCAGCAGGGTGGACCCAGCTTGGGAGAAGACCCTGTGTCTATGCATTGCAAAATTTGTGTAATCTGACAAACATGACAGTACCCACTCACTTGTGGCATTCTACCCAATGGATTTAGCAAAGGGAAGTCATGCCTCACTAATCTATTGGAATGTTTTTGAGGGTGTAAATAAGCATGTGAATAAGGGTGAGCCCGTCAATACAGTGTATCTGAATTTTCAGAAGGCAGTTGATAAGGTCCCTCATGAGAGACTCTTGAGGAAATTAAAGAGTCCTGGGATAAGAGTCAGTGTCTTGTCGTGGATCAGTAACTGATTAAAGGATAGGATGCAAAGGGTAAGACTAAATGGTCAGTTTGTGCAACGGAGAGAATTAAATAGTAGAGTGCCCCAGGGATCTGTACTTGGACCAGCGGTGTTATTAATGAGCTGGGAAAGGGAGTAAAAAGTGAGGTGATCAAATTTGCAGATAACACAGTTATTCAAGGTACATAAAACCCAAGCAGACTGTGGAGAATTGCAGGAGGAACTTGCGAGGATGGATGATTAGGTAGATGGCAGATTAAATCTAATGTTCATTAGATTTCAAAGTGATTGAAATCACTTTGAAATGATTTCAAATGATTGAAATCATTAGATTTTGAAGTGATTGAAATCACTTTGCAAATCTAATCAGATTTGCAAAGTGATGCACATACGGAAAAATAATCCAAACTATATGTACACAATGCTGGATCTTAAAGTCATTGTGGACAACACATTGAAATCCTCAGTTCAATGTGTAGTGGAGGCAGCCAAAAAAGCAAACAGGATCTTAGGAATTATTTGGAAAGACTTAGAGACTAAAACTGACAACACCGTAAGAATACATAAGCTTTTAAACTTCACAGAACTCAAAACAGTTTTCTCCCACTCAACCTTAATTTCAAAGTTTGAATGGAATTATGGATCTTAAAAATCAATAAGTAAATTTGCCTGACAATTTCCCCCTTGGCAGTTAACCTGCCCTCTTTTGTTATTCCAGCTTGCTCATGTTGTTGTAGTTCATGATGTCATAATTTCTATCAAAACCCTGTCTTTTCATGGGTTTAGAATTTGGGCATTATACTATGCACAGCACTGAAAAAAACTGGCACAGAAAAAGCAATCATCCTGATTACTTTTATACACAGCAAGAATACACTATCTGATTTGGGATGCTTTCCCACACATTGTCATTCCCTAAGAACAGCTGAATTTTTCGGTAAGCGGAACTCTTTCTGGCTTAGGGTGGCCATACCGTCCCTTTAAAAAAGGTCGCGTATGAAAAATACATGGTGCAGGGCTGCACTGGAACCAATGCAGCCCTGCAACATGTATTTTTCATAAGCGTCCTCTTAAAGGGGAGGTATGGCCATCCTGTTCTGGCTACTAGTTCATATTCTAAACGTGTCATTGGGCACATTATAGTGGGTGAAGGGTATGGTATTAAAATATAGTTATCTCTTTCATTCACAAGAAGTCACTTCCATGGACACAATAATTCCCATCAACCAGAAAGTCTAAGCTGGTTTACCGTGCTACTGTTACCATTTCATCATTGCAAGAGGAGTTGGTTACCGTGGCATGTTATTCATGGCAGCCATGGAGCAGCTATGGTTCCCAGTGTAGATTAATTGAAGAGCCTTTCTCAGTCGATGCCCATGTGCTTGTGGCCACATCCCACGAGGTTGTTTTGGGGGCAGGGATGTTCCTCCTCATTCAAATTTGGTGATGCTGCTACCAAAAACCACTGGCTCTGCTCCCAGCTCCAGATGGCAGACCTCAGTGTGTGCCCCTTTCAAAATGGCAGAAGCTCCACCCACTCCAGACGCCAGTCATAATTCTTGATGTTGGATGTGAGTGGAGCTGCTGTCCTGTTTGATTAATCTGAATTTGGGCAGCAGATCCTGTAGAAGGTCACGGTGATTCAGGAGGTGGTGAAGGCAGCATAGGATGAGAGGGTGGTCACAGTTTTGGAAGCAGCAGCATAAGGTACAAGGAAGAAAAGGAACAGCAGGGCTCCCAGTAAGTACTTGAGGCTGCACACTGAGACAACAGATTTAAAACATTGCATTAGAACCCTTCTATTTCACACTAATGATGGGAAGAATATTACAAATTAAAAATTCCATGGTCTGTGTTATTGAGGAAGGTAGACTAGATGATGATCATGGAATTTTCAACAGTTAAATTTTTGATTCAGGTCTTCAGTTCAGCAGGGTCTTACTGAGGACTAATTTTGGCCAAGAGTTTTCCCACTGACTGGAATGTAACTAGCCATATGCTTTCAGTTAGGTGCCTACTCAGACATCTTGCAGAATCAAGACTGAAATGAATTACAACAATACAAAAGCAAGGATTATCCATCAGAAAATACACTCCGTCCCTGTTGCCAATTGTAGTGTACGGCATATAGAAACACTATGGCTGTAGCTCCAGCTGGGCCTAAGCCTTTCACCCTGGGTGAATGTGACCATCCTGCAGGCTCATGTTGCTCTGTAAGAAATAGGATTAACAGCAAGGCTGCCACCTTCCCCTGAGCTTTGCAAAGGGACTCTCCCTATCCCTTTCTGACATGGCCATATCCCCTGCAGAGTGTTGTGATGTCAGTGCTCCACAGAAGATTTGGCCACATCAGGAAGAGGGCAGAAGGGCTCCTTTCCAATGTGGCTTTGCCCCCTGGAAAGCTCCATTTCCTCTGGGTGCCCTTGGGATCACCTGGAAAAATTGGGGCTTCCTCCCAGAGTCTCCAGGTCAAACCCAGAGGAGCAATAACTGACTAACTGTAATAAAAGTTAGGTACCAGTGTAGTACAGCATCTCCTGGGGGGGAAGGTAGTGGGGAGGAAACTTTTGAAAGACACCTCCAACTACACAACAGAATGCCTGGTTATGGATAATGGAGAAAATGATAACTTTCAGACCTCACTGTTCTTTGAGGGGTAATGGGGCAGGCCAGTCTGCGTAGCTTGTACTGGTGAGATGTTAAAAAGCCCAAACTTGTCTATATTTAGATCTTTTACACTGGTGTTTTGAAGTATTGCAGAAGCCTGTATTGCACAGGATAATCTGGGAAAGCCATGTTTCTTTGAATCTTAATAATAGCACTAGGAAAACAGTTTCAGAATAGAACCCAACAGAAGAATACTGATGAAACACTTCTAAAGAAACTGGAAGGCATCAAGCAGAATAGGTATTGTAGACTGGCATGTATGACCAAGCTAGTGAGTCCAGGGAGATTATTATCATTGTACTTAAGCAAGCAGCAGGATTATGTGAAAGATATATAATCATGCTTCTGGTAAGTCTATGATTAGTACTTTGTAGTTTGGGCATCTTCTTGAAATTGGACCATTGATGTTTTCCTTTAAGTGAAATTAGTTCTCATGATTGGTGCTATGTTTCCGCTTTCCTTGCTGTCATGCTGTTTTCCTACCCAACAGAGACCACCACGTTCTGATGAACAGAGAGAAATGAAAGTAGTTACTTAGACTGAATTAAATTGAAGTAACTACTCCAGTAGTCTTTAGATGAACAGTTTAAACAGAAGTAACTACTCTGATTTAATTAAATTGAAGCAAATACTCCACCTTTGTAGCATTCAAACACTGTAAATCGAAGTAGTACTGTCCATTCCCCCCCTTAGAGATCATTGAGCCAGTCATCACCCTCACACTGATAAGTGTTCACAAAAACAGTCACTTTGCAATACAAACCAAAAGGAAGTATGTATTTCTGGTTTTTCAGCATATAAGACTGTCTGGTAGCATCAGAAAGCTGGGAAGAACAGCTCTTCCCCTCTCTCCCTTCCTGCTCCACGCCCAAGTCCTTGCTCCATGCCCTGACTCCCAACTTTGATCTTGACACAGTGCCCCAAGCCCTATGTTCACTTACGACCTGGTTGCCCCTCACCCTGAAGCCTTTATGCAAACAGGGAGCAGTCAGAGGGACAACATGTGTAGGTAGGCTTGAGAGAGGAGAGTAGATGGGACTCCAGCCAGACGTTTTGCACACAAGGACCCAAAATACCTAAATCTTTAACTTGAGTTTGTCAGTGATACGGCAACCACAGCTCCTAAGCTGCAAGGGGCTCTTTAGCTGATGACCTGTGGTTCATGAATCATGACAGTCACATCCACTGGGCTCGGAGGAGTCAGAGGCTCAGAGGCACTGGTTTCCCTTTTTTCTTTTCCTTCTCCTTTCTGCTACATTGCCAAGGAGCATAAGTTTGGCCCCGGATCTCCCCTCTTTTCAGAGAAGTTGTAAGACCTGGCTGGCTGTTTCGCCAGGCATTTGGCAGGGGAGATGGATGAGGGGGTGGGTTGTTTTTCTTTTTGTCCTCCTTTTAGTTGTATTTAAATTGCTTTAATGCTTGTTTGCAAATTTCAAGTCGCCCCGAGCTGCCTGTGGGGTGAGGTAGCAAAATGCTAAAATAAATAAATAAATAAAAAATAAGGCAGGTAAAGTGGTGGGGTTGAGTTCTGGCTGGTCCAAGACTGATACCAGTCTAAGTAATGCATGCAGATTGAAGCAAATACTTTGCTGAATAAAAGCAGAAGAGGCAAGCCATTCACATGGGTCCATTGTATCAGGTGCCTGAAATCTAGCACATTGGACCCTTCAACACAGAGAAGAGTTTTCACAATTGCGGACATAAATCAGGGTTTGAAAAAGACTTCCTTTGGCCAGCTTTCTCAATCTGCTGAAGCAAGCTAAAGCCTTGCACGGCTGGGGGAAGGAGGTTTTCACCCTCTAGTCTTCCTTCTCCTATCTCCTATGAGAAGATTGAATCCTAATACTAACCCAGGCCCCTCTCAGTACTTCCTGTATGCTGGAGTGTGGCAGGGAGCTCCGTAATTCACCACAGCTAGCCTGGCCTTGCTGCCCTGACCATCCTTGTAATTAAGACATGCAACTGTGGTCTCTCCCCGCCCCTCGCCTGGCTGACTGACAGAATGTAAGCCCTCTCTCTGCCAAGGTCTGATGGGTTTCCTATGTTTCAAAAGGAGGGTGAGCAGTGTTGCATGGTGGCTGAGAAATGCTGCAGTCAGTGCTAGCACAGTGGGTTGGTTCTTTTTGGTGTGTTTGGCTTTGGATGACCCTGGGCAAAGCTGCATTCTGTCTGGGTGAAAATCAGTAAAGCAATGTGAGTGAAATGTCCAAGTAATATTTGTGTCCTTATGTTGCCGTACACGTATTAGTGTAGGGTTGAAGTGTGCGAGTGTGTGATCATGTGAATCTAGGGATTCAAAAGCACATTGTAAGCTGGCCAGAATTGAGAATGATGACCATTATTGCAATCTATACGCCTGACCAAACAATGTACACAAAAGTCAACTGGAAGCTTCCTGTGGATTGCATTGCAAATAGAATTTGACCCTATACGCAGAAATAGCAATCATTGGCAAGGACTTCTTCTGAGCTATGGTTGGGAGTTGGGTACCAGCCACTCCCAAAGAACCAATGTAGCCTAGTGGGTGAAGTGTTGGACCTGGACCGAGGTTCTTCATATCCGGTCCTTAGCCTTAAACCCACTGAGTGACATTGGTTAATTCATTCACTGTGTCTCAACCTTGGCTTACTATCTGTAAAATGAGAATAATAATGGCCTACTACAGGGTGGTTGTGAAGGTGAACTATTAAGAATTGGAAAACTCTTTGGACATTGAAAGTGCTACATAAATGATAAACAATAAATTATAGTAATTCTTAAGGAGCTCCTATGCTGAAGTATGGGACTTCTGGGGAAGATGAAAAGAGGGATTTCCCTCTATCTGTGTGTATCATTTGTTGGTAAAATGGCCATCAAAATAGGTATTTCACAGCAGGGCTTAATCCTTTAATGTATGGGAGTGAGAGCTCAAAGCTCTTGATTATTCTAAGTGTGTGTAAGTGAAAGTGGCTCTTAGAGGAGGGGAAATGATTTTGGAAGACTTAATTAACAATATTTTGGCATCCGCATTTCCCCTTCCTTTTTGCAGCCTGATGCCAAGAATTTCTCATCTCAGTGGAATCCCTTAACCCGCACAAAATAAACCCAGATGACTGTTTTGAGGTCTCCTTAGTCATTTGATGACTAAAGCAGTTAGAACCTTTTAGTCACTTGTTTGGATAGTTTTACAGAGTTACCCCCAAATTCTAAGAGCCTGATTCTCCACCCATAGATAGCTATTAGCCTTATAGCAGTACAACTCTTTGACCCTGGTGGAGTTACTCCTCAATAGTAGTGGTGAACAATCAGATCTAGAGAGCAACACCTCTGTTCTCAAAGCACCACACCACACCACAGCATTGTGAGACCCTCTCCATTGTGGCTTGGGTTGCTCAAGTAGAGGCCTGTTTAGGTTTGACTCTTGTTATTACTGGGTGATTTCAGATGTTACGGCCGGCAGCATTGACCCCGGGCCATGGGGTGGTTCGGACCATGGGCGGGGGTGAAGGGGTGCATCAACAGACGTTCGCCCCGACTGTGGGGACCGCCGAACCACGGCCCAGGGTCAATGCTGCCGGCCGTAACATCTGTTCTGCAACACACACGCACCCCCGAGGGGGTGGGGCCGTGCAACGCAGCGTGCGGCCGCACGGCCCCACTCCCTGCGCGCCCTGGCCACCCGCCCTCCCTAAGACAGGCAACCGCAGCGGTCTATCCGGCTGCTGCCGCCGCCTGCCACCAGGACTCTGGAACACGGTGGAGGTAAGGTAACAGATGTTACTTTTCCTTCATCATGCTCCAGATTCCCCCTAACCACGCTTCATTCGCCGCCGTGGTGCGGGAGAACAAAGCGTGGTTAGGTTCACCAGGGGTGGTGGTTGACTGAGGTGAACATCTGGATGCGCGCAAACAGGTTCACCTCCGTTCACACACACACACACACCCCACGCGGTTGACTGAGGTTGACTGTGGTGATTTTGGACAAACGTAATGTCTGAAATCACCCACTGTAAATGAGCCAATTGAAATAACAACCCTATCATGCTAGGCAGTGGCACTATACAGACACAGGGCTTGGGGGAGTCTCCTCTGGAGAGTTTATAATCTAAACATACAAGACCTAGAAAAGGAGAAAAGGGAAGCAGAAGCAGAGTTTAAATGACTTGTTGACGCACCCCAATGAGACACAGAGACAGTATTGGGTTCAAATCTGGCCGCACTCATTTATTGAAAACAATGTCATTGACGGTCGGTGGGTAAATTGCCTCCAGCAATTTGGGTCCAGTATGTCAACTCACTAAATATAACTTTTTACATGGTTCTGCCAGGATGTGCCCTCCGTTGACAGTCCCAAAACCACAAACATCCCCTCCTTTGACATGAACCTGGCCAAAGGGGGGGGACAAGCCCTATCTGAGAGCCTGAGTAAGGAGATAAGTATCGGCATGGCCCGAAGACAGCGCATGTCTTTTCAAGACCTGCTACTACCTCACTCCCAGGGCAATGACATCAGTGCATGCTGCGCCCCGCATTACCGTGCCTGTCATTTCCCCATCTCTTAAGGAGATGACTCCGTAATATCGTAATCCCTTACCTATTAAATCCTATGATGGCATACTGGACCCCTGCCAA